>CM037864.1:43991608-44591608 GCA_021292105.1 Anadara kagoshimensis
ATACACCTCTCAGAAAGATTTAAGTAATGTTTTCGGCAGCTATGGTGATATTTAACCTCTTTAGAAACAAATATATATCACAAACTCTGGCAATCATATCTGTATCACCCAGAACCATTGCAGCATTTTTTATTTTTTCTCCCGCTTCCAAACTTTCACAATTGCCTAACTGTTCCCTTTTCTTACCCTTCGTCGGGGCCACAAAACAAACATACGGGAAGAAAAATACCGGAGGAGGAAGTTTCGTCCGATAAATGTTCAGTGTGGGATCTTAAAGTGTAAGAAACTTCTTCTACTTCTACAGTGGAAAAAGACTCTAGTTCTTTTTTTTGAGACAGCAGTGAAGTTCTTGTAACACATTCTGTGATAACCATGGTTTTAGGATCAAAGTTTTGAGGAAGATCTTGACAAATTTGTTTATATTTGTGGGATTTTGTTTTCGAAAGACGATATTCAGCAACTTTTGCCACTTTACTCCATGTTGTTTCATCAAAAGGTTTAATTTCTATATCTTGGAAACGTTTATCGACATGAAGGCAACAAACAAGATTTGTTTCATCTGTGCTATCGCCCTGTAATATCTGTTTCCCCTTAGATGTATCCAGCCGTGTGCTGGCCATTTTGCAACACTTCTAATTGAAATGACAATGAGTTATCACAAACAAATCGCAAAATATTATTTACAGTGATTTTAATTCAGTCACGGAATCAAATAGAATTAACAAACAGATTACTTATCTGCGTCAAAACTTCATTGATTCTATTGTGAACACGGATTCTTTTTAAAAACAAATATTAAATAAATCAACTTGTTCACACGAAATAAACGGTAACAAAACAATAGAAAAAAGGGTGAATAGTTTTTTCTTACTTATCATAAACAACAACCATATGAAGTATCTATAATTGCAACCACGTGTGATTTGCAATGACAGAAAACGTAACACAAACGCTTTGCGCAGCGCCATCTGCCGAGTCATACAAAGGGCGTGGCACTATCATTGCTTAATAATACAAAAAATCAAAGCATTGAATAAACAAGCTAACAGCGTAATTTACTATATGTTTCAAGTACAAATTTACGTTATAACACTCTACCGTGTTTAAATCTCACTGCCTGAGAACGCACAAGTGTAAAATCAATATCTCGCGAACTCGCTTATTTATTGCATATGGGGTAGGGGGAAGAATAAATTGTGGTGAAAGGGTTTGTGTGACGATTGTGTTATACATTATACTTGCACAATAAAGCAAACATCAGGGATTCTAAATAAAATAGTATATTGATAATCAGGCTTTTTTGAATGCGCTACAAGACTTTAACGAATAAAGATTAAGTAAAAACGCAAAACTCGGTTGTTTAAATTGGCCACAAAATTGAGATTGAATGCTTAACAAGAAGTTTTTAGTTAGAGGTCTTCAATGTTGTCACCCAAGTATTAAAGCTTACACGGTATAACATCAGTATGGCAACTAATAGCAAAATTTGTAGTAAAGATCGATTTTTTGAGAAATTTGCAATTTTTGGGGTAGGGGAAAGTTTTTTCCACTGTGGGTGCCGCAATTTCCTACCAAATGATATGCAGCTACTTTTATTGAATGCAAAACACATTAGGCTGTGCAATATGGTAAAACATTTCACTTAAATGCTTTTATTTTTTTTATAAGACATAAAAGAGGGCAAAATATTAAAAACGCAAAATTTTTGGTCTATTTTTTTCCTAAAATAGTTATTTTAAAAAAAAATCTGAAATGTATCAAGAAGTTTTTAACTTAAATGTCAACAATGATCATAATTCTTGATAACCGCATCAGTAATAAGACATTTTAAGGCCATATCGCGTCCATAATGCAGAATTATCAAATTACCGAAAAACCGGCTGAAAAATGCGATTCTAGTGTAAAAACTCGCGTCTGAAAAAAATCGGAAACGAGTTCATTCACAAGACGCCCAAATTGAAAACTACAGACATTTTTCTATCAGAAACAACCTTCAAAGCTTTTGGCCATTGACACATATTTCAAACCCCACTAGCTCTTGGGCTAGTAGCGTGTTTTTTGAAATAACACAATTTTTGGTTTTACAGTTATAATACATATAACAGCTAAAACCAAAATTGGCTGTCGTTTTGTAATTACGTCATTGGAATCATGAACAATGTGTTCAAGTTGTGGAATGATGGGAACTACTTGTCGTCATGTCAGATGTGGAACCGGTAGCGTGTTTTTTGAAATAACACAATTTTGGTTTTACAGTTATAATACATATAACAGCTAAAAACCAAAATTGGCTGTCGTTTTGTAATAACGTCATTGGAATCATGAACAATGTGTTCAAAAGTTGTGGAATGATGGTACTACTTGTCGGTCATGTCAGATGTGAAATGGTAGCGTGTTTTTTAAATAGCACAATTTTTGGTTTTACAGTTATAATACATATAACAGCTAAAACCAAAATTGGCTGTCGTTTTGTAATTACGTCATTGGAATCATGAACAATATGTTCAAAAGTTGTGGAATGATGGGAACTACTTGTCGGTCATGTCAGATGTGGAAACGGTAGCGTGTTTTTTGAAATAACACAATTTTTGGTTTTACATATATAATACATATAACAGCTAAAAACCAAAATTGGCTGTCGTTTTGTAATAACGTCATTGGAATCATGAACAATGTGTTCAAAAGTTGTGGAATGATGGGTACTAACTGTCCTCAATGTCAGATGTGGAACCGGTAGCGTATTTTTGAAAAATACAACATTTAGGAAATAAACAGAAATCATGTTTAAATCCAAACTTGGCTACCGTTTTGTAATTACGTCATTGAAATCATGAACAATGTGTTGAAAAGTTGTGGAATGATGGGAACTATTTGTAGGTCATGTCAGATGTGGAACCGGTAGCGTGTTTTTTTAAATAACACAATTTTTGGTTTTACAGTTATAATACATATAACAGCTAAAACCAAATTGGCTGTCGTTTTGTAATTACGTCATTGGAATCATGAACAATGTGTTGAAAAGTTGTGGAATGATGGAACTACTTGTCGGTCATGTCAGATGTGGAACCGGTAGCGTGTTTTTTGAAATAACACAATTTTTGGTTTTACAGTTATAATACATATAACAGCTAAACCAAAATTGGCTGTCGTTTTGTAATTACGTCATTGGAATCATGAACAATGTGTTCAAAAGTTGTGGAATGATGGGAACTACTTGTCGGTCATGTCAGATGTGGAACCGGTAGTGTGTTTTTTGAAATAACACAATTTTTGGTTTTACAGTTATAATACATATAACAGCTATAAACCAAAATTGGCTGTCGTTTTGTAATTACGTCATTGGAATCATGAACAATGTGTTCAAAAGTTGTGGAATGATGGGTACTAACTGTCCTCAATGTCAGATGTGGAACCGGTAGCGTATTTTTTGAAATAATACAACATTTAGGAAATAAACAGAAATCATGTTTAAATCCAAACTTGGCTACCGTTTTGTAATTACGTCATTGAAATCATGAACAATGTGTTGAAAAGTTGTGGAATGATGGGAACTACTTGTCGGTCATGTCAGATGTGGAACCGGTAGCGTGTTTTTTGAAATAACACAATTTTTGGTTTTACAGTTATAATACATATAACAGCTAAAACCAAAATTGGCTGTCGTTTTGTAATTACGTCATTGGAATCATGAACAATGTGTTCAAAAGTTGTGGAATGATGGGAACTACTTGTCGGTCATGTCAGATGTGGAACCGGTAGCGTGTTTTTTGAAATAACACAATTTTTGGTTTTACAGTTATAATACATATAACAGCTAAAAACCAAAATTGGCTGTCGTTTTGTAATAACGTCATTGGAATCATGAACAATGTGTTCAAAAGTTGTGGAATGATGGGTACTACTTGTCGGTCATGTCAGATGTGAAATGGTAGCGTGTTTTTTTAAATAGCACAATTTTTGGTTTTACAGTTATAATACATATAACAGCTAAAACCAAAATTGGCTGTCGTTTTGTAATTACGTCATTGGAATCATGAACAATATGTTCAAAAGTTGTGGAATGATGGGAACTACTTGTCGGTCATGTCAGATGTGGAAACGGTAGCGTGTTTTTTGAAATAACACAATTTTTGGTTTTACATATATAATACATATAACAGCTAAAAACCAAAATTGGCTGTCGTTTTGTAATAACGTCATTGGAATCATGAACAATGTGTTCAAAAGTTGTGGAATGATGGGTACTAACTGTCCTCAATGTCAGATGTGGAACCGGTAGCGTATTTTTTGAAATAATACAACATTTAGGAAATAAACAGAAATCATGTTTAAATCCAAACTTGGCTACCGTTTTGTAATTACGTCATTGAAATCATGAACAATGTGTTGAAAAGTTGTGGAATGATGGGAACTATTTGTAGGTCATGTCAGATGTGGAACCGGTAGCGTGTTTTTTTAAATAACACAATTTTTGGTTTTACAGTTATAATACATATAACAGCTAAAACCAAAATTGGCTGTCGTTTTGTAATTACGTCATTGGAATCATGAACAATGTGTTGAAAAGTTGTGGAATGATGGGAACTACTTGTCGGTCATGTCAGATGTGGAACCGGTAGCGTGTTTTTTGAAATAACACAATTTTTGGTTTTACAGTTATAATACATATAACAGCTAAAACCAAAATTGGCTGTCGTTTTGTAATTACGTCATTGGAATCATGAACAATGTGTTCAAAAGTTGTGGAATGATGGAACTACTTGTCGGTCATGTCAGATGTGGAACCGGTAGTGTGTTTTTTGAAATAACACAATTTTTGGTTTTACAGTTATAATACATATAACAGCTATAAACCAAAATTGGCTGTCGTTTTGTAATTACGTCATTGGAATCATGAACAATGTGTTCAAAAGTTGTGGAATGATGGGTACTAACTGTCCTCAATGTCAGATGTGGAACCGGTAGCGTATTTTTTGAAATAATACAACATTTAGGAAATAAACAGAAATCATGTTTAAATCCAAACTTGGCTACCGTTTTGTAATTACGTCATTGAAATCATGAACAATGTGTTGAAAAGTTGTGGAATGATGGGAACTACTTGTCGGTCATGTCAGATGTGGAACCGGTAGCGTGTTTTTTGAAATAACACAATTTTTGGTTTTACAGTTATAATACATATAACAGCTAAAACCAAAATTGGCTGTCGTTTTGTAATTACGTCATTGGAATCATGAACAATGTGTTCAAAAGTTGTGGAATGATGGGAACTACTTGTCGGTCATGTCAGATGTGGAACCGGTAGCGTGTTTTTTGAAATAACACAATTTTTGGTTTTACAGTTATAATACATATAACAGCTAAAAACCAAAATTGGCTGTCGTTTTGTAATAACGTCATTGGAATCATGAACAATGTGTTCAAAAGTTGTGGAATGATGGGTACTACTTGTCGGTCATGTCAGATGTGGAACCGGTAGCGTGTTTTTTGAATAACACAATTTTTGGTTTTACAGTTATAATACATATAACAGCTAAAACCAAAATTGGCTGTCGTTTTGTAATTACGTCATTGGAATCATGAACAATGTGTTCAAAAGTTGTGGAATGATGGGTACTAACTGTCCTCAATGTCAGATGTGGAACCGGTAGCGTGTTTTTTGAAGTAACACAACATTTAGGAAATAAACAGAAATCATGTTTAAATCCAAACTTGGCTACCGTTTTGTAATTACGTCATTGGAATCATGAACAATGTGTTCAAAAGTTGTGGAATGATGGAAACTAATTGTCGGTCATGTCAGATGTGGAACTGGTAGCGTGTTTTTTGAAATAAGACAATTTTTGGTTTTACAGTTATAATACATATAACAGCTAAAACCAAAATTGGCTGTCGTTTTGTAATTACATCATTGGAATCATGAAGAATGTGTTCAAAAGTTGTGGAATGATGGGTACTAACTGTCGGCAAGGTAATAACTGTCGGCAATGTCGGATGTGGAACTGGAAACTTGTTTTTTGAAATAACACAATTTTTGGTTTTACAGTTATAATACATATAACAGCTAAAAACCAAAATTGGCTGTCATTTTGTAATTGCGTCATTGGAATCATGAACAATGTGTTCAAAGTTGTGGAATGATGGGTACTAACTGCCGGCAATGTAGGATGTGGAACTGGTAGCGTGTTTTTTTAAATAACACAATTTTTGGTTTTACAGTTATATTACATATAACAGCTAAAAACCAAAATTGGCTGTTTTTGTAATTACGTCATTTAATCATGAACAATGTGTTCAAAAGTTGTGAATGATGGGTACTAAGAGTCGACAATGTCAGAGCGTAGGTTTTGAAAAAACAATTTTTTCCTTTTACAGTTATAATAAATAACAGCTAAAACCAAAATTGGATGTGTTTTGTAATTACTCAATTGGAATCATGAACAATGTGTTCAAAAGTTGAGGAATGATGGGAACTACCTGTCGAAATGTCAGATGTGGAACCGGTAGCGTGGTTTTTGAAAAAACACAATTTTTCGTTTTTTACAGTTATAATAAAGAATGGAACAATCTAGAGGATTAGTTCCGAATTCATTCGGAACATCCTTTGGATGTGAAATGATAAAGTGGCGACAACTTTCTCCTTTTTTGCCGCGTTCCTCTTTTTGGGAACGATGTGAAAGCTTCATACGATTTTGATAAAACTTTCAATGTTTATGGAGTCTGATGCGATCTAGCTTTCTAAATTGATGATTTTTTGGGAAATCCGCGGATCATACTTATTTTTGGGGCCAAAAAATGCAAAAAATGGATTTTTCAGAAAATAATTACGTTTTAACGCACTCCTGTTCAATACCGTTCATTGTACAAAAAGTCGTCCATTGACCAAAAAAAGGTTAGATCTTACGGAAAAAACGATATTTTTATATTTTTTCTATCTTGTACAACAAAATCCACAATAATGTTTAAAGTCGACCCTATCATAAAAATAAAAAAAATCCGCGAACCGGCACATGCAGACTGTGGGAATGAATTTTCCCAAAAAAACCGTCATTTCTTTAGTTATCAACTTGAAAGTCGGTCAAAATATATTTTAAAATATAAGAAAATAACGGTATTTTTATATTTTCTCTGTGTTTAGTACAAATTTACAATAACTTTAAATTATAAATTTCTATTTCCCAAAAAAGACCGCGAGGTTGCACGAGCGAATCTGATTTCTGTTTATGCATATCATTATAATTATCCAATCAGCGGTCGGCATCTCGAAATACCTTCAAGAAGCCATGTTTGACAAACAGTTACGATGGGGAATGTGGCGTTATGTAGATGAAGTGTTATATTATGAAAACTTAGTTATATGGTAAGAACTAAAAGACACATAGCAGAAAACCATGTTTATCGTGCTGCCTTCAACTGTAACTCCACTTCAGGTGGCCAAGCGGAGACAAAGATTTGTTGACGAGTTGTGCCGAAATCAATGCGTCAAGCACTTTGAGATGGAGGTGTTCGTACACAACCAGCAGACTGATGATGTCAACATAATCGATCGCTGATGTGTTGATTCCAGATGCAGTGCTAGATTTGAGCAGCTCAACAGACGCTAACAGACAGGGAGGGGGGGTTTACAACGAAAGAATCCAGCATGGCGCCGGCCCAAAACTTACAGAAGAGGCGAAAACTTGAGGTAATTTATTTGCATAAAAGTTTATTTTTGTTAAAATATTTTTGCGTATTACTATACCAATATCATGGCCAATCTAAAATATAGCTTTTCAAGTACAGAAAATGACTGCTCCCAAACCAGTTGACACATGTAAACACAATCAGTCAAGGTCACAAAACTAATGATCACACGTTTGTTCGGTAGTGACAAAACCACGAAAAATACACTGCAGAAGGTATGTGCATATATTTACTCAACATTCAGATTTTTAAATAACAAAAATGGTATCGCCGATCGTGACAAAAATGAGAAGTAATGTATGGATTTTAAAATATATTTTACCCCCCCCCCCCCCCCCCCCCCCCCCCCCCCCCCCCCCATAACAGTAAATCCACTGACTGGGTACTGGTATACACTAGCTGGTAACGATAGAACTCTGTGCACAAGTTAAAACTTAATTTTAACACTGTAAAAATAAAATAATAAACAAATCTCAACGTATGATACCCCCTCCCCATTTGTTTAAGATCTACACCAATGGCAATGAAAGACTCGCCTTAGAATACAATATCTGTTGTGATTTGGTCCAAAGATTATACAGTTGGTTAAACTTCCAAATTAGCATAATGCTTTAAGTTTAAACTATTTTTTAAATAAATCAATAATAAAAATAAATGACAAAAATGTAAATAAAATTAATGCCAGGACGGTGAAGTACCTGATTATTTTCAGAATTTTCTGAATCTTTTATGTTCCATTAATGGCATTATCATGAAGTTGAGTTGAGTAATGGTGTTTAACGTCCCAGTCAATAATATTTCACTTATATCGAGACGACATCGGCTATAGGCAAAGGTGCAGAAATTTTGCCAGTGTGTTGCACTTATGGCATCATACAGCATGGTTCTTTAGCTTGCCAAGCCCATCATGACATGGGACCTTGTTTATTTTAAGTTCCCATCCGAAAGAACGTGTCTTTCATTTCGTAATGCCGAGTGCTTGGCAAAAGAACAGTCGCTACCCACTTTCAAGTCTTGGGTCAGACCCGGACAGGGATCGAACCTAAGACCTCCCACTTATGGAGTGGGCATTATCATGGAGCGGGAGTTTAAAACAAAAAGAAAATTGGCCTACTACCATCACAGTTCCTTTGATTTAATTATTAATTTTACATAACATCAGCCTCAGGTGTCATAAACTCATAATCCTAATTAATCTGTTAATCTGCTGTCATCATCAGATACCTAGCTCCAATACATGACTTTCAACACCTCGGTTTTCACTGACAGTGTTGATATACGAATGTTATCCTCTCTGCTCATTCTCCTGATAGTCTCTCTTGACTAACTCCATAGTTAGACAATTTCACAATTTTCTCTCCAAAACACTTTAATACATGTGTGACTAGTCGTGTTTACTGAATCAGTGTTTTTACCTAACGGATAGTCGAGAGGCAGGAATTTATCAAGGGCCTATTTAGGGCCGAAATTCGGCCCCATTCCCAATGGAAAAACATTGGTTTTTTCCCAAAATGGGCTGAAAAAATTTCCAATTAGAAAATCGTACCAGATACATAGCTGAAATATGGCCATAGATGTTGCTGCTTTTCTCAATCTTCAATCAACTCAATACACTAAAAGCATTAGATTTAATCATTAATGGCATCAAAGTTTTTCCAAAATGAGCAAAAAGTTGATAGCTTTTCCCAATTTTTAGTTTAGGGTCTTTTCCCAAAAGACCCTGATAAATCCCTGAGAGGCCAAAAGGCTGTGTACAGCAGCTGCATAAAAGATACCAAGTTATAGATTACAGGTGGCCAATTCATATTAAAGTGAAATAATCTAGACTTGGAGGCAAGACCTATTCAATCCGATCAATCAATGAAAGAATGGTAGAGGAATCCAGAGACTTTGGAGAAACCGGCTGATCTTAGAAAAACAAATTTTCTCATTCTAGAAACAGTTCATTGTGGGATTCCGAAATAGAATGTAAAACCGCAATGTTGTTCTAGAATATTCATTTCATTTTTCTTGACACTTTTTCCCATATCAGATTATAGGGTTATTGAACTGATATTGTTATATATTGTCCCAAGTTGACTCGACATTTGCACGAGCTTGCGAGTGCAAAAGTCGAGCCAACTCGGGACACTCTAAGTTAGCGAGTGCGAATTTTGAGTCAACAAGGGACAATATTTCACATTATTATATAGCAATATTATGCTTCACGTAGAAATTAAAGTTTAAATGATAAATTCTGAGGTGTTAGCGTGCAATAAATACGATATTTGCATGCTAACTTTGTTCCTGTCAGAGGTTTCCTGAATCAATTGTTTCATACTGCACGCTTTGTCACATGACGCTGTAACGTCTCGATATAAGTGAAATATTCTTGACTGGGATGTTAAACACCATTACTCACTCACATGACGCTGTCCCAGCCACCAGAAAATAGGTACTGGCTGTTATTTTACTAAGAAATCAACGTTAAGAAATGAAGAGACCTTAAAAATTTATGTCCCGTGCCACGGCAGGTGTGGTACATAAAAAAAACCTTACCGCACCTGGCCCTGAGAACATCAAAATTATCTGCCACTTCACCAATAGCTGGTGATGTCTCAATATAAAAGACATGTAAAAACATTTCAATCGATCACTCAATTGATCCACTCATTCAGAATATACAACTATTTTAAATCTGTCTGCATGGGTTTCATTTATTCATCTATTTGATCATGTTGATCACTGGTGAGTTTTTAAATTTTATGTACTTATTTATATAATTTAATCAGAATTTTTATTTCTTAAAATCTACTTCTATCCTGGAATAGAATGTGTTGCTTTGTGGTCCGTTTTAATTTTCTGTTGCAGCATTGATGGTTCATAGACTAAATCCACCTATCAATATACAGCTGGTTTGGATGTCAGCAATTTGACAGCCTGAAACAGGATCTTGAAGAATCTTGACTGGGAAGTAATTAAATATAAAACACCATTACTCCACCCCATTAAGATAAGTGATAGAATCTTAACAGGTATGAAGCATCAATACTCAACTTCACCAACTCTTGGTACAAGTGAAAAAATCTTGTCTGGGAAGTAAAACATCATTTCTAGACTCCCATCATCTCAGAAATGACCATCTCAATATAAGTAAAAGAATCTTGACTTGGGTGTAAAACTGTTTTAATCTATTCCACCATTCCTGATTGTCTACATACATGCCAGTATAATATAACTGGTTTTTTTAATTTTACTTAAGTCAAGAGTATTTTCACTTATATCGTAAATGGTGGAGGAAACTGGAGTGCCAAGAGAAAACCGAAGACCTTTGGAAAGCAAACCAACAACCTTTCTCACACTAAGATCTATTAAACCAACATGGCCTTAATCATTTAATGGGGTAATGGTTGCTTAGTAGTTAATACCTATGAAACGGAAAAGAGACTCTGAGACAAATGCACATGGAAAACCTATACGTGTACTTTGAATCTGGGACCTTCCCATACTAACAGAATGCTTTGGATTTGAGCTACCTGGTCACCTGTTAAGCACAATCCCCCACACCTTAATTTATTGATTGAATGAGTTTTTCCTAGTACAGAATATTTCACTTATATCAAGACATCACCAGGTCTGTTTTAAACATTTGTCATTTTGACAGGCAAGTACTGTAGATACGAGTACCAACCTAACCTGGACACCCCATGTACACAATATGTCATTTGATATGTAAATGAAGGTCATGAGTTCAAAGGTCAAGGTCATAGATACAACAGAAAATCGAAATGGTTAATTATCTGGAATTATCATTTTTTATACATACATTTGTATATAGGCATGTTTATTGGATTGTTGTAGGCATTTGTATATTTGTACAACATTCATTTTGAAATGTAAATGAAGGTCATGAGTTCATAGGTCAAGGCCATAGGTACAAAAAATGTAAATTGTTAATTATCTGGAAAACTTTAAACTTTTTATAAAGGCATGTATATTGGAATATTGTAGGTATTGATACAACGGTCATTTTGCTGTAAAGATGAAGGTCATTGATTGAAAGGTCAAGGTCACAGATGCAAAAGTAAACTGAAATGGTTAATTGTCTGGAAAACTTTTTGTACAGGCATGTGTATTGGAATACAATGGGAATCCTCTAGATTGTTCCATTCTTTCCTGCGAAACCCCTTAAGGTGTCGCCATACTAGTTATTTATGTACTTGCACCAAGTAGTTGTTATTTTGCACGAGAAGATGTAATTTTATTTCATGGTTTTTTTTAGTGCTACAATTTTGCAATTTAATTGGAATCAAGGACGACATCTGACAAATAATCTAATTGGCACTAGGCCAAGTGTTAATAAACTTCCACTAGTCACTGGGCTGTTTCAATTTGATCAGGATGAGAAGTGCTTTTTCCAAGGTCTGGATCATAAAAAAATTAACGTAATGATACAGGTGAGCTTACATTGAAATTAAATGAAGTAGTATTAGATAGGGGTGGGTATTGGGAAAAAAAGCATATTGCAATATATTGCATTATTTGAGAAAATATTGCAATACATATTATTGCAAAGTTAATGAATGCTTAAAAGATAAACGAACCGGCATCCAAGTTTGGGTGATGGTGGCGAATGTGCGAAGTAAGATTACTTGTACCCCCAGCATATTTAACGTCTGCATTACAGACAGTGCATACTGCTATATTTTCATTAATAGTCCCCGCTATTTGCCTAAATTTAAAATGTTCCCACACTTTCGCCTTTGCTCGTTTGTTTTTGACAAGTTTTACTTCGTCGTCTGCCAGTATCAGTTATAACATGTATACATGTCTGTATCTCAAACGCGCTTTATTTTGTATGTAGTTGACAAACACTTACGAGATAAAGATTATATTACAGCCTTTTGAGTGTTAATAACAAAAAATTGACCGTAAAGCATAATCTACTGATTTTTTTTTTTAATTTCTGCGGTATACTGGTTTTTTATTTTGCGTACCGGTATATTGTATTGACCCTGCCATACCGCAATATACCGGTATACCGGTATTATCGCACACCCCTAGTATTAGAATATATTTATTTGTAAATATTTCTTCAAACATTATAAATAATATCCAGTGTGGTGGTAAAAAGCCGGTTCAGCTATTATAACTACCTAACTTGCAATAATGCAGGGTAGGACCAGAGATGGAACACAGGAGGAGAGTGCTCTACGAACTAAGCTACCCAAATCTCACTATAATATATTCCTATTCTCAAGTGGGAAATCTCACACCATTTCCCTTTGATGGACTTTATATGGCCCATAATTGCCAGTCAATCAATTCAGTGGAACACACTGGTACCAAAGTGTAACAGGAATGAGAAAAATGTAGATCAGACCGGGGATTGAACCCGTGACCTCCCACACTATAGACGAGTGCTCTACCAACTGAGCTACCCAGACCAGTACAGCTAAAGTATCACGCCTAGTAAACTCATATTTGAACGGCAATAAAACTAACATACTTTCTCCCAATGTAAAAATATATTGAAAGTTGCAATACTTTATGAGAAATTAAGGTCCTAAATGTCTACTTTTTGTTACAAAAAATCATTTAAAAAACTTTTGACATTCATTTTATGCAAATGTTTTACCTCAGTAAAACAGTAGTTACATACCGAGCCTTTGGGGTTTCATTTGTAAAATAATAATATTAATGTCACTATTACAAAATAAGTTAATTATAGCTAAATATAATGCACGCAGCTTCAAAAGTGATAATTTATGAAAGAAATAAATTTACCCGACCTCGGGAGCTTCCGTTTTGAATTAATTTACGCAACTGAAAAAATGTGTCTAAACTTTTTATTTAAAAAAACGTTAGTTATCTGTTATTTACTCAATATTTGGAAAATAATATAATGTTTAATTTTGGATTTACTAATACTTTCAATCAATGCAAATATTTACCCACAAAATTATCACGCTTGAAAACTGCGGCGAGAATTGCACGTGGTGTCAGGTGCTACTTTTGAATTTTTAAGAAAAATGCCTTCAAACGTACTTTTAAATGAATTATTTTATAACATTAAAAGTAGCACATGTCAGTGGTATAATAAACAAATGCACTTACCTTACACAGAGATGTCTTGTAAGTTGAAGATTTTTCAAATTAGAACGTCACCACGCTGTATCCGGTATGTTGATTACACTGCTAAATCCAATATATAATACATGAATTAACTGAATCACCAATAAACTGCTATTTAAATCCAATATGAAACGCGTGAATTTTAAGAATCACCAATAAACAGCTAAATCCAAATGCACCACGTGAATAATCCAACACTAACTTATGATCCGACTTGCTACCCAGACCGCACCTGGTTTAATGGCGCTCAAGGCTGTTGCATTTGCATCCCACGTGGCGCTGCTTTGTCCTAATTGGCTGATGTTATAAGGGGGCCAACTGAAAGGGAAATTCAAAGATATTTTAACTGTCGCTAGATTTTTAACTGATCAGCAATTATACCAAAAAATAAATTAAAAATTAAATTACATTAAATTAAAATAAATTTTAAAAATTTTAAAAATGTAATTAAAAAACAACCCTGTATTCACTTTTGATAACATTTGAAATTATTATAAAATTTAATTGACATTGTTTATGTCCTCTGCAAAGATGATTGATGAATGAACAAAAAATAAAAAATAAAGTTTATCAATCAATGAGCGAAGAAAATTCCAATACAAAGGATTTTCGTATAATAATTTTATAGAAAAAAATCTCGCCGCCTGGGTTGGAATCCCTCTCTGAGCAGAAATGTGAGAAACAGACTGACCAATTCGACGGATTTATCCGTTTTTGACGGACTTGTACCATAAAAACGGATAAAAGGGATAAAATGAAAAGGTCAAATTACACGGATTTTTCCATTTTGAATTATTTTTTTAAAAACTAAAAGTACTAAAAATTCGGACTTTTTGTATGAAAATTGTACAAAAATCAAACACTGAACGATAAAAAACTACCTAAATGACAACCGTGCGCATTTACAAATTCAATGTACCGATCTGGACAAATAAATAAATTTGATTAGTCAGCCTGGAGAAAGTTTGTTAGGTCGCTTTTCTCCAGACACTCCAGTTTCCTCCACCACCCCTGAACTGACAGGCTCGATATAAGTGATTGGGGCCTTAAAACACCAATACTCCACTCTACCCGGCCGTATCATAGTTTATCAATTTTCATTAAAAACTTGTTAAGAAGTTACTAGTTGCTGACAAAATAATTGAAAACATAAGTTTGGCGTTATTGATAATTTGCCACATGTAGAGAGTATAAAATTTCACTTTGTCCAAAAAATAAAAACCCTGTTAAAGAGGCCTGGGTTTTTGCCCGAGTCATTCAGAAACTATGGCAGACCGTGCTCGAAAGGTGACCGAGTAGCTTAGCTGCTCACTGAGAGCATGCCGCAAATATTGGGAAGGTATCGGGTTCGAGTCCCAGTTTGGCCCTGAATTTTTCCCTATTCTGTTACATAGGATGGTCGTCTGACACTGGGAAGTGACCGACCAACAGGTTAGAACCTGTATGGAGCCCCCAACGTATAGAGCCCTCAAGGAATCGAAGTTGCATCCAACGGATATAGAATTCCCAAAGAAGGGAGCTCTCCGATTTTAACGCGAGCTTGAATATTACCAAAGACGAAAGACGTATATTTTATAATTAGCTTACCTGAGCCAAAGACTGTCAAACATTGTGTGGCATGTATTACTTTTAACAAATGGCAAAATGGAAGCTAAACAGCATTCATGGCCTATGGAATAGCTTGTTTTATTATAATTCGTGCCATTTTATACAAAAGAAAAAATATATTAATTTGTATAACCGAGATTCTAAGTCGTTTAAACGAGATAATACAGGTTTTATAACGAGTTCATTCCTTATCACAACTGCGGTAGTTCAGTTGGTAGAGTGATCGCTCCGTAAGTGGAAGACCGTGGGTTCGAACCCCGACCGGGTCTGACCCAAGACTTAAAAGTGGGTAGTGACTGTCAGGGGTGAATTAGATAAAAAAAAGAGGGGGGGGGGTCTGCATGCACAGCCGTCAAATGGACGAAGTCGACATTCTTCCTAGGGGTCATTTTGATATATGGATGAAGGTCATCAGTTCAAAAGTCAAGGTCAAGGATGCAAATCAATACCAAAATGGTTGATTATCTCGAAAACTATATTTTTTGTAAGGCATACATATTAGAATATTGCAGACATTGATACATCGAGTATTTTGATATACATGTATGGATAAAGGTCGTGGATTCAAAGGTCAAGGTCACATATATATGAACGAATACCGAAATGGTTAGTTAGTATCTAGAAAAGTATAAACTTTTTGTATGTATTTTAGAGCATTGCAGGTCTTCATACAATAATCATTTTGATGAATAAATGAATGACATGGATTCAAAGGTCAAGGTCGCAGATGCAAAGGAATACTGAAATGGTTAGTTATCTGAAAAAGCCTCAAATAGTCGCTATATGGAAATATTTTTACATTGGAGTTACAGTACATTGTATTAAATTTATGTTTTTTTGAAATGTATCAGCTAGTCATAATTTATCAGGTGAGCGTATCAGGCTCATTGGGCCTCTAGTATGAACATTGCCTTATTGACTCTGAAATAATATACAAATATTGTAAAAGTGTAAGCCAAGATCAAGAATCACCAAAGCCAGAACAGTTTTTATCATCTTGGAGAAAGTATGGAATCATTTCTAAACTAAATCTGTCTTATTGTTTGGCTCTGAAACTTGAAGAAAATCAAACCAGATGGTACAAAGACTACATAGTTTTGTTAACTATTGCCTGAGAAGAATCCTGAAGATATGACTAGTAATGAAAGACTATGTCCGTTTACAAATCAAGATCCGATTGGAAAACAAATACAAAAGCGGAAATGGGGATGGATAGGTCACACCATCAGAAAACCTGCCAAAAACATCACAAAACAAGCCCTTAGATGGAATCCGCAGGGAAAAAGGAAAAAGGACGTCCTAAAACACCTAGAGAAGAGACACAGAACTAGAAATCAAACGGAATGGGTGTAGATAAACTTGCACAAAATAGAGACAGATAGAGATTTTGTCAATGGCCTAAGCTCCATTTCATTTGTGAGATTACCAAAGCAATATCACTCCATAGTTTAAGGGAAAGTGGTGGCTGTATTTTCATTATAGTTATGTATACAAGTTACAGTTATTGAATGGTTTAACGAGTCTTTACGTGATATCCGGTACCCGCGAAAGGGGCGGGTCGAGTCGTAAAGAATCCTATGGTAGCATAATAAGTGTCATTACTTTTTAAATTTTAATCATAAAACACATTCAAAAAGTGATATATGACATAAGCATAAAAGTACTAAAAAATCTCTGACAGAAAAAAAAAGAAATTTCTCCAGTACCCCAGAGTGTCAATAAAAAGCTACCGGTACAGTGTTTCTTTTACTAGAAATTCCGACTACCGTTATAGACACAAATTAACTTACTAGTCTAGTCAATTTACAATTTGACCTCAAGCTAATTGCAACAGAATATATTTTGTTACTATTTTACCGGTACAGTAACATGTTGTTAGTCATGTTGTTTGAATCAATATTTTGAATGTTTCTGTGCCAAAGTAAATTTTGTAACTATATAGACTGATTGAAAAAAAAGTTTGTTTTCATGTATCTTAAAATTCTCAGGTAATTTCGACTAAATGAGCATAAATCTACATTTTACCTGGTCAAATACGTGTTCATGGCTGTTCTTAATGGAATATTTAATTTATTTTGAGATTCTATAACATACAAAAACGTTCAAGAAGAAGATACAGAACAACTGCTTACTTACCGAATTTTGTTGTCGAGTTGCTATTTCTGCAACAGGAAAACAAGAAACAATTTACTTGTTGACCGCATTGTCTCTCGCTTCGCCGTAGCTACCTTTTTGCATACAGTTCCGTCCATACACTTTAGATATCATTAACAAAATGTTAGAGTTTTTTATATTTGCTGTGTTTGGCAATATAATTTTCCAACAAACAATCGATATATCAATGGGTACAAACTGTACACCATTGCTTGCTGGTGAGTTTATTTAATCGTATAAAGTAGAATTTATGCAGAATCTGGTTAAATCTTGAGAGAGGAATGTCGCCAAATCATGCAACTACACACACAAATATATAGATGACTTTCTATCATCTTAAACTTAGAGATTATATGGATGCCATTTATCCCAGTGAGCTTGATGAGCTTGGACCGATTCTTCAGGTTCTGCTTCATATTTACACTTATACCTCAGTTATAACGCAAACGAAAGGGTAAAATTGAAGCTGTATGACAAACGTGATGACTTCAATTTTTCTATTGTCAACTTTCATTTTTCTATGCAGCAATAAACCTGCTTCTCCTGCTTATAGTGTATTTGTTTTACAATTAGTAGGCCATGGTAGAGCTTTTCCCCCACACGGGGACTTTATACAACGAAGAAAGCTGCTTACAAATTGTGGTCACAAGGATAATGCAGGTCCAGGCTTACCAAGGCCTTCAAAAAGTATGACATATCTGTATCCATAATTACCCTGGATATATATTGACATCCCATAGTTCCATCTTCCTTTCATTCCCAATATTGACGGTACTCACGCGGTGGATGTAGCACAGGCACTTGTTTCTGATATTAAAAAAATAACACCCTCTACTTAAACATAACATGTTATGTTTAAGTAGAGAGTGTTATTTTTTTAATATCAGAAACAAGTGCCTGTGGGATGTAGCTAGCTAACAGGAGGTGCTTAGCCTGCCGGAGCACCGGTCTCATTTCCCTGGTTGAAGTAGATCTAGGTCTATGTATACTTAAAACAAGAGGCACATAGACCTTTACACTCATCTGTGGATATGGGCAGTATCTCGTGCAGGGATTCAATAGTCTATTACATTTATTACAAAGAACATCCAAATTAAACTTTCAGCAGTTGGGACCAAAAAAGCAACATACATTGTGCTGGATTTTAAATAATGCATAAATGAAAATTATGTTTCAAAGTTCATCAGTATTGAATTCTTGTGTTAATATCAACTTTATAGTTTTCGAGATAATTAACCTTTTTGGTATTGTTTTGAAACCATGACCTTGACCTTTGAACCCATGACCTTTTTCTATACATCAAAATGATCGTTGTATCAATACCTACAACAATCTAATATACATTCTTATACAAAAAGTTAATAGTTTTCAAGATAATGAACCATTTCAGTATTCTTTCACATCTGTGACCTTGATCTTTGAACCAATGACCTTAATCTATATATCAAAATGATCGTTACATCAATACCAATAATATTCCAATATACACGCCTATACAAAAAGTTTATAGTTTTCAAGATAATTAACGATTTTGGTATTGTTTTGCTACTGTGACCTTGACCTTTGGACCCATGACCTTTTTCTATACATCAAAATGACCGTTACATCAATACCTACAACTTTCTCATATACATGCTTATACAAAAAGTTCATAGTTTTCAAGATAATGAACCATTTCAGTTTTCTTTCGCATCTGTGACCTTGACCTTTGAACCAATGACCTTAATCTATATATCAAAATGATCATTACAACAATAGCAACAATATTCCAATATACATGCCTATACAAAAAGTTTATAGTTTTCAAGATAATTAACCATATTGGTATTGATTTGCTACTGTGACCTTGACCTTTGGACCCATGACCTTTTTCTATACATCAAAATGATCGTTGTATCAATACCTACAACATTCTAATATTCATGCTTATACAAAAAGTTAATAGTTTTCAAGATAATGAACCATTTCAGGTTTCTTTTGCATCTGTGACCTTGACCTTTAAACCAATGACCTCAATCTATATATCAAAATGATTGTTACATCAAAACCAACACCATTTCAATATACATGCCTATACAAAAAGTTTAGTTTTCGAGATAATTAACAATTTTGGTATAGTTTTGCTACTGTGACCTTGACCTTTGAACCCATGACCTTTTTCTATACATCAAAATGATCGTTGTATTAATACCTACAACATTCTAATATACATGCCTATACAAAAAGTTAATAGTTTTCAAGATAATGAATCATTTCAGTATTCATTCGCATCTGTGACCTTGACCTTTGAACCACTGACCTTAATCTATATATCAAAATAATCGTTACATCAATACCAACAATTTCTAATATACATGCTTATATAAAAAGTTCATAGTTTTCGAGATAATAAATAATATAAGGTAAAAAATCAGGTCATGACCTTCATAATTGACCTTGACACCATTTTGAAGGTAATTATAAGAATATGTCAAAACTGAAAACCCCATGTCATTATCTGGTCAAATAGTCAAGTTTTAACAATTTGAAGCTTTTTTACGATTTTTTCAAAATTAAACGCAAAAACGCGTAACCTAATTTTTGTCCGAATTTCAAAAAATGAACAAACTATAGGCTTAAGACCCTAGAGAAGCCAAATATCACATCAGATTTTTTCTCCAATCATTGGATTTGGAGAAGAAGATTTTTTAAGATTTTTGCAACCCTAGGACACCTTGACCTACATATGGTAGCCATGGCAACGCCACGAACAAATCTGAATTGCACCGGCCCATATATACTTCTTACCAAGTTTCATTGAAATCTGTCCAGCAGTTTCAGAGGAGAAGTCGAAAATGTGTGTTAACGACGCACTCACGCACGCACGCATTCACCCACACGCATTCATGCAGGTACGCACATACACACGCTGCGCTATGCCATAAGCTCACGTGACCTATGGTCAGGTGAGCTAAAAATTGATATGGATTGATTTGATTCTACTAAGGTTTTTGAACCACTTTGACATTATACTGTTAACAAACTTTTATTCGCATGCTATTAATATTCCACGAGTTTCGCATGAACAAAATAAATGCGAAAGTTATTCGTTGCAAACTTGTTTTTGAAAATGGCATTACTAGTACATGTGTTTATACCAAATTTTCAGGTAAAGTTCACATCCGGAAAGTTCATTCATGAAATGTTTTAGAGTATCATGAAAGTTAATATCCACAAATAAAAGTTTGTTTACAGAATCCAATGTTATTCCAAAGTGAGCGATTTATAATTAGGGACTCAATGTGTTTGTGTCATGTTCTAGGTTATCCTCCTTATTATCAAGTACATGTTGTTCAGCTGGCAATTATCTTTTATTGTAAGAACTGTAGAAAATCTGCTTCCAAGTCAAATTGGTGTGACTACCACACTACTGCGGTGTTCATTCTAACAGGCCACTGATTCTTCATTTTGCCAAATCGTCCTATTGTTAAGGCCTTAGTGGGCCATATTTAACATTACATGAATGCAATAATTTTGATGTTACAGTGTTTTAGAGTTCCTCTGAAAAATCCTAGAATGAACACTGCCACTGGACATCATATAGTTATTGTAGCAGAATGGCTGCCCCCAGCAGTCTGAAGTTTTATATCAGTGGTCACTCAATACATGTTTATCTCGTCTTGTCTCTATACTTCCTTTATTTGTTGATCACTGCGGTAGCTAAGTTGGTAGAGTGCTCGCTCCGTAAGTGGGAGGTCATGGCTTTGAACCCTGGCCGGGTCTCTCCGACCCAAGACTTAAAAGTGGGTAGTGACTGTTCTTTCACCAAGCACTCGGCATTACAAATGAAAGTCACGGTTCTTTCAGATGGGAACTTAAAACAAATGAGGTCCCATGTCTTGGTAGCTTTGGCACACTAAAGAACCCTGTTGTATAATGTCATCAGTGCAATGCACAGGCAAAATTTCTGCACCTTTGCCTATAGCTGGCAACGTCTCAATATAAGTGAAATATTCTTGACTGGGATGTTTAACACCATTACTCAACTCCTTTATTTGTTGTTTTTTTATCCTATGGTGAAGTATATATTTTTCATTTTTAATTTTCAATTACAATTTCTTTACTAGATTTTTATTTTAATGAAGTAAAAGGTTCTTCATATGCACATCTTCTTTATGGGTGCTGGCAATTAAATCAACTTAATTTGATAAATGTTAATTACCTTGCTATGAATCATTTGCTTCTATTTAAACCTCAGCAGTAATTTCTGAGATAAATGTGACTTTTCTTTTGTAGAATTGCAAGTGTGGCTAGTCACATTCTAGTTTATGTTGATCTTTGCTATTCATGACAAAACATATTTTACCATCTTCAAGGATTAATCTAACATATGTTCATGTAGTGCAGGTTGGTAAATAGTGTAACATTCATAGTGAAGAAAATCAACTTTTAACGCATACACAGTATTGAGATATCGTCCATTTCAAATATTTTTTTTACTGTAGATGTATTAATTTAAGCATGTATGAATTTTACAGCAATTAAATCGCTAAAATTTATACACAGCTTAAATTAATACTGTAAAGGGGAAATTTTCGCGTGGGTAAAATTTCGCTTATTTTGCACTAAAGAAATTACCGCAAAAATTTTACCCAGGTGAAAATGTCTAACATACCGGTTAATATATCACATATATAGCATATACACCCACTTATATTGGTTACACGAAAATTACATCCACACGAAATGCAAGATTTCAGAAATCGCGGAATTTTCACACTGGGAAAATAATCCCCTTTACAGTAGGTGTTAACAGTATCAAAACAAACAATGACAATGTAAATTTTTATTTTATATACATTTAAAAATAAAATATAACAATGAAATTTCAAGTAGCTCCCAACTCTGACTTGATTTTCTGAATCACAAGTGGGAGTTTATCAGCAGATATTATCAACACAGTTCTTAATGCTTCCATCTGATCTTCAGCATTCCACTTTCCATCTACAATAGAGTCCCGCTCTGATTGTACAGAGTATGTAAAATTCAAATCATTCACCTGAAAATATAAAGAAACAAAGTCAATAAATTAGGATCCCCACCAGTAGGAGTTTTTTTTGTGATGAAAGGGTAATAAATCCCAGGAAAATGAGCAAACCAAGAAGTGTCTGAACAGATGGAAGCATAGAAGATCAATTATACCCTTTTTCTTTGAAAGGCAGGAGATAATAACATTAAAGTCACCTCAAAGTATTAAATGTATATTGGAATTTATGGCAAACATTTTTTATGGGAAATGAGCATTTATCAAGAGTACATATACCTGAAATTCTCTACAAACATGAAAAGACCAATACATTTGGTACCAAGAAGTAATTATACCTAACTTGCAAACATCTAAATTAAAGGGACTATGCACAAACAATCAGGAAGATGGAGATTTAGCAGCAAGTTTTTTCAGCATTGGATTACAGATCACCATAACTCAGACAGAGGCAGATCCTGTGAGAAAAGGCTTGCCAGTCTGCTTATATAATGTCATAGATTCTCTCCAGGTACATGTACTCCAGTTTTCTCTACCATTATTGAAAGATTCTTGATTGGGATGTAAAAGTTAAAAAAAATTGTCAGTCTGCTTTCAGAATGTTATTGAAAACTCTTTACTGGGATGTAAAACAACAATTACCATTGCTGTCTCTTACTTTGGAAAGGCATAATAAATTACAACACTTGTGTCAACAGTACTACAGTAAAGCAATTATATATTAACAAATGTTTCTTACTTCTTTAATTAACTCTTCTTCTGGGTTGGTATAAAACACCTGTTCCTCCCCAGAATCTCCTCCTCCTTGTTGCTTACCCCCCATCAGTTTACACCTGTATGTTTTACAGATCATTAAATAATGACTGAAGTCATATTTCATTTTTTTCCTCTTTGCCTTTTCCATTTCTTTACTAAAATCAAATACACATAAAATATTATTAAAACATCACCATTAAGTCTGTTAACTAGATTTTAGAAGAAATAAATATCAATTGGTTTTTGGGAGAGACTAAAGCCTGTCTTGTCATGCCTTAGTGGGAGTACTGTATGCACCGGTATTCTTGGTAAGTTCAAGCCACTGCAACCAAGATAAGAACGTATGAATCTATATGTTCAGGACTGACTTAACTAACCAGGTCTTAATGCATGCTAAGGCATCCAACCAAATTTTCAATGAACCTGATAGATACCAGATCAATGATATGAGTAAACTTTAGACATGTGTGATTATATCAGTGTTCGAAGTAATAACCAATCCCACAGTCCGTAACTTTTGGAAAGGACCAGTTACTTTTTCAATAGTCTCCCTTACACCACAATAGAAAATGTTAAAAATATCAAGACAAGTACTGGTTTAAAATTTTGACATATTTCAAACACTAGATATTATATACTTACATTAATGATTCAAACATGGGCACAGACAACTGTGGTGGTATGTTGATAAATCTCTCACTAATAAGTAACCCTAACTGCTGATCTGGACTGTTTATAAGCTGTGAAAACTTTTGTGACATCTCTGGTGCAGCACATTTACATCTCTCAACCAGCATAGACTTTATATGACCAACACAATTTAAATCCTGAAATATATATCGTATATAAGAACAAAAAACTTATTTAAACTGGTTTTTAAAGACAGGGTTGGCTCTGCCATTAGCACATTTCGGCGATCGCTAAAACTTACAATTTTGGGCTCCAAAAAATAAGAAATATTTTTGCTCTAAATTTTTTTAGTTGCTTTTACATGTTTTCGTTTCTTAGTTTTACTGGCTTGTTAACATATAAATTGGCTCCTAAATTTCAATATTGGCTAATTGTTTGGTCAAGTTTTTTAGAGCAGAAGCTAACCCTAAGAGAGAAAACTGGACTCTAAAAAGGAGATGCATCTGGGATCGAAATACATTACCAGTGGTCTTCAAAAAGTACATTGCGGTAATCACAGACAAAGGCCAACTATGTCAATTTCTCTAGAAATCTTTAATGGAAAACTTCAAAATCAAACGGGGCCTTGTTTTATACATGTATTTACAAGTATACCAAGTATCATTTAAACTGATCAAAACAAGAAAGTTATTATTTATAGAAATGTAATTTAGACTCAAAATGTCATTTTATTTTGTAGCTCAAAGTTCTAAAACACCATTGGACCTAACATTTTATACTGTGTTTCATTAATTCATGTTGGTATACCACAAATAGGATAAAACAATTGTTCTTTAACCACAGAACTACAGAAGGATAGACTAACACTGAAAATGAGAGATGTGGAAACATGTTGTCACAATTATGTATGTGGTTATTAAAGCGGGTTACTATTGCCTCTCTCTCACTCTTTTTCTCTCTCTCTCTCTAAGGAGATAAAGAGAGAAAGAGAGATGTAATTTTTTCTTTTACAATGTATCTAAGTTCAAAATATTCTACCTTATAAAAACGGGTAACTATCCTCTCTCACTCTCTCTTTCTCTCTATTGGGAGATAAAGAGAGAGGGAGATGTATTTTTTCTTTTTTTAAAAGTTCAAGATATTCTACCTTTCTGTCAGTGATATTTAGAACTGATGTTAATCCAAATACAGGGTCTTCATCAACCATATCATCGTCATCACTATCATCTTCAGGTATATAACTTTGCTGAAATAGGAATACTGGAATAATATATTCACAATGCAATATGCTGGCCTAAAATATTAACTGGTTTGAAACATAT
Source organism: Anadara kagoshimensis (assembly GCA_021292105.1). Lineage (NCBI taxonomy): Eukaryota > Metazoa > Mollusca > Bivalvia > Arcoida > Arcidae > Anadara > Anadara kagoshimensis. The sequence continues at coordinate 44,016,899 of CM037864.1, forward strand.
CATATATCATATATTTCTTATAAGTTCTCAAACAATTAACATCTTTTAAAATTATTATGACATTCACTGAATCATCAATGTCATTCAGTATCAGTCGTAAGTAATAGTATGAGGGCCGATTTAAATAATGTGAGCCTTGTACCGATATCGATATCCTTTTCAAACCAACTACTCCCTGGCTATTTAAATCTGTCTACTAGGAACTGGTGTCATTTAGTCAGTTTATATTGATGAGGTAACCTTCTAATGTAAACAAGGCAAGTGACATTTGCAAAATTGACATAATTGGTGAAAGAGCAGTTATCCTGTATTTCTATAAAAAATGTTCAGCATCTGAAGATATCCATACTGATATAGAAGAAACACCTGGGAAAGATGAACTGTTATACGCTACAGTAAAAGTGGGTGGTGGGATTCAAAAGTGGCAGACTCTGCCTTTAGGATAACCCCTGTCTTGGAAGGACTGTCATAGTTACAACCCCAGAAATGGTAAATAAAATCCATAATATTATTATGACTGACAAGGGAATTACATAGAGATATACAACCAGTGCAGCTGAAATTTCACAGTAAAGAGTACATTATATTCTGACAGAGGATATAAAATTCTCATGAGCTGTGACATACTAGTCTTATATAAAAGTACAATCAGCTACAAAAATACAAACACACAACAACAAAAAAACTTATCCATGTAAGCATAGTGGATTACAGTGGTTTCATACTTCAAATATTCTATTAAAATATTTGGATTCTTGCAATATGTATTGGAAAATCCATGTTAAGCCTCTTGGTTAGAATATATATAGCTCATAGCAGCACCCCAACGGCTCAGATATATAAACCAAGAAGCTTGGACTTCAAATGATCAGTTTGACATTTTGAGGGCGCGGTGGCCTAATGGATAAGACGTCAGTCTTCAAATCCAGGGTCTCTCACCGCTGTGAGTTCGAGTCCCGCTCGGACCACATGTGGGAAAGTGAATTTTCCTTACCGTTGGCCTTTACTGATTCACCTGGTATCAGTATAATGGACTGGGGGAGTGGTAATCTTGTCTGCGGCGTACTGACTCTGTGAGCTAGCACGGTAAAGTCGCCCTGAGCGTGCGCTGTACAAGGCAGACCATACAACACACTCGCACTTCACATGCATACACAAAAATTGTTCATAGATTAATCCATAGAGATTAATTAAATAGTTCTCGTCGCGAATAGCTGAAAAATTGCTGATGCGACGTTAAGCAATATTCAACCAACCAACCAACCAAGTTTGACATTTTATCTTGAAACTCTCACCTTGACAACACTTCCGATGTAATTCTGTGATATGATGGTATTGGCTACTTCTGAAATGTCTACATTCGCTTTTAAAAACAGCTGTAAAAATACAATGAAAATCAAAGTACTGATGGTGCTGAGGCATTAGATTATTAACCCATCAATAATGTGGTAGAAAATCAGTTTTATCATTTAATATCAGATAACTTATCAAAGTTTTTGGGATACTAACATTGGTATCTATAGTTACATTTTGCTTTTATAAAGGTGAATGTCCTAATCAAAAATATTTCTGTTCATATTAATCCATTTGGTCATATAACCCATTTGGAAGTCTGTTGATATGCATTGTTATCATTTTACAATCTTTTATCATAGAACCACTTGTAGAAATGGGGATTACATACAAACACTTTCCAGAATGAGATATTAAATAATATGGGAAATATGGATAATCTAATATAATGCATCCATATAACTTTCATACACGTCTTGATAAAGAAGAAACCATAACCATATTGATTTTAGTAATAATAGTCAGTCTAGCCCTTACGAAAGCTTATTAGTGCCATTTTTCAAAGTAAAAAAAAATAAATAAATCGTACAAACGATTTAAAAAATCGTACTAACGATTTTAAAATCGTACAAACGATTTTTTAAATCGTTCAAACGATTTTTAAAATCGTACAAACGATTTTTTAAATCGTACAAACGATTTTTTAAATCTTTCAAACGATTTTTTTTAAATCGTACTAACGATTTTTTATATTGTTAAAACGATTTTTAAAATCGTACAAACGATTTTTTTAAAATCGTACTAACGATTTTTTATACTCTGAACTAAATCCACAAATTGGAAAGGAACGTTTGCAGTCATTGTATATATGGCGTGCTATACGCGGTATCGGCTGTTAGATTCAAAATTCAATGGAATTTGTACAACTTTATTTCATAATGTCATTAATTGTTGTACAGTGGACCGTAATAGTGACTTTAATTTTGGCGTAATGGATTTAAATTAAACTGAAGATCGAACCAAACAGTGTGATGTAGTGTACAATAAAAGTGATTGATTACTTTTAGTGCTTGGTTGTTTTTATTTGTTTAATTGTGAAACTGGTTATTATGAATTTTTAATTTAAACATTATTTTTCATGATTATGGACTTTAACGTGCCTTAAATTAGTGCTTGAGGACTAAATATTTGATTGAACATGTTGAACGTTCATGAAAACAAGAGGGCCATGAGGCCCAGGCGCTCACCTGAGAATAAATTGAGTTCTGCACATTTTCCAAATAATGTAATGAATAGGGGGTATACAGAGTTCTTTATTAGTTTATACGAGTTTGACCTAGCTTTTGTTATGAACATCGTTCTGGACAAATTATATGACGATTGGACAAAAAATATGGACTCTAGAGTGTTAACAAGGTTTTTCTATGATTTGACATAGTAACCTACTTATTGATCCAGCATGACCCATAAACGAACTTGACCTTGCTTTTGTCATGAATATCATTCTGGACAAGTTTGATGAAGATATAACTAAGACAGTGGCCTCTAGAGTGGTAACAATGATAAGTTGACGCACGACACACGACGCACGACGGACAGAGACTGATCACAAACCCTTACTTGAGCACAGTATTAACTGTAATAGAAATTAATTTAGATTTTGCGTTTCTTTCCAATATTCGTCTACGGAAAGAATGAAATTTAGTATGGCGTTTTACATCCAAGTCAAGATTCTTTATCTTTATATCAAGGCCATGAGTGAAATGATAGAGGGAACCGGAATACTGAAAAAAAACCTCATGATAACTGATTATTTACATGTGCAGCACTTGTACTTGTTATTCTTGAGTAACTGACGAAACATGCATAAAATACAGTATACATGTGTACATGTATATACAGGTCCGTTCAAAAAGTAACGTCAATTGACACTGAACTCCGTATACACAATGTTTTATTCACGTTTTGACAAAAGCATCATGGTGTCAAGTGATTCTTTAAATGCTGTTTTATTGCAAATTCAAATCCATGAAAGTAAAACATTTTCCTCAAGCAGTTAAACACATGGAATCAAATAAACATGTATATTTCGAAATTCAAAGGTTAATATCTTAGAAATAGTTGATCTATTATACAAATTATATATATATAAAAAACCCGTTGTTTTGGAGTTTGGTTTTTAAATAATACTGACAACTGCAATAGTTTCACAAATTCAAGTTTTTCGCTTGAGGAGTTCTGAAAAAGAATTCTTCAATATTAAACGTTGAGCGATGTCAAAACGTTATCCTAAACGATTTGAAAATGCAAGCTGACCGTCTCGTATTTTCTGACAAGCATTACATATCTCAAAAGAATGAACATAATTGTTTGAGAGTATGCCAAAAATGAATAATGGCCGTCATCAAAGCAAGAGGATCATCAAATAAATACTAACTCTTACTTATGTATTTTCGCATGAATAAAAAAGCCGTTTTTCATAAAATATTTACAATTCCATTATTTCAAATTCGATAACACTTTAATTGTCATTATATGTTATCAGCCGATAACAACAATAGAAAGTAGTTACGGCTTTGTTGACAATTTGTGTGTCAACGGGTTTCTAGATCCCCATTTTGACGCTGTGCGTAACGTTAAAAACGGGGAAACCCAAAGATATTTACACTACGCCCAATAACTTCAGTCAGGTATACTCACAAATTTTATGTTTTCAAATTGCACGTTCATTTTAAACATGAGAATGTAAACCAATTTGTAATTATTCAATAAAAATCATAAAGAAGAAAAAGTCTGAATTATTTTTTCACGTTGACAGTATCATCAGCGTTTCCATCCGCCATTAACACAGTGGAGTACCATCGATGTTTGTTAAAGTTACCATGGAAAGTATTAAAAATATAAGAAATAAAGACAATTGTATTGTTAGTTATCGTGGTTTCAATAAGTATGGCCTTTCGCAAATTGAATGAAATGTTTATTCCTTAGTTCTTCTTTAATACAGAAACAAGGAAAGAGAGAGAGAGAGAGATTTCTTTTGGAAATTTGGGGATGACATTACTTTTTGAACGGACCTGTATGTTTATAAATTACAAAGACAGCGCTTAATATTCCATATTTCATGATCATTAAACATTTCCACAAATTGTCTTAAATATATTTAATTTTTAAAGTTTTTGTATAATGTATAAATCAGGATGCCACATCATGCTAAATTCATTAAAACAACAAAGTTGGATATCCGTGACGGATATGGTCGTTATAAAGATTGTTGACTGTACATGTATACATATATCTACAAAAATCGTTTGAACGACTTTTTAAAATCGTTTGTACGAATTTTAAAATCGTTAGTACGATTTTTAAAATCGTTTGAACGATTTTTAAAATCGTTTGAACGATTTTTAAAATCGTTTGAACGATTTATAAAATCGTTTGTACGATTAAAAAAATCGTTAGTACGATTTTAAAAATCGTTTGAACGATTTAAAAAATCGTTTGTACAATTTAAAAATCGTTTGTACGATTTTAAAAATAGTTTGAACGATTTTTAAAATCGTTTGAACGATTTATAAAATCGTTTGTACGATTAAAAAAATCGTTAGTACGATTTTAAAAATCGTTTGAACGATTTAAAAAATCGTTTGTACAATTTAAAAATCGTTTGTACGATTTTAAAAATAGTTTGAACGATTTAAAAATCGTTTGTACGATTTAAAAAATCGTTTGTACGATTTTAAAAATCGTTTGTACAATTTAAAAATCGTTTGTACGATTTGTTTATTTTTTTTTACTTTGAAAAATGGCACTAACAAGCTTTCGTAAGCCCTTTAAGTAAATCTCCAAGTAGAAGACAAATTTCTTAAAAGTAGGCAATAGTATGGAGTAGTAAGTTTTGCAAAAATATATTCAGAAAATGTAAAAGAAGTGGAAGAAGTTGAAAAACTTGATCCAAATCCAAAATCATTACAGACAACTTTTGTTGCCTTGCTGGCTTTATTGAAACCTATGCAGTTCTAGTTAAGGGTGAAGTTTTTAAACAGATAACAGAGCAAAGATATCCTCAATATTTTGACCACAGGGATATATGATTGTGTTAAAAATAATAATTTTTCACCTGCTGTAGTAATGTTCTGATTCCATGGAAATCACTGTCTTCTGGCGTCCTGGCTTCAAATTCTACTTGTACCTCCTGAAAATATCAAACCAATTTTGTTACTGTTTGTTTAGGCTCTTTCAAAGAAAGCAAAAATGCTAATATTTTATAGATTTTCAATACAAGGGATACAAATCATAATTCTCTAACTTACATGAGCTGAGTCGTAACTAAAAAAACTGTTTCGGGTCCATCTTTACTTCATATATATCATTTCATGCGACAAAATATAAGGTGGGTGTTTACAATGGCGATGTCATTCAAGACTGCTTGTAGAAGTTTGCATGTTCACTTAACAGAGTGGTTATTTGCACATATTTAAAATAGATCTTTAACTGCAACATCGATATGTTAGGGGAAAACAAAATGTCAGATCTAAAAATATAAGATGTAAAATCATATTTACTATTTTTTTATAAAAATTATGCATCATTTATCCTAATATGACAAATGTCTTGCTCAGCGGATGATTCCTTACTATTCAGAACAACATCTGATGAACAAGATGCTGAAACCCTTCAGAAAGATCTCGACGACCTTGTTGACTGGGCACAGAATTGGCAAATGACATTCCATCCTGCCAAATGCTACATACTGCGGGTCACCAAGAAAAGGAACCCCATCAAATACAAATACCACATGATGGGACAGATTCTGGATACAGTCCACCATTATCCATATCTTGGCATGGAAATCTCTGAAGACCTAGGATGGGAACCACACATCAGCAAAATTACATCAAAGGCAAATAGAGTCCTAGGTTTTCTCCGCAGGAACATCTACAAATGCCCCCAAAGACATCAAAGAACAGGCATACAAAGCACTGGTATGGCCAGATCTCGACTATGCGTCATCAGCTTGGGATCCATACAGAAAGAAACACATCCATGGAATTGAAATGGTACAGCGCAGAGCCGCCCGGTTTGTTACATCCAGCTACTCTTGGGAACCAGGAACTGTAACCAACATCTTACAGACTCTTGGTTGGCAAAACCTCGAAACACGCAGAATAGCCCGGCTCATTCTCCTGTTTAAGACTTTAAATGGAGAGACAGCAGTAAACATTCCAGCATATGTACTAAGACTAACCGTGCAAACTCGCCAATTCCATCAACAACGGTTCCTACGACTCAGCACCTCCACTGATGCCTACCAGAACAGCTTCATACTAAGGACCATAGCTGACTGTAACAGACTCCCGCCAGCTGCAAGCAACATCAGCAGACAGTTTCCGGGAGGCAGTGAGAGCAGCATACGTGTAAAGGAAATCCAGATTTTATCCAGTTTTTAATCAGCACTGAATTTGCCATTTTACCCTCTCTCTCTCATTCAACTTTTTAACCTGCACGCATGTTCACGTTTGCAGTATCTGCGGTATGGGATTCCCTTTACAGTATAGAAGTAGAAGTAGAAGCGTTATTTAGTGCCAGACGCAAACCATTCGTATCCATGTCAAGATCTATTTAAAATCTTGTAATTGCTTTGGTTTCACTCTCAAAATGGACTTGCATCGCGCACAGAATTACTTGTTCAACTGATAATAGACTGTAGAAAATTTATGCATAACCAGCTGTTACCTGAAGATACAGATTTTCGTGTGACAACTTAGAAATTTTTCCAGGCGTCAAGTGTTTTTAAATTTATTCAGCCAGAACTTGTTGTCAACGAGAAAACCACAACGTAGGTCTGGACTGTTGTCAACGAGAAATCCACAACGAAAAACAACGAGAAAACCAAAATGTACGTCTGGACTGTTGTTAACAAGAAATCCAAAACTTGCATCTGGACTGGTGTCAACGAGAAAACCAAAACGTACGTCTGGACTGTTATCTAAGAAAACCACAATTAAAGTACGTCTGCGCTGCTGTCAACGAGAAAACCAAAACGTACGTCTGGACTGTTATCTAAGAAAACCACAATTAAAGTACGTCTGGGCTGCTGTCAACGAGAAAACCAAAACGTATGCCTGGACTGTTGTCAACGAGAAAACCAAAACGTACGTCTGGACTGTTATCTAAGAAAACCACAATTAAAGTACGTCTGGGCTGCTGTCAACGAGAAAACCAAAACGTACGTCTGGACTGTTATCTAAGAAAACCACAATTAAAGTACGTCTGGGTTGCTGTCAACGAGAAAACCAAAACGTACGTCTGGACTGTTGTCAACGAGAAAACCAAAACGTACGTCTGGACTGTTATCTAAGAAAACCACAATTAAAGTACGTCTGCGCTGCTGTCAACGAGAAAACCAAAACGTACGTCTGGACTGTTATCTAAGAAAACCACAATTAAAGTACGTCTGGGCTGCTGTCAACGAGAAAACCAAAACGTACGTCTGGACTGTTATCTAAGAAAACCACAATTAAAGTACGTCTGGGCTGCTGTCAACGAGAAAACCAAAACGTACGTCTGGACTGTTATCTAAGAAAACCACAATTAAAGTACGTCTGGGCTGCTGTCAACGAGAAAACCAAAACGTACGTCTGGACTGTTATCTAAGAAAACCACAATTAAAGTACGTCTGGGCTGCTGTCAACGAGAAAACCAAAACGTACGTCTGGACTGTTATCTAAGAAAACCACAATTAAAGTATGTCTGGGCTGCTGTCAACGAGAAAACCAAAACGTACGCTTGGACTGTTGTCAACGAGAAAACCAAAACGTACGTCTGGACTGTTATCTAAGAAAACCACAATTAAAGTACGTCTGGGCTGCTGTCAACGAGAAAACCAAAACGTACGCCTGGACTGTTGTCAACGAGAAAACCAAAACGTACGCCTGGACTGTTGTCAACGAGAAAACCAAAACGTACGTCTGGACTGTTATCTAAGAAAACCACAATTAAAGTACGTCTGGGCTGCTGTCAACGAGAAAACCAAAACGTACGCCTGGACTGTTGTCAACGAGAAAACCAAAACGTAAGTCTGAACTGTTGTCAACGAGAAAACCAAAACGTACGCCTGGACTGTTGTCAACGAGAAACCAAAACGTACACCTGGACTGTTGTCAACGAGAAAACCAAAACGTACGCCTGGACTGTTATCTAAGAAAACCACAATTAAAGTACGTCTGGGCTGCTGTCAACGAGAAAACCAAAACGTACGTCTGGACTGTTATCTAAGAAAACCACAATTAAAGTACGTCTGGGCTGCTGTCAACGAGAAAACCAAAACGTACGTCTGGACTGTTATCTAAGAAAACCACAATTAAAGTACGTCTGGGCTGCTGTCAACGAGAAAACCAAAACGTACGCCTGGACTGTTGTCAACGAGAAAACCAAAACGTACGTCTGGACTGTTATCTAAGAAAACCACAATTAAAGTACGTCTGGGCTGCTGTCAACGAGAAAACCAAAACGTACGCCTGGACTGTTGTCAACGAGAAAACCAAAACGTACGCCTGGACTGTTGTCAACGAGAAAACCAAAACGTACGTCTGGACTGTTATCTAAGAAAACCACAATTAAAGTACGTCTGGGCTGCTGTCAACGAGAAAACCAAAACGTACGCCTGGACTGTTGTCAACGAGAAAACCAAAACGTAAGTCTGAACTGTTGTCAACGAGAAAACCAAAACGTACGCCTGGACTGTTGTCAACGAGAAAACCAAAACGTACACCTGGACTGTTGTCAACGAGAAAACCAAAACGTACGCCTGGACTGTTGTCAACGAGAAAACCAAAACGTACGCCTGGACTGTTGTCAACGAGAAAACCAAAACGTACACCTGGGCTGCTGTCAACGAGAAAACCAAAACGTACGCCTGGACTGTTGTCAACGAGAAAACCAAAAGTACGCCTGGACTGTTGTCAACGAGAAAACCAAAACGTAAGTCTGAACTGTTGTCAACGAGAAAACCAAAACGTACGCCTGGACTGTTGTCAACGAGAAAACCAAAACGTACGCCTGGACTGTTGTCAACGAGAAAACCAAAACGTAAGTCTGAACTGTTGTCAACGAGAAAACCACAACATATGTCTTGTTATTACTACTGAAATCCTAACATAACCCGAGTTCCAGTTGTACATTATTATTTTATTTCAATGCGGAACGCATTTGTCTTGCAATAAAATTAATAACATTTTTTTGCAATTTTTGCAAATAAAATTGAAGATCAAATCATTTTCGTCACAAATCTTTAATTCCAAATTTTCACATGTTCTTATAACTTCTAAACAATCTTAAAAGACTTAAAAATTGAAACTGTTTTTCAAAGCAATTTCAAAAAAGATTTAGAAAGAGTACTAGTAATTGTTTCGATATTATTTATATATCCATGAAATAATGCAATGAAATAGCGCAATAATATTGGTCCAATTACAAAATCTTCCCCCTTATAAATAGATCTATCGCTAGGGGCGTGTACGTGTCGAAACCTACAATATCTAGCATGAAAGGGTCTGAGCGGTCAGCAAAACTAAAACTATACCTGGGTTTATTACAAGACATTCCTACTATAATAAGCTTTGTGTCTGGTGCTCCGATTAATTGGCGGTAGCGAGTTAAAGCTTCCAAGGGTTGGATATTCCCGCAATGAGCGTTTATATCTGTATAAATAATGAAAACGTCCACCAAAATTTTGTGTTCTAATGCATATGTTATTGGTCTGGAACAATCGGTGTCTGAAAAATACAATTTTTCAAATTTACTAAGGACGTCACTAAGTGTCTCCTGTTTAGAAACCTCCATATCTTTTATTGAACTGGAAAACGAATAAATGTGGGGGTCTGTCTCGGTACGGACTGCCGCCATAACCATGGTTGCGGCAGCGTCTCTCGCGATAACAGACGAATTTCCAGAAACTGGTTCATACATTCCAGATGCGTCATACGTCACAAACAGTCGTTTTCCTGTAGGAACCAAGTTACAGAAGCTAAGATGAAAAGCCTTATCTAACGCCTTCCTGACCTCATCATTCCAACTCCATGTCAATTCGCTACGATCACTGCTACATTTATGATACCGACACTTAAGAGTCAAAATGTAGTAGGGATGCAACTTCGACGCCCGTACTTGTTCTAAGTTTGATAATCTAGAAACGACTAAAGCTTCGGTTATACTTCCAGGACTCAAAAGACCAACTAATGTCATATTCCGTAAGTTTCGCATTACTGTTTCTAAGGACATATTATTCAACAATGCGTGTAGTACATCCGGGATGTCTAGTAAACTCAGTGACAAATGTTCTCGCGATAATTTGTAATTTTGTATGTATCTTATGATTTGTCTCGGTTCGGTACAAGTTTTGGTATCTTCGACACCTTTCAAGAAATCCGCTATCTGGACAACACCAGGGTCAACGTTCGTTTGTCCTGTTTTCGAACAGTACATTTCCGTCGCCTTGTCCAAACCGTGTGTGATATACCTCAATATAAGTCCAACTTTGTTGTTTCTTGGTTTGATATGAGCCAGTCTAATAATATCCATGTGACTCCATCTAAATCGTCCTGGGAACCGCGTAACAAGGCGTGCTAGTTTTAGTTCATTGTCATCAAAACTGTGGTACCATCTACTTAACGCCTTTTTATGTGCTCTACCCCAACCTTTACCAGCGCTCCATTTCTCACAATACTCTATAAACTGAAACAATTGTATTGGATGTCGACAAACATCCGGTAAGATTTCATAAGCAGCGGTTTTGGTATTTGGGTCCTCTGACCGTGCACACCGGGCCAAGGCATATAAAATAGGTCTCTGTTTGCATGCTCTTCTTTTCCAACCGATATCTTGAATCCATGCGACAACTTCCCGTCCCCGTCCAGCAATAATCAGTCTGCAAAACAAAATGAAGGTGTAAAACAAATATTATCATTATCGTTCTAGTTTAAACCGTTAGATTGCATGCATACTACTATTCCAATGCTGGGATTCTGAATTCTGAGTGCATACATATAGTTAGGTGCCACAAGACGAATGTTTGCTGTATTACGCATACTGGTCTCAAAAATTACTTTGGTACTGTCTTGGGCCAATACAATGTATTAGGTCTTAAAAGTATTAAAGTGAAAATTCAAAATGTTATTAAAATTATAAATATTTAATAAACAATTGTGTGCATTAACTATCGTTTAAGTAGAAATTTCAGAGATATTGGCAAAAACACAACTGGTTAAGCTAATCAGGCTTTGAACTACCGTGCCCATGTGTTTTGTTGCACATGTACATTGCAATCACCAATGTAATCCAGAACAAACAAGAGGCCATTGGGCCTGATACGCTCACCTGGTAAATAATGGCTAGCTGATACATTTCAAGAAAACATAAGTACTGAAACCGCAATGTCAAAATCTTGACCTTTGAAACTATGACCTTTTTCTATATATCAAAATGATCTTTGCATCAATACCAACAACATGCTATTATATATGCATATAATAGTTGCTCGTTTTCTACATAATTAACCATTTTGGTATTATTTTGCATTTGTGACTTTGACCTTTGAACCCATGATCTTTTCTATACATCAAAATGATCAATGTATCAATACCTACAACATTCTGATACATATATATATATATATGCCTATACAAAAATTTAATAGATTTCAAGATAATCAACCATTTCAGTGTTCTTTCACATCTATGATCTTGACTTTTGAACCCATAACTTTATTCTATTATATATCAAAATGATCGTTACATCAATATCAACAATGTTCTAATACACATGCCTATACTAAAAAATTATAGTTTTCGAGATAATTTACCATTTCGGTATTGTTTTGCATCCCTGGTCTTGAATTTTGAATTCTGTGTCTAGCCAGTTGAGCTAAAACCAAACGATTGAGAATCCAAAATAACTGGTTATAGCGAAAATATTAACTCCAAACCAGGGACATATAGATGGTATTGAAAAATGATATATCAATTGGTGTAGTAGGAGCATTTTGGGTACCTAGAACAAATGCCGGCCACTCATTTTACAGCCAATGGCATTCAAACAGATCGATGCCTTTTCACCCCAGACTAAAGTTTCACTCAAAAGCATTGCACAAGGCATGTATATTCTTTATAATCCATGTAGGCGATTCAATTCAGTTCAAATTTTGTTATCGTACAAAAAGTCCAATATAACTTTCGACAAGCAGTATAAGATTTCGTTGGCAATATGAAATTCATACTACAATCATAAGTCCAGAATACTGTGGGATTTTGTTACAACGTAATGTGCAAGAATGTAATCTTATTTTTTACTCAATACAGAAGGTAGCGCCTGACATGGTGATCAAAATTTCTTTAAAAACGGCAACTTCATTTCCTTTTAAATAAAACATATTTTTTATATTTATTCTATATTTGGAGCTGAAGGGGTATAAAATGTGTAGGCGGGCTGGCAAAATCTTACACCCAATTTGTAATGATCTATATTTCAATAAATATCTGTTGAATATTTTCACACAATATTGGGCATGATCTCAATTTTAAAACTTATTTTGATTTAAAAAAAATATTTGATATTTTTGAAGTTATTACAAAAAACCTGGGCTACACTTTTTTCAATCGGTCAAAATTCATCCGAGACAGGATAACAAAATTTTACAACCCAATTTTCAATTATCTATATTTCCATAAATATGTATTAGGTTTATATAGTATTTTGACATGATACCCGGCATGACCTAAATTTTTAAAATATGTTTTTGCTTTTAACAAATATTTAATATTTTTTAATTTATTAAAGAAAATACGGGCTACACTTTTTCCAATCGGTCAAAATTCATCCGAGGCAGGATGGGTAAGCTTAGAACATCAATCGATATTCCTTCACATGATTATGCTTGCCTATTAAAATTTGCAACAAATACGCGGTGGATATGTATCTTTGATACCACCAAATGGCACTTCCTATAATGCAGTGGTTTTCTTTTTATAACCGATTGTTTGTGACATTCGATTGTTCTATAAGTACGACGCCATAAGTTATTTTTCTGTAAATCCCTCCTGTGTAATTAGTCCCAGAGCTCATACAGGTTTATTTGACTTTTATTTGCCAAAAGGTCTGAAACTTGTTTCTGAAAGGCAATTATCAGTATAATATGAAAATGCATTTCTTACAAAATTCGGTCTGGACATTTTTTGTAAATCCCGGATTTTTTAAGAGCACCTGCACGTATTTGTCAAAAACACTTTTTTGGGGGTAGGGGAAGGGAATCGTGATTATTTAACGCCTAAATACGATAGATACCCATTAAATTTGGTATCATTCTAAAGGTTATTGATAATTCTTTATTATACGATAAAATATTTTTCAATATAATGTCACTAGGTACAGATGTGATGTCATAAACCTTTTTTTTAAATTAAAAATAGTGAAAAAGGCTATTTCGATCCGATATAAATTCCTCAGGTTTACATTTTGTGTGTGTTGTCATTAATTTTTGTTTTAAAATAATTATATACCCTCTGCCATTGATATTCTATAACTTTGATGTGTAATTATATGAGCATTATAATATTTTCTATCAGAGAAAATATGTACCCACTTCTACTGAAGAGTTCATTTTTGGGGGTAGGGGAACACTATAATGATTTAACATCATAACTATATATACTATTCCATCATGTTTGGTATCAAATTGAAGTTATTTTAATAAACTGTAATATATGCATCAACATGAAACAAATTACCTTTCATTACGTCATCGTGATGACATAATTTTAATTATTTGGTAAAATGCATTAAAATGTGATGAGATATATTTTCTTATTTATGTCGTTCAACTGACAGAATATAAATATCATCTATAATAACTACAAAAAACAGTAATGAAAAACAGTTAAAAACTGCAATAGTTAAAATATATTACAGAAATATACTGCAAAACTCCAAGTTCAACAACAATGACAAGAAAAAGAAACAAGAAAATGTTTTATATGTTAATCTATATCTTAATGTCAAATATTACAACTATTGCTACATCACGTTTTGGCTGTAAACTATAAACCTTTTGTTATAGTATTACTTATTCAATTCTACGTATTTTCACTATTTATCACTCCAAGTACATGTATCAGGGAAGAGGGAGTCTGGATATTGTGCCAAGCATCATACGGATTCCAAACAAAAATACACTGAAGATACCATCAACAAAATGTTGGAGTTTTTGATAGATAACATATCTTTTGTGTTTGATTACATAATTTTCCAGCAAACAATCGGTATACCAATGGGTACAAACTGTAGACCATTGCTTGTTGATTTGCTTCTTTATTCGTATGAAGCAGAATTTATGCAGAAATTTGTTAAATCTTGAGAGAAGACTGTCGCCAAATCATTCAACTCCACATACATATTTATAGATGACGTCCTGTCTCTTAACAATTCTAAATTTGGAGACTATGTGAATGTCATCTATCCTAGTGAGCTTGAAATTGAAGATACGACTGATTTCTCAAGTTCTGCTTCATATTTAGACTTTAACCTGAATATGACGCCCACGAAAGGCGAAAGAAACTTTATGACAAACGTGATGACTTCAATTTTTTCTATTGTCAACTTTCCTTGTCTATGCAGCAATATACCTTCTTGTATTTTTTTGCTAATTAATATGCTATGGTAGAGCCTGCTCCCACTACAAGAATTTTGTACAACAAAGCAGGCTGCTTGCAAATAAATGGTTGACTCGGGGATATTGCAAACCTAGGCTTATCAAGGACCTCAAAAAGTTTTATGGTCGTCATCAATGTATTGTTGATAAGTTGATGTCTTTGTGTCCAGGATTGCCCTGGATATATTTGACGTCCCATAGTTCCATGTTTCTTTCACACACTTTTGATTACACACGTGGCGGGTGTAGCTAGCTAAACAGGAGATGCTTTCCCTTATGGAGCATTCAGCCTCACTTCCCTGGTGGAAGTTAACGTGTCTAACTTTACTTGTCAGTTCCAAAGTTTTCACTTTGCATCTGTATTGTGATTCGGACATGGATTTGTTTTTGCTCAATAACGATTTTATACCTAATAAAATTAGAAAGCATTGTTTCAGTGTCATCGTTTTTATTAGTCATCATCATTTTCATAATCTGACTTATCAGATACGAATTAATCCCCGCCACTTCCTCAACTTTACCCTCCACTGACTGTGGAACACTGCTTTCCAATACACATATGATGTTTCGTGGCACCTGTGGTCCATCAAACCAATTAATTAATCAGGTTGAATTGTATACGGGTTTGGAATGAAAGTATTTTTCTAAAGAAATGTGATGTAGTTGACCGGCAATATTTTGTGTTGTAGAACTCTCTTGCATGATGGCATGCCACTGGGATTGGCACCTTTTATTTTATTTAATGGTTCCTCTTTACTTTTTGATTCGTAATATTGTTGAAAGAGAAGAAACTCGCACTGTTAAAATTGGATCTATAGGGTTTTTCATACGGAGTACAGACAAATGTCTCCAACTGATTCATTAAGTCCTCGGTAATGTTTCTACTGTTAAAATAATGCATTTTTAAGTGATCACTATTTTTTGAGAGGTCTAGCTATCCCTTCATTAATAAATGCTGAACTGAAGTAAAGTCCGAGCCAGTAAAAACATGTAATCCAGGCAGTGCATCAATTAAAAAAGTTCTGGTTTGTGTGACAAACTTGATGGATATGACGCTGTGTATTGCTGCTGCTAAGACCAACATCCATCTAACATCCATGAAACTTGGTGACCTCCAATAATCTTTGCATATAATGCATTTATACTCCAGATGCGGTGCAAAATACTCGACTATTGCTATCACTAGATCTGACCATAAACGGCGAAGAGATTGAAAGCAAGCTCTACGGTCTTCTTCTTTTAAAATAAAACTTTTTAAATGCTTTGCTAGAGAATAAAGTAATGCATCATATGCAAAGATTATTAGAGGTGATCAAGTTTGCATGGGGTTGAAGAAACCTGTCACTAATTTTATGCAGTTGATGACGGTGTGGTACATGAAGAGGTGTAAACATGAGGAAGTAGATACACGGATGGTGTTGCACTTGACGGAAATTGTTAAAAGTATATTTAATGTAAGAATAGTCATCAGAGGTAATAATACAGATGTTTGGGTTACACTTGCACATCATGTTCAACGACTTATGGAAAAGCAACCTCATGCTTGGATCGATGTTAGTCTTAGCAGTAGCAAAACACGATGCCTCAAAATGTGTGACTTCAAGAATTCTGTACTTTGGGTAACAGTAGAAACATTACTGAGGACCTAATGAATCAGTTGGAGAAATTTGTCTGTGTTCTGTATAGAAAACCCTATATGTCCAATGGCAACAGTGTGAGGAACCATTAGATAAAATAAAAGGTGCCAACCCCAGTAGCATGCCACTATGCAAGAGAGTTCTACAACACAAAATATTGCAGGCCAACTACGTCACATTTCTTTGGAAAACACTTTTCTTCCAAACTCGTATACAATTCAACCTGATGGAAATGGATGGACTATCTTCGAAGGTAAATACCTAATCATTTAGTTTGATGGACCACAGGTGCCACGAAACATCATATGTGTATTGAAAAGCCGTGATCTACAGCCAGTGGAGGGTAAAAATGAGGAAATTGCATATGAAAAGAATTTATTCAGACCTGATGAGTCAGATGATGAAAATGATAATTAATGACTAGGACAGAAACATGACACTGAAACAATGATTTTCAATTTTATTATGTATAAATGATAAATAGTGAAAATACGTAGAATTGAGGAAGCAATATGGTAACAAAAGTCTTATACACGGGGGTAATCCTGATACACCGTATTTCATTTACGTCGGAGTATTCCGTCGGTTTTAATTTACGTCCGAGTAAAATCATACATTTTTGGTCGTTACGCTTTACGTTAAAGAGCAAAGAAAACAGTTTTTCATATAATTTCACAAAAACGAAACTTTAACAGAAAGCAAAAGGTTATTCGCATTATATTTGATGGTATTTAACTGTCTCATATAAAATATTGCAAGAATTATTCATATTTTTCACGTACCTGTAACATTTCCATTTTTGGCAGGTCCTTTTGTTTAGCAGCTGATTTTAATAAAGCGGTTTTGGATTCAAATGAAGTTTCTACTCAAAATTCTCAAGAAATGTCTATACTTTCATATACCTGCGAAGACAGAAGCTTTACTCTACTTTTAAGCGAAATTTAATGTTTAGTTTAAGCGGAGTGGCATAAATGTTACGCTTTCCGACCAGCTGTGTTATGCTTTACGTGAAGACATGTTACGCTTTCCGCTTAATATGATTAGCAATTGACAGAGCACACTCTTCGTTATAACTTTAGATCGAACGTCTTTCTCGATTAAATCTTCACATTTTGTTTTAGAAGTGATTCAGAAAGCATTGCAGAACAGGATTCAATTTTTGAAAGAGAACAGAACCATACACAGTCCGTAACTTGAACCAATAAAGAACAAAATAACATAAAATGCACATGCTTATATACAATACATTACTTCCAAAAGGAAACACTTGCGAAAGTGTAAACTGACTTATAGATAGTTATGCCAATTACACAAATAAATAAAACTATACGTGAGAAAAACCATTTTGAAAAGGATCAATGTAGTTCATATATGTTTTATTTATTTATTTATTTATTTATTTATTTATTTATTATTTTATTTTTATTTTTAGCTTGTTTACGAGTGTGGTAATGGTGTTTTACAGGTCGCCGAGTGGTCTAAAGGGCGGGCTTATGGATCATAGTGCCTCTAATCGCCTTGGTACGAGTCCTACCTAGGACAGTGTGAGAAAGTTTGTCAGTTCGCTTGCCGAAGGTAGGCAGCTTCTCTTGGTACACTTGATTCATTCACCATCTATGAATTGACCGCCTCGATATATGTGGAAGAATCTTGACTGGGACGTAAAACACCATAATCCAACTCAAATATGGCATTAGATTAAAAAGATAATAATTAAAACAATAGAAAGATGGGTCTTAACGCTCGCCTGAGTATTTACAATGGATCAATGGCCGTCCCAACACAATAACACGTTTGAGCTTAAAGGTTGGGTGAGATAAAATATAGAAAGCGATGTCATTATCTGTTTGTTATAACAATTGTATTCATTCCAGTATTCATTCTATATCTGTAACATTGACCCTAACCCTCTGTATTCTTTCTGTATCTGTAACCTTGACCTTAAACCCGTGACCTTTATCTATATGATCACCATGTCAAAACCTACAACATTCTAACATACATGCCTATACAAAAAGTTAATAGTTAATGCAGATAATTTACCATTTTGGTTTACTTGTGCATTTGTGAATTTGACTTTTGAACCCATGGCCTTGATGTATGTATAAAATGATCGTCATGTCACTACCTACAATAAACTGAAAATCCCATGCATTATCACATGAAATGTTAAAAAAAAAAAACAAGAGGCCCATGGGCCTTAACGCTCACCTGAGGCTGAGTACATATCTCATGCAGAGGTTAAATGGTCATTGACATTAATTAAGTCCAAATTTTTAGCAATAACAGCCAATAATATGCAAGGATTTTTGCATATTTATTATAGCTTGTCCTAAGAATGCTATATATGACATATCTAAAGTCTAACTACAACATACATGTATTATTTTAAACAGCTAAAGAATCATCTGTATATCAAATTGAACATTAGACCAATACCTACAATATTCTAACACACATGTTTATACAAAAAGTTGATAGTTTTTGAGATAATTAACCATTTAAGTATTTCTTTGCACTTGTAACCTTGACCTTTGTACCTATGACCTTCATTCATATATCAAAATGATCCTTAGGCCAAATACCTACATTATTCCAATCTACATGGCTATACAAAAAGTTTAAAATTTTTGAGATAATGAACCATTTCAGTACGCGTTCGCATCTATGACCTTTGAACCCATGACCTTCATTCAAATATCAAAATGACTGTTAGGCCAATACCTACAATATTCTAATATATATGCCTATACAAAGAGTATATAGTTTTAAAAATAAATAACCATTTCAGTACTCGTTCCCATCTATGACCTTTGAACCTATGACCTTTATTCATTTTATCAAAATGACCATTGTGCCATTACCTACAATATTCTAATATGCATGCCTATACAAAAAGTTAATAGTTTTGCAAATAATTAATTGTTTCAGTATATTTGTATATCTGTGACCTTGACCTTTGAATCCATGTTCTTGATCTATGTATCAAAATGATCATCATGTCAATGCCTACAATTAACTGATAATCCCATGCGATAAACACCTCAAAAATAGCATTTTTTAAGAAAGGTCAAAAACAGGGACATGACCTTGGCCTTTGGCTTTGACATCTATTGGAAGAAAATAGCAAGACAAGTGAACAACAGTGAAAACTCCATACAATTATCTCCAGCTGTTATTGAGTTATAACAATAAATGTCTCATTTTAAAAATTACACAACTTTCAAGAAAAAAAAACAATTTTAATGTTCCCAGGTATCCTGAATCCAAATATCCAATTAAAATTTGCTTTGCCTGCACCTTTTGGTTTCAGAGAAGAAAATTTTTTGTCTTTTGGCTATTTTTAGTAACGGCGGTCATCTTGTTGGGCGTGACTAAACCCCGAACACAAAATTGAAAGCCTGTTACCAAGGCATGATATTCCTTAAGTTTCATCCAATTTGGCTCAGTAGTTTCTGAGGAGAAGATTTTTTGAACAATTGTTAACAGGCGACAGACGACGACGACGGACGCCAAGTGATGGCAATAGCTCACATGGGCCTTTGGTCCAGGTGAGCTAATTAGCAATTTTAATCAAAGGTCATAAACTGGGACATGACTTTGAGCTTTGATCTTGACATCAATTCGAAGAAATAGCAAGAAAAGATCAAAAGTGAATTCTTCATACAGTACAGCCCTTTGTTGAGTTTTACAAATTACGAACTCATGATTGCCTTTTTTCGTCCAATTTTCATGAACACACAATTTTCATGTTCTCAGTTATCATGAATCCAAGCATTCAATCGGCGAACTTTGCTTGCACGCTTTGGTTTCAGAGAAAAAGATTTTTGGTCTTTTTTACTACATTGTATTTGTAGTAACGGCAGCCATTTTGTTAGGCGTTGCCAAATCCCGAACACAATTCTAAATGCCTGTTACTCAGGCATGATAATCACAAAGTTTCATCAAATTTGCCCAAGTAGTTTTGGAAGAGATTGACAAAATGTAAAGTTTACGAACGACGCACGACACACGACGGACGGTGATGGATTGCAATAGCTCAACTGAGCCCATAGCTCAGGTGGGCTGAACTACAGTTTTCCTTTTCAAAATGGTATTTACCACGTACAGTCCAACTTGTCTTCAAGACCACCTCTATATAAGGGTAATTTGCTTTTAAAGGCCAGTATAATTGCATCTCAATTGTTCTTTATTCATGTCATTTGAAACTTATGTAAGGACAACCTGTCCATAAAGCCACTTTTACTAGTTCCCTTGAGTTGCCTTTATCAGCAGGGTTAATTGTAGTTTTATTTGTGTAATTGGCATAACTATCTATAAGTCGGTTTACACTTTCGCAAGTGTTTCCTTTTGGAAGTAATGTATTGTATATAAGCATGTGCATTTTATGTTATTTTGTTCTTTATTGGTTCAAGTTACGGACTGTGTATGGTTCTGTTCTCTTTCAAAAATTGAATCCTGTTCTGCAATGCTTTCTGAATCACTTCTGAAACAACCAGTGAAGATTTAATCGAGAAAGACGTTCGATCTAAAGTTATATAATGAAGAGTGTGCTCTGTCAATTGCAAATCATATTTAACGGAAAGCGTAACATGTCTTCACGTAAAGCATAACACAGCTGGTCGGAAAGCGTAACATTTATGCCACTCCGCTTAAACTAAACATTAAATTTCGCTTAAAAGTAGAGTAAAGCTTCTGTCTTCGCAGGTATATGAAAGTATAGACATTTCTTGAGAATTTTGAGTAGAAACTTCATTTGAATCCAAAACCGCTTTATTAAAATCAGCTGCTAAACAAAAGGACCTGCCAAAAATGGAAATGTTACAGGTAC
This sequence comes from Anadara kagoshimensis, assembly GCA_021292105.1. NCBI lineage: Eukaryota > Metazoa > Mollusca > Bivalvia > Arcoida > Arcidae > Anadara > Anadara kagoshimensis. Next base: position 44,038,359 of record CM037864.1, read on the forward strand.
GTGAAAAATATGAATAATTCTTGCAATATTTTATATGAGGCAGTTAAATACCATCAAATATAATGCGAATAACCTTTTGCTTTCTGTTAAAGTTTCGTTTTTGTGAAATTATATGAAAAACTGTTTTCTTTGCTCTTTAACGTAAAGCGTAACGACCAAAAATGTATGATTTTACTCGGACGTAAATTAAAACCGACGGAATACTCCGACGTAAATGAAATACGGTGTATCAGGATTACCCCCGTGTTATAGTTAATAACCAAAACGTGATGTAGCAATAATTGTAATATTATGTATTTTAAACTTGGATTAACATATAATACTTGTTCTTGTTTCTTTTTCTGCTTATTGTTAAATTTGGAGTTTAGCAACCTGTTTCTGTAATATATTACACTCTTTAACTGTTTTTCATTATCGTTTGTTTGTACATATTACAGATATTAATTATAATCTGTCAGTTGAATGACATAAATAAAAAAATATATATCTTCATATTTTTATGTATTTTACCAAATAATTACGATTATGACGTCACTATGACGCAATGAGAGGTAATTTGTTTTATGGTGATGCACAATATTACAGTTTATTAAAATACCTTCAATTTGATACCAAACATGATGGGATAGTATATATATAGTTATGATGTTAAATTATGATAGTGTTCCCCTACCCCCAAAAATGAACTCTTCAGTAGAAGTGAGTACATATTTTTTTTTTTTGATAGAAAATATTATAATGCTCATATAATTACACATCAAACTTATAGAATATCAATGACTGAGGGTATACTATTATTTTAAAACAAAAATTAATGACAACACACACAAAATGTAAACCTGAGGAATTTATATCCGATCGAAATAGCCTTTTTCACTATTTTTAATTTTAAAAAATAGTTTATGACATCACATCTGTAACTAGTGACATCATATTGAAAAATATTTTATCGTATAATAAAGAATTATCAATAACCTTTAGAATGATACCAAATTTAATGGGTATCTATCGTGTTTAGGCGTTAAATAATCACGATTCCCTTTCCCTACCCCAAAAAAGTGTTTTTGACAAATACGTTCAGGTGCTCTTAAAAAATCCGGGATTTTCAAAAAATGTCCAGACCGAATTTTGTAAGAAATGCATTTTCATATTATACTGATAATTGCCTTTCAGAAACAAGTTTCAGACCTTTTGGCAAATAAAAGTCAAATAAACCTGTATGAGCTCTGGGACTAAATGGTGAACCTGTCGTGCCTTGATCAAAGATGGCGGCATACTTATCGCAATTAAAGAACAATAAACTGTCACAAACAATCGTTTATAAAAAGAAAACCACTCCATTATAGGAAATACCATTTGTTGCTATTAAAGATATATATCCACCGCGTATTTGTTGAAAAATTAAATAGGCAAGCATAATTATGTGGAGAGATATCGATCAATGTTCAAACCTCACTAGTCCTACCTCGCATGAATGTTGATCGATTGGAAAAAGTGTAGCCCGTATTTTCTTTAATAACTTCAAAAATATCTAATATTTTTTATAATCAAAACTATATTTAAACAATTTTGGTCATGCCCGATATTATGTAAAAAATATTATCAAAATCCAATAGATATTTATTGAAATATAGATCAATGAAAATTGGATGGTAAAATTTTGTTATCCTGCCTCGGATGAATTTTAACCGATTGAAAAATTTTTTGTCCATGTTTTTTGTAATAACTTCAAAAATATCAAATATTTTTTAAAATCAAAAATATATTTTAAAAATTGAGGTCATGCCTGATATTATGTGTAGATATTATAAATCCAATAGACATTTATTGAAATATAGATCATTGAAAATTGGGTGTAAGATTTTGCCAGCCCGCCTACACATTTTACACCCCCTCTTTGGAACTTGACCTGACTTACTCAAGAAGGTAAAACAAGACGCAACAGGCTAATTTAGTAACAGATATGTAGTAAAGACGCGCATGCGCAGGTGAAAAATCATTGCTAAATTTAACATTAATGTTACTATTTTTAGGCATTGGAATTCCAAAAAAACCAACGCCTAAAATATTTGAAATTAAAATCGTATTTATAACATCGGCAAATGTTATATTCTGTCGTCTTATATGGACAGTTGTTTATTAAAACTTTCAGTTTTGGAATCTTAACACTTTCTTTACTTTACAGCCCATTTTTATAACATAAATAAGAAAATTATGTCAACGGTGGCGATTCAAGCATAATAATATGATAATTACCTATTTATGCACGATATTTGTTCTTCGTTTAGTTCTTTCGGTTCACCACACGTATATATTCCGTTTTCATTGCCCAGAATCAGCAATCTTTGTAGATCCGTCAGTATATCAGCTTTGATGATATAAGGGGTATTATCCCTTATAAGTAATTTATTAACCCGTTCTACTTGTCGCTTATATTCTTCCTTATCATCATAAAGTACGAATCTTCTTCCCCCAACATCTTCTTCGTCGTCGTCACTGCTGTATAATTGTGCCATTAAATCCAATACTGCAGTATAGTTCTCGATAGGTAATGTTGTTGTTGTCTACATGGCGTCATACACAATGTGTCCTGGACTCACGTGACTCGATACCAGGAAATACTTCTACTCTTGACTTGCGCAGTGTGTGTGTGTGTGTGTGTGTGTGTTAAAATTGCCATGCATTGCTTCTACTTTTACTGGATAGTGACCGCCTTCAACACATTGAAGATAACATCACGTGGATATGCGCATACAGCAAAAATTAACTAAAATTCATAAAAACTAGATTAAACATTCCAATAAATAATAAATAAATAATTCCTAATTAAATGAATAAAAATTTACCATCATTAATGTGGTGTTGGCATTCATTTAAGTGATTTTATTTGAAATGAAATGAACGTTACGGTAGTAAATTTTATTACACCTTGATTAGACGTTTAAGTTGTTTAAGATATAGGAAACTGGTTAATATTAGAGATATTCTCTAGTTCCAGAATCCTATTAATTAATTATTATAATGTTTATATCTATTGTATTTAATTTATCAAATAAATACTGTTTAAACTAAATTTTATTACATTATAATATATATTATAATGTAATAAAATTTACTACCGTAACGTTCAGTTCATTTCAAATAAAAAAAATATATATATATATATATATTGTGTCAGTGAATGGTCGGGATACAAGACACTTTTAAAGGAAAATCCTTGAAAATGTGAGACTAAAGAGTCTTTTATGAATCAACTTTAAACCAGAAGCCGGAGTTTGGGGATTTAAAATCACAGTTATAGTTTCATGGTTTGTTTATAGTAAATATACATGTATAATTTATAAGTAGTTGTCATAAAAAAGCGCTTTAATTGGAGTTGTTCCTCTAGTCGCACACTAATTCTGCCTTGAACTTGTAGTATTGTTTAATATGATAAATGAATCCGGCATTACCATACCTTCACACATATAACATTAATAGTGTTGTTTGTAGAAAGTCAATTAAAGCGACAGATTAAGATCAACTCTCAAATCTATATTACCTATTTGGTCTAGGTATTTTATTTCTGTCGTCAACGTGATTTTTCAAAATGACACAAAACAAGACGAATTCTCTGTCTCGTTGAAAAGTGTGAGACGGCAAGTTTGGATGGAATCTTAACTTAAGTTTGAAGAAAACATATTTTAGCCTACGTATACAAAAACTACTGATGTAATTTGATCATCATGCGATCATACCCCTAGTTTGTAGATTGTTCGCTCCGCATATGGGAGGCCGTGGGTTTGAAGCCCAACCTGGTCTAACCAGGAAAATATATAGTGGCTGTTCTTTAGCCTAGCACTCTGCATTACGAAATAAAAGCCATGGGGGTCTTTCGAAAGAGGTCTTAAAATCGATGTCTCGCGTCACGGCAGCCGCAACACGTAACACGCAACTGAGACTCACCTGAGCGCACTGCAAAGGACTCCACCTATAGATGGCAACGTCTCAATATAAGTGAAATATTATTGGCTTTGACGAAAAATCTCATTCAATGACTTTTTGATCGTGGTATATGTTTATGGAACATACCATTTTGCCACTATCTCTGACGTTCGTCCAAAGTAGGGAATGTTATGACCGTTATAGTTCAGTGTATCCAGACTCCGACGCCAAATAAGTACATTTACATGGGCGGACATGGTCGAGTGGCACTGTCACTGGCTTTCGAAGTCAAGGGTTGTGGGTTCGAACCTCACTCGGACTTGGAAATTTTCTTAGATGATTTTCATCTGCCATACTAGAGCTGTAAAAGCTAAATACTAGTACTTGTGGTGTACTATGATAACATCAGCCGCCCCAAGAAAGTAGCATCATTATATATATATATATATATATATATATATATATATATATATATATATGTGTGTGTGTGTGTGTGTGTGTGTGTGTGTGTGTGTGTGTGTGTGTGCAAAGTTAGTGTTTAAATCACACAAGACGAAAGACAAAAGACATTCTTTCAAAACAATTATCATCTGATGAAGTCCGATGAAAGTGAAATGTAAATGTTTTTGTACAAATGAGAATTGGAATGGGACTTTATTATCATTCCTTCACTTATACTGATATATCACCAGTTGTAGGTGCTACTGAAGAAATGTATTCCTATGCAATGAACTATGGTAACTCAGTTGGTAGAGTGCTCCCTCCATGTGGGTTTGAAACCTAGCGGGGTCTAAGATTCCAAAATGTCTGCATGCCATTTCACGTGTAGCTGGGGATGTCTCGATATGAGCGAAATATTCTTGACTGGGATGGAAAACCCATTTAATCAATCATTGTAATTTGACGCAATGAGCATAAACAGCTTTGTTTAGTGACATATTTAAAGGTATATATGCAAACAGCATTGCAGCCATCAAAGTGAGTTTCAAAACTAAGTGGCAATGGTGGCTACCAATTTAAATCTTCAGGTTGCCAGTGACAAAATGAGGGTTGCATTGACCTGTCTGTTTGACCTTTTATTGGGAATATTCATACCAAATTATGGGTAGTGTTAGGATTTCCAGTTAATACAAACACTATACAGGTACATGTATATTCTCTTTAAAAATAATAATTCCCATTATTTACTTGTGTTCTCTATACATAAATGCTTTGTCCATTATAAACAATTAAATAAAGTCAAGTGGACAGGTCAGAGCCGTTTGCTTATACACAACACCAAATGTCAAAGGGCCTCGGAATTTGATTGGACTTTCTCAATTTTGATCATATCCATTTTCTTTCAAAACGCTGTTGCAATTGTTGCTTTCATCATTCACAAAAAGTAAAGTTCCCTTGAAATCTCTATCAGATCAATAATTGTGAACTTTATTTTACAAAAGATAATTTGAACAAAAACTAGTATATGAATTATTACAGTTACAATACAGAAATTATAAATATATAAGAAAGAAACTGTACTTAGAAACAACCACATGCACTGTAAATAACCAATAAAAGTTACAAATAAACAAGATAAAATTTAACTTTACATTAAATTGAAAACATTAAAATTATAATAAAAAATAAAATAATTATATGTATCAAATACAGTAAAAACTGTAAACACGAATATCTAAGGAATTTACAATTTTGTCCTTTTTTAAAAAAAAATTTCCTTTTGAATTTTATATATAAAAAAGCCAGTACCAGGTACAATTCACACCAAGATATATTGTGTTTTTTTAGACCTTAGTTAATTTTACAACGAAAGCCTATTAACCTCATGAATTAAAAAAAAAATAAAAGGCGTAATAACGCGAAATAAAGGTGTTATAATGCGAAAAAAGCGTTATAACGCCTTTAGAAAGACATAATAACGCGAATTGAAAGGCGTTAAAACGCGAAATAAAGGTGTAATAACGCGAAATAAAGGCGTAATAACGCGAATTGAAAGGCGTTATGACGCGAATTGAAAAGCGCAATAGCGCCTTTAGAAAGGCGTAATAACGCGAATGGAAAGGGTTTTAACGCGAATGGAAAGGGTTTTAACGCGAATTAAAAGGGTTATAACGCGAAATAAAGGCTTAATAACGTGAATTAAAAGGCGTTATAACGCGAAATAAAGGCGTATTAACGCGAAATTAAGATACCTACCATAATGATGTGGAGGTCCTGGGGTTTAATCTCTGACACCCCCCCTTTACATACATATTAAAAGTGTGTGTGTGTGTGTGTGTGTGTGTGTGTGTGTGTGTGTGTGTGTGTGTGTGAGAGAGGGTGTGTGTGTGTGTGTGTGTGTGTGTGTGTGTGTGGTGTGTGTGTGTGTGTGTGTTTGTTTCCTGCACAATTAAGCTGTTTTATGTGTATTTATTCTATGAAAAACACTATTTCAGTAAAACATAAAGAAAGGTTTCTTTTCAATGTTAAAGTTTTTTCATAAAGAGTATCATATTATGGGGATGGAAATATTTTAAGTAATCTGAAATATAAACATTGATAAACATTGGCATATACACATGGCTATTTATTAAAAAGTTCTTGTCCAATTGTCAATCGCTAACTTTTAACAATGATAAAATGACATTTGTGATATATTAATGTGAAAAGAACAAGGTTTAATCATTTGCAGTTGCCTTAATCAGTCTAAAAGAAATTTTCTTAAACCAGTCTGTTTGTGGTGAGGGTTATTAATCTTTGGAGCGAAACAATTCTCCAGGAAAGTGACTGCTCTATATATAGACAAAAAGGCGTTATAACGCCTTTCATTTCGCGTTATAACGCCTTTCAACTCGCGTTATTACGCCTTCCTAAAGGCGTTTTATTCCGCATTATAATGCCTTTATTTCGCGTTATTACGCCTTCCTAAAGGCGTTTTATTCCGCATTATAATGCCTTTATTTCGCGTTATAACGCCTTTCAATTCGCGTTATTACGCCTTTATTTCTCGTTATAACGTCTTTCATTTCGCGTTATTACGCGTTTATTTCGCATTATAACGCCTTTATTTCGCGTTATTACATGTTTATTTCGCATTATAACGCCTTTATTTCGCGTTATTACATGTTTATTTCGCATTATAACGCCTTTATTTCGCGTTATTACGCCTTTTAATTTTTTTTATTCATGAGCCTAATAGGCTTTCGTAGAAACCCACACATCTCCCTTTAATATTATTTTTTTTTTGTTACGCCACACCAGCAAGAACATCTCTGTAGATCAATCTAAAAACTTTATGCGGTGTTTTAGTGTGTACGAGTATGTTGCTGTCTGCCTTCATTTAAGCACTGATGGTGCCAGTTCGCTGATATTTACATTACAGATTAATTTCTTTAGTAAACTAGTAAGAAACATTTACATTCAGTGTGACAGGGGATCGAACCCACAATAATAAGTTTTAACTTGTAGACTGGTGTCTTAACCACACACCGCGGCCCCCGTATACAATGTATAAAATATCGCATTTCTTGTTGAAAAAGAAGAAAGATATAAAAAAAATTACAGTTTTTGATATACAAGGTTAAAAACGAGGTCCATGTATATTACAATTCAAGGTGCCGAAATATGACATTTTGTTGTATAAAAGACATAAAAGGTGTTGGAATGTGTTGTATGAAAGATCTACAAAGAGGTATAGAAATATGACATTTTGTGTTGTATGGAAGATCTACAAAGAGGTATAGAAATATGACATTTTGTGTTGTATGGAAGATCTACAAAGGTGTCGAAATATGACATTTTGTGTTGTATGGAAGATCTACAAAGAGGTATAGAAATATGACATTTTGTGTTGTATGGAAGATCTTCAAAGGGGTGTCGACATATGACATTTTGTGTTGTATGGAAGATCTACAAAGAGGTATAGAAATATGACATTTTGTGTTGTATGGAAGATCTACAAAGGTATAGAAATATGACATTTTGTGTTGTATGGAAGATCTTCAAAGGGGTGTCGACATATGACATTTTGTGTTGTATGGAAGATCTACAAGAGGTATAGAAATATGACATTTTGTGTTGTATGGAAGATCTACAAAGAGGTATAGAAATATGACATTTTGTGTTGTATGGAAGATCTACAAAGAGGTATAGAAATATGACATTTTGTGTTGTATGGAAGATCTACAAAGAGGTATAGAAATATGACATTTTGTGTTGTATGGAAGATCTACAAAGAGGTATAGAAATATGACATTTTGTGTTGTATGGAAGATCTACAAAGAGGTATAGAAATATGACATTTTGTGTTGTATGGAAGATCTACAAAGGGGTGTCGACATATGACATTTTGTGTTGTATGGAAGATCTACAAAGAGGTATAGAAATATGACATTTTGTGTTGTATGGAAGATCTACAAAGAGGTATAGAAATATGACATTTTGTGTTGTATGGAAGATCTACAAAGAGGTATAGAAATATGACATTTTGTGTTGTATGGAAGATCTACAAAGAGGTATAGAAATATGACATTTTGTGTTGTATGGAAGATCTACAAAGAGGTATAGAAATGACATTTTGTGTTGTATGGAAGATCTACAAAGGGTGTCGAAATGACATTTTGTGTTGTATGGAAGATCTACAAAGGTGTCGAAATATGACATTTTGTGTTGTATGGAAGATCTACAAAGAGGTATAGAAATATGACATTTTGTGTTGTATGGAAGATCTACAAAGAGGTATAGAAATATGACATTTTGTGTTGTATGGAAGATCTACAAAGAGGTATAGAAATATGACATTTTGTGTTGTATGGAAGATCTACAAAGGGTGTCGACATATGACATTTTGTGTTGTATGGAAGATCTACAAAGGGGTGTCGACATATGACATTTTGTGTTGTATGAAAGATCTACAAAGAGGTATAGAAATATGGCATTTTGTGTTGTATAAAAGACATAAAAGGTGTTGGAATGTGTTGTATGAAAGATCTACAAAGAGGTATAGAAATATGACATTTTGTGTTGTATGAAAGATCTACAAAGAGGTATAGAAATATGGCATTTTGTGTTGTATGAAAGATCTACAAAGGGGTATAGAAATATGACATTTTGTGTTGTATGAAAGATCTACAAAGAGGTATAGAAATATGACATTTTGTGTTGTATGGAAGATCTACAAAGAGGTATAGAAATATGACATTTTGTGTTGTATGAAAGATCTACAAAGGGGTGTCGAAATATGACATTTTGTGTTGTATGAAAGATCTACAAAGAGGTATAGAAATATGACATTTTGTGTTGTATGAAAGATCTACAAAGAGGTATAGAAATATGACATTTTGTGTTGTATGGAAGATCTACAAAGAGGTATAGAAATATGACATTTTGTGTTGTATGGAAGATCTACAAAGAGGTATAGAAATATGACATTTTGTGTTGTATGGAAGATCTACAAAGAGGTATAGAAATATGACATTTTGTGTTGTATGGAAGATCTACAAAGAGGTATAGAAATATGACATTTTGTGTTGTATGGAAGATCTACAAAGAGGTATAGAAATATGACATTTTGTGTTGTATGGAAGATCTACAAAGAGGTATAGAAATATGACATTTTGTGTTGTATGGAAGATCTACAAAGAGGTATAGAAATATGACATTTTGTGTTGTATGGAAGATCTACAAAGGGGTGTCGACATATGACATTTTGTGTTGTATGGAAGATCTACAAAGAGGTATAGAAATATGACATTTTGTGTTGTATGGAAGATCTACAAAGAGGTATAGAAATATGACATTTTGTGTTGTATGGAAGATCTACAAAGAGGTATAGAAATATGACATTTTGTGTTGTATGGAAGATCTACAAAGAGGTATAGAAATATGACATTTTGTGTTGTATGAAAGATCTACAAAGGGGTGTCAAAATATGACATTTTGTGTTGTATGAAAGATCTACAAAGAGGTATAGAAATATGACATTTTGTGTTGTATGGAAGATCTACAAAGAGGTATAGAAATATGACATTTTGTGTTGTATGGAAGATCTACAAAGAGGTATAGAAATATGACATTTTGTGTTGTATGGAAGATCTACAAAGAGGTATAGAAATATGATATTTTGTGTTGTATGGAAGATCTACAAAGAGGTATAGAAATATGACATTTTGTGTTGTATGGAAGATCTACAAAGGGGTGTCGACATATGACATTTTGTGTTGTATGGAAGATCTACAAAGAGGTATAGAAATATGACATTTTGTGTTGTATGGAAGATCTACAAAGAGGTATAGAAATATGACATTTTGTGTTGTATGGAAGATCTACAAAGAGGTATAGAAATATGACATTTTGTGTTGTATGAAAGATCTACAAAGGGGTGTCGACATATGACATTTTGTGTTGTATGAAAGATCTACAAAGGGGTGTCGACATATGACATTTTGTGTTGTATGGAAGATCTACAAAGAGGTATAGAAATATGACATTTGTGTTGTATGGAAGATCTACAAAGAGGTATAGAAATATGACATTTTGTGTTGTATGGAAGATCTACAAAGAGGTATAGAAATATGACATTTTGTGTTGTATGAAAGATCTACAAAGGGGTGTCGACATATGACATTTTGTGTTGTATGAAAGATCTACAAAGGGGTGTCGACATATGACATTTGTGTTGTATGGAAGATCTACAAAGAGGTATAGAAATATGACATTTTGTGTTGTATGGAAGATCTACAAAGAGGTATAGAAATATGACATTTTGTGTTGTATGAAAGATCTACAAAGGGTGTCGAAATATGACATTTTGTGTTGTATGAAAGATCTACAAAGAGGTATAGAAATATGACATTTTGTGTTGTATGAAAGATCTACAAAGAGGTATAGAAATATGACATTTTGTGTTGTATGGAAGATCTACAAAGAGGTATAGAAATATGACATTTTGTGTTGTATGGAAGATCTACAAAGAGGTATAGAAATATGACATTTTGTGTTGTATGGAAGATCTACAAAGAGGTATAGAAATATGACATTTTGTGTTGTATGGAAGATCTACAAAGAGGTATAGAAATATGACATTTTGTGTTGTATGGAAGATCTACAAAGAGGTATAGAAATATGACATTTTGTGTTGTATGGAAGATCTACAAAGAGGTATAGAAATATGACATTTTGTGTTGTATGGAAGATCTACAAAGAGGTATAGAAATATGACATTTGTGTTGTATGGAAGATCTACAAAGGGGTGTCGACATATGACATTTTGTGTTGTATGGAAGATCTACAAAGAGGTATAGAAATATGACATTTTGTGTTGTATGGAAGATCTACAAAGAGGTATAGAAATATGACATTTTGTGTTGTATGGAAGATCTACAAAGAGGTATAGAAATATGACATTTTGTGTTGTATGGAAGATCTACAAAGAGGTATAGAAATATGACATTTTGTGTTGTATGGAAGATCTACAAAGAGGTATAGAAATATGACATTTTGTGTTGTATGGAAGATCTACAAAGAGGTATAGAAATATGACATTTTGTGTTGTATGGAAGATCTACAAAGGGGTGTCGACATATGACATTTTGTGTTGTATGGAAGATCTACAAAGAGGTATAGAAATATGACATTTTGTGTTGTATGGAAGATCTACAAAGAGGTATAGAAATATGACATTTTGTGTTGTATGGAAGATCTACAAAGAGGTATAGAAATATGACATTTTGTGTTGTATGAAAGATCTACAAAGGGGTGTCGACATATGACATTTTGTGTTGTATGAAAGATCTACAAAGGGGTGTCGACATATGACATTTTGTGTTGTATGGAAGATCTACAAAGAGGTATAGAAATATGACATTTTGTGTTGTATGGAAGATCTACAAAGAGGTATAGAAATATGACATTTTGTGTTGTATGAAAGATCTACAAAGGGGTGTCGAAATATTACATTTTGTGTTGTATGAAAGATCTACAAAGAGGTATAGAAATATGACATTTTGTGTTGTATGAAAGATCTACAAAGAGGTATAGAAATATGACATTTTGTGTTGTATGGAAGATCTACAAAGAGGTATAGAAATATGACATTTTGTGTTGTATGGAAGATCTACAAAGAGGTATAGAAATATGACATTTTGTGTTGTATGGAAGATCTACAAAGAGGTATAGAAATATGACATTTTGTGTTGTATGAAAGATCTACAAAGGGGTGTCAAAATATGACATTTTGTGTTGTATGAAAGATCTACAAAGGGGTGTCAAAATATGACATTTTGTGTTGTATGAAAGATCTACAAAGGGGTGTCGAAATATGACATTTTGTGCTGTATGAAAGATCTACAAAGAGGTATAGAAATATGACATTTTGTGTTGTATGAAAGATCTACAAAGAGGTATAGAAATATGACATTTTGTGTTGTATGAAAGATCTACAAAGGGGTGTCAAAATATGACATTTTGTGTTGTATGAAAGATCTACAAAGGGGTGTCAAAATATGACATTTTGTGTTGTATGAAAGATCTACAAAGAGGTATAGAAATATGACATTTTGTGTTGTATGAAAGATCTACAAAAAGGTATAGAAATATGACATTTTGTGTTGTATGGAAGATCTACAAAGAGGTATAGAAATATGACATTTTGTGTTGTATGGAAGATCTACAAAGAGGTATAGAAATATGACATTTTGTGTTGTATGAAAGATCTACAAAGAGGTATAGAAATATGACATTTTGTGTTGTATGAAAGATCTACAAAGAGGTATAGAAATATGACATTTTGTGTTGTATGGAAGATCTACAAAGAGGTATAGAAATATGACATTTTGTGTTGTATGAAAGATCTACAAAGGGGTGTCGACATATGACATTTTGTGTTGTATGAAAGATCTACAAAGGGTGTCAAAATATGACATTTTGTGTTGTATGAAAGATCTACAAAGGGGTGTCGAATATGACATTTTGTGTTGTATGAAAGATCTACAAAGGGTGTCGAAATATGACATTTTGTGTTGTATGAAAGATCTACAAAGAGGTATAGAAATATGACATTTTGTGTTGTATGAAAGATCTACAAAGAGGTATAGAAATATGACATTTTGTGTTGTATGAAAGATCTACAAAGAGGTATAGAAATATGACATTTTGTGTTGTATGGAAGATCTACAAAGAGGTATAGAAATATGACATTTTGTGTTGTATGGAAGATCTACAAAGAGGTATAGAAATATGACATTTTGTGTTGTATGAAGATCTACAAAGAGGTTAGAATATGACATTTTGTGTTGTATGAAAGATCTACAAAGGGGTGTCAAAATATGACATTTTGTGTTGTATGAAGATCTACAAAGAGGTTAAAATATGACATTTTGTGTTGTATGGAAGATCTACAAAGGGTGTCGAATATGACATTTTGTGTTGTATGGAAGATCTACAAAGAGGTATAGAATATGACATTTTGTGTTGTATGGAAGATCTACAAAGAGGTATAGAAATATGACATTTTGTGTTGTATGGAAGATCTACAAAGAGGTATAGAAATATGACATTTTGTGTTGTATGGAAGATCTACAAAGAGGTATAGAAATATGACATTTTGTGTTGTATGAAAGATCTACAAAGAGGTATAGAAATATGACATTTGTGTTGTATGGAAGATCTACAAAGAGGTATAGAAATATGACATTTGTGTTGTATGAAGATCTACAAAGAGGTATAGAAATATGACATTTTGTGTTGTATGAAAGATCTACAAAGGGTGTCGACATATGACATTTTGTGTTGTATGAAAGATCTACAAAGGGGTGTCGACATATGACATTTTGTGTTGTATGAAAGATCTACAAAGGGGTGTCAATATGACATTTTGTGTTGTATGAAAGATCTACAAAGGGTGTCGAAATATGACATTTTGTGTTGTATGAAAGATCTACAAAGAGGTATAAATATGACATTTTGTGTTGTATGAAAGATCTACAAAGAGGTATAGAAATATGACATTTTGTGTTGTATGAAAGATCTACAAAGAGGTATAGAAATATGACATTTTGTGTTGTATGGAAGATCTTCAAAGGGGTGTCGACATATGACATTTTGTGTTGTATGAAAGATCTACAAAGGGGTGTCAAAATATGACATTTTGTGTTGTATGAAAGACATAAAAGGTGTTGGAATGTGTTGTATGAAAGATCTACAAAGAGTATAGAAATATGACATTTTGTGTTGTATGGAAGATCTACAAAGAGGTATAGAAATATGACATTTTTGTGTTGTATGAAAGATCTACAAAGGGGTGTCGACATATGACATTTTGTGTTGTATGAAAGATCTACAAAGGGGTGTCGACATATGACATTTTGTGTTGTATGAAAGATCTACAAAGGGGTGTCAAAATATGACATTTTGTGTTGTATGAAAGATCTTCAAAGGGTGTCAAAATATGACATTTTGTGTGTATTGAAGATCTACAAAGGGGTGTCGACATATGACATTTTGTGTTGTATTGAAGATCTACAAAGAGGTATAGAAATATGACATTTTGTGTTGTATGAAAGATCTTCAAAGGGGTGTCAAAATATGACACTTTGTGTTGTATTGAAGATCTTCAAAGGGGTGTCAAATATGACATTTTGTGTTGTATTGAAGATCTACAAAGGGGTGTCGACATATGACATTTTGTGTTGTATTGAAGATCTTCAAAGGGGTGTCGACATATGACATTTTGTGTTGTATTGAAGATCTTCAAAGGGGTGTCGACATATGACATTTTGTGTTGTATTGAAGATCTTCAAAGGGGTGTCGACATATGACATTTTGTGTTGTATTGAAGATCTACAAAGGGGTCGAAATATGACATTTTATGTTGTAAGAAAGATACAAAGGGGTGTCGAAATATGGCATTTTGTGTTGTATGAAAAACCTACAAAGGTGTCGAAATATAATATTTTGTGTTGTAAGAAAGATACTAAGAGGTGTCGAAATGTGACATTTTGTGTTGTATGAAAGATCTACAAAGGTGTCGAAATATGACATTTTGTGTTGTATGAAAGATCTACAAAGGGGTGTCGAAATATGACATTTTGTGTTGTATGAAAGATACAGGTGTCGAAATATGACATTTTGTGTTGTATGAAAGGTATAAAGAGGTGTCGAAATATGACATTTTGTGTTGCATGAAAGGTACAAAGATGTGACGAAATATGACATTTTGTGTTGTATGAAAGCTACATAGGGGTGTCGAAATATGACATTTTGTGTTGTATGAAAGGTATAAAGAGGTGTCGAAATATGACATTTTGTGTTGCATGAAAGGTACAAAGATGTGACGAAATATGACATTTTGTTGTATGAAAGGTACAAAGGGGACAAAAATGACATTTTGTGTTGTATGAAAGGTACAAAGGGGTGACGAAATATGACGTTTGGTGTTGTATGAAAGATATAAAAAGGTGCCGAAATATTATGATAGAGGGCGCGGTGGCCTAATGGATAAGACGTCAGTCTTCAAATCCAGGGTCTCTCACCGCTGTGAGTTCGAGTCCCGATCAGACCACATGTGGGAAAGTGAATTTTCCTTACCGTTGGCCTTTACTGATACACCTGGTATCAGTATAATGGACTGGGGGAGTGGTACGCTTGTCTGTGACGTACTGACTCTGTGAGCTAGCACGGTAAAGTCGCCCTGAGTGCGCGCTAGTACAAGGCAGACCATACAACACACTCGCAATTCACATGCATACACAAAATTGTTCATAGATTAATCCATAGAGATTAATTAAATAGTTCTCGTCGCGAATAGCTGAAAAATTGCTGATGCGACGTTAAGCAACATTCAACCAACCAACCAACCGAAATATTATGACATTTTGTGTTGTATGAAAGCTACATAGGGGTGTCGAAATATGACATTTAGTGTTGTATGAAAGGTACAAAGGGGTGACAAAATATGACATTTTGTGTTGTATGAAAGGTACAAAGGGATGACGAAATTTGACGTTTGGTGTTGTATGAAAGATATAAAGAGGTGCCGAAATATTATGACATTTTGTGTTGTATGAAAGGTACAAAGGGGTGACGAAAAATGACATTTTGTGTTTGTTCTCTTTAGGTATGGCTAATATTTGGTATAACCAAAAACAGTTTTTGTTACGTTTGACTTTTTAAGTGTCGTATAAACGACCAGTTTTACAAAAATTGGTATGCGTCTATGTATGATAATTCTTGTGTTACAAACTCGATTTTCTCTTAGAACATTATCTAAGTTTTGACTTCTTTGTGAAGCTATTATTAATGAAGTTACGCAGTAGGACTTTGAAAGTAAATGTGGAAGAAGGCCGCTATACCGACAACCCACGGGGTAGGCGTCTGTGTTTGTGCTTCAATGCAAATTGCGTTGAAAATGACTTTCACTTTGTGCTAACATGTACTGCATGCATACAAGGTTTTACCCACTTATTACTGTTCTTGGTCATCTCAGCCAAAACTAATAACACTATTAAAATGTAATTAAATACACCTTACGAAAAGACTTTACGGCTATCTCCAAGCAGCTTGGCAACATAAAACTTTTATTCTAAAGCATTGATATTGTTCTCTGCCATGTTATATTGAAAGACAAAATGTATCTAAAAGGTGATTTTTTTTCGCCCAGCGATATTAATTGTGTTAAATATAAAAATCTCGTCAAGTTCCCAATAACAGCCAATTTATCTTTAAATAATAATAATAAAAGAATATACAAAAGTAATTTTTATTCTTCAAACAGATGTTATTAAACTTAAATGTTACAGTTATTTTAAAAGAAACACAAAAAAGTAATAATAATCTACAACACTTAGAGAAAACCGAATATAAATATCAAACATAGGAAAGTTATTAGGGACTGCCAATTCGTCGAATCAAATCAACAAAGGGATGGCGGGGGATAACTGTTACCATTTTTTTTTAATTCTTCCATCCGTTGTTTCGTTATCCATAAACATTCTAAAATGGTTACACTGTTCCTCATTACTAATTGCTTTTAGCGATGCTGTTATATCATTGCATATGTTACAGATTTTTGGTTATTACATGTGCTACTTTTGAATTAAAAATATCTAAATTAGCAAACAGCAGTATACACTACCGTCCTCTGGTTTACCAGGGGTGGTGAGACAAGACCCGTTGCACACAAAATCCAGTTAAATAATATGATTATTTTATAGGCATTTTGAAACATTTGTAGCATCTTTATATAATTTTTTATCTTTAAAACTGACACGAATCGAACAGTGAAGAACGGGCATGCATACATTTTCTTTTTTAGTTTATTTTTTCACATGCAAAAATTGTTTTCTTCATCATCAGATTCAGATGAGATTCTGACTTATCAAAATATATAGACTAGCTTATGTTAAAGTGAAATTATGTAAATATAATAAAAAGAGAACAAAACTATACACACAAAGACATTCATTGTGTCGGAAATCTTAACGCTTCATCGTCATAATTGACACTCGGAAGAAATGTTTCAAGGTCCAGCAAACTGACCGAAAAATCCATTAAAACTTTTCTTCGTCAAAGTGAAAATCTTCAATGTTTCTTCTTCGTCGCCGTCACGATGTGGAATCTGTAACGGGGTTTCTTCGTCAAAGTATAACACTCGGTAGAAATCCGTAACTTTTTTCTTCATGATAACGACAAGAATTGTATTCGGATGAAACTGCCAAGACGTGAAACTAGAAATGTCTATATACTGTCATTTTCTCCATCGACAAAATGTTTTAGTAAGATTCTAAGAAACGTAATTAGTTTTAAAGAAAATAATTAAACCGCCAAATATAATAATAAGCAAAAAAATTGAAAACGCAGAGAACAAAAATTATAAGCAAACAAAAAAATAATGAAATCTTAACGTTTTATCGTCATATTTTGACACGCCAAAGAAATACGCTGATTTTTTCAAGTTCTGGAACTCAAACCTATAAATAAACATTTTCTTCATCACAATGAAGAATCTCTCATATCTATCGACGTCGTCGCCGTCAAGATGTGAAATCCGTAACGGTGTTTCTTCGTCAAAGTATAACACTCAGAAGAAATCCGTAACTTCATAAGTCGTGATAACGACGGGAGTTGTCCTCGTACTCTGAAGAAACAGCCAAGAAATCCTTGGTGTGATGAAATACGACATCGTAAATATCGAGTCTCTATATTTTTAAACATAATTATAATGTGGCTTAAAATGATATAATTAAGGAAATATATACACACACACAAAAATTACGGCAGAAAATGTCACACCAGCCTACATGAATATACGAATGCCTTTATTTCCAGTCAAAATATGAAAGTTAAAAAATTAACAGTGCCAATTGCTTGTCCATGAATTTCTAGGACAAAATTATTTTGAGTTTTTTGGAATGTGGCTCTGCTGGCTCACATTTATTGAGTGGTAATTAATGATCACAGTTGTGTACCAAAATGCAAACACAATACATAGAAAAAAGTTTAGGCATAAAATTCTGGATAATTTAAAAGTATGTCAGTGTGTTTACATGGCCTTTCCATTAACGAAACATTCGATGGCTTGTGGGGCCGCAGAATCAAAACCAACAATGTCCATCATAAAACGATCGTTGGGATCTGCAATAGAAAAGCTATTGCTTGCCATTCCTGCTACAATGAGTTTGGCATCTGGTATCTTAGCATATTCACGATATCTTTTGATAGCTTCTGAGGGTGGATATTTCCGTAGTAAGTTTCCGAATCGGTATACACGATGAAGACATCGAACTGTTTCTTCTTCTCCATGGCATACATCATTGGTCTGGCGCAATCTGTGCCAGAGAAGAAATGATTCTGGCATTTACCGATCACGTCCGATAGAGTGTCTTCAGCATTGATCGGGAGTTCTGAAATGTCCTTGGCAAAGGCTACAACTTCGAAAATCTCTTCAACCCTAGCTGTTACCATCATCATGGCGGCGGCGGCATCTCTTGCTGTAATGGATGCATTTCCCATGACTGGACAATTCATTGAGCCACTGACATCAACAGCTAACAGATAACGTTTTCCAGTTGGTGTCACATTTACAAAGGACAAGTGAAAGGCGTCATCGAGAGCGGCAACTATGTTTTTATTTGCAACCCACTTGAGTTTTCCCTTATCGCCATGTCCGAGCTTATACTGTTTCAGTGCCACCAGAACCTTAAACGGATGTATACGACTGTATTGAAGGTAATTTTGATCTCGAAGTTTCGTGACCACCTTTTCTTCATTTTCGGAACCCTCTTCGAGGATCTTCAAATTAGACATTCTTCCAAGGTTCATTATCAAGGCTGTCATTGGCATTTTTTTAAGCAATGCTTGCCAGACCTTCTTACTTCTCAGTAACTCAGTTGGTACGTGCTCTCTGGCGAGATTATGCTTATCAATCAGATAGACCATCTTGTCTTCATCATTACAGGTTTTTGCCATATCAACTGCTTGTAAAAATTCTTTGATTTTCATTATTGATGGATCCACTGGAGTTGAATTGTTTGGGTTTTGTGGACAATACATCCTACACGCCTCTTGCAGGTCCTTAGCAATGTACCTGATGATAAATCCGACTTCATGATTGGTTGGCTTGATGTGCGACAGACGGATAACATCCACGTGACTCCATCTGTTTCTGGATTGATATTTCGTCACCAAATATGCCAACTTTTGAGGTTCTTTGCTATTGTACCATTTACCAATAGCTCTCCTATGGGCTCTTCCCCAGCCTGTTCCAGCGCTCTCATTCTCACAGAAATCTATAAACATGAAGAGTGTGTTGGAGTACGACATACTTCCGGCAGTATTTTGTATGCGGCAAGTTTCGTATCTGGGTCATTAGACCGAGCACACAGAGAGAGTGCGTAGAGACAGGTGTTCTGTTTACAGCTTCTACCTTCGTTACTGACTTCATATATTCTATCCACGACTTCAGTTCCTCTTCCCGACATCACCAATCTAAAATATACAATGAATACATAACGTCAGGATGTTTCCGAAGATTTAATAATAAAATCAAAACGTTTCTTTAACCTATATAGTCAAACCTGTCTATAAAGGCCAGTCAAGGAACTTATAAAAGTGGTCCTTATCGGCAGGTGACTCTTGTATACAGGTTTAAATAATTAACCTGAATAAAGAGTGATAAGGATACATGTATTTTATTAAGCAAAATAACAAATACTTAAATATTCATTTCTCAATAATCATTGAAACGAATATTATCTAAATACGTTGCATTACAATGTTTTTAATCAAATGTTAATTTTAGCCGTATATTTTAAAAATCATGGATCGGACAGTTAAAACATTGTTAGTTACAACATTGTGCCTTTGCTCGGCTGATTTTAAAGCAAAACTGACAATTACAGCAGCAATACGAGAAATCCTCATAGACTATTATGTTACAATACTGGATTTTTCAATCAAACATTTCTAAGCTGTTTGGTTGGATGTTTTTTTTTCGTGAACGACAGACCAGACAAAAATACTTTCGGAGCAGCTGGTTGTGACGTCGTTGACAAAGGACCATCAAGTTGTCAATCAACGTTTGATCAGTGGAACTTTCCTTGAAACTGAATAAATGGTCTACTGAACTTTATTTTGAAGACAGGTCACGACATCAACTTAACAAGACAGTTGTCAGAAGAAATGGAAATTCATCTAGTCCAAATTTGACAATAATGAGTTAATTCTTAGGAAAATGTACTTCAAAAATGTTAGCAGTAGCAACAACGTAATATGTTTGTAGAAAAGGCAATAATCTTTGACAACATAATTATCATATTTATTATCAATTTGAATTTTAAAAAGGCGAAAAGTGTGTAGCAGTGGTAAGAATGGGAGTTTTGATGCAGCTAAAATTAACATTTTAATGTTTAAGTACTTTTGGTCTCTGACCATAAATGTAGATCAAAATCACAATCAGCTTACAAAAACGCTAGCTTTTCATGCTCTGGTGTGATTATGAAGTTTCAAGCGCCTGGGTTTATTGGTTCCTGACCAAACGTTATCTTAAGTCATGGAGATATTTAAAGTTTTACTATTTAAGATCTTTTGACCTTAAATATGGGAAAGGTAAACAAATTTGACCAAAAAAAATCAATCCATGCCACTGACTCTGGAGAAGAACGGTTGAAAATGAGTAAAAGAGTGATGCGACGTGCAAACAATGATAAATGTAGGCTACCTTGGACCTTTGCGTGATTGTCAGTTGCGCTTATCATATGCAGTGATGCAGACTGTCCTTAGCAACCGTATATATTTTTGATTTTGTGATGTCGGGATTGTCATTTTGAACCATACTTAGGTCAAGGTCAAAGGTAATATTTTTAGCAACCATGCAAATAATGCAACATGTCCTTATAGCAACAATGCCTATTTTTATTCACTGATATTAAATCTATTATTTAAGGTTTATTTATGAATAATATTCTAAGCAACCAAATGAAACAAAACATCCTTAGCGTTAGTAAACAATCATAAACATTTTGATTCACGGATATTACAATTGACGTTATAATTAAAGCTAAAGTCACATAAAGAACGAGTTGAAAGGTCGTGTCCATAGTAACCGAGTAAATTGCTTTGATGCTTGGGTTACATACTGAAGCAGGATGCTGTATATCACCTCATTAAATTTTGATGGGTGGCATGGTTTTACTTCCCTGTGAGAAGCTAGTAATTTAAACTTTTGTCATTTTTTTTATATTTTGTTTTTGGGATTGTGAACTGAGCATGTTGATGATTTATAATTTTGGACAAGACACTCACTGTAATAACTGCTAAATGTGTTCAGAAAAGGTTCCAAGTGAAGGGTATATGTGCTTTCTGTCAATAATTCACTTTTAACGTAAAGAGGTATGGCGGGTTTGATGGGATTCTGTCCTAAATGGACCGTTTTGGTTTTTTGAAAAATAAGTCTAAATATTCTTGCACTTAAATAATAAAGCGGCAAGCGGCAGTATTTTATGTGGACTTTAAGATTTTGGCTCACACAAAGGTATATTGTACTGGTATTTTGTTAAATAAGCTAATCTTTGTGCTATATTATGCTAAGATATGAAAAATGAGGGTGTTTTCCCGTCTTTGATAATTATTTTCAAAGTGTTCTCCTCGGAAGACCAACTTTTCTGTTATTGTTTCTGAAAATATTTTCAAAACGCAGTCATTACAAGTTTTCAAAAAATTGGTCCTGTTAGGAGAAAATGGTCAATTTTTTTAAATAGGGTAAATTAAAACTGACCACTGCACATATAACTGATGTTGCATGTTAACACGCAACACGCATCAAACCCGCCATACCTCTTTACGATAGGGGAACCTGTTAACTATTAAAGGGGATTTAAATAGGGTTTAGCAAGTAGAGCATGTTCATGTTGTTTTCACATACAGGTATATAAACCTGTTTTGGATTAATATGCCACTTTAAAAAATATTTTAAAATAAAGTTTACCAATCAATGTGGAAAAAATCAATTTAGTGCATAGGGACCAGAGTTTGTAAAAGAAATGTGATGTTTTAGAATAATTTGATAATTTATGGGGGAGGTCATCTATGATTCATTTGCCATCTAAAACTACGTGCACCAGGCGTGATACTGCGTGTTTTAAGGCTACCAACGATTCAAGTTTATATGTAAGGGATATCGCTAAACAATGCGATATCAAACTTGTTGCACGTCTAGGAAATTACAATAGTTAATCGGATTACGTTGATTGTGTCCTCATGTACTGTCTGTTGTTGTTTTAGTGTTAATATTTTCAGCGAAAAATATTATTTATTTTTTCCAAAAATCTTTCAACTCTTAGCTAAATATGTTTACTTTGAATTTTTTGTATTGTTTTGCAATTTTTATAAAAGTTTTCAAAAACATGTTACTAAAAACAACATTAAGGATATATTTATTTGGAAACTTATCCCCTCATCGACAGCTCGGTAGTGTAGTGGTCACACTGTATTCAACCTAGTAAGAGCATTTGGGTTCAAATCCCATCGCCGACGTTTCTTTTTTATTCTTTAATAATTGAAGGGAAAAATATTTATTTCATAAATTAGCACAAGTGGTACACATTTAGATTTAGGTGAACTTTCGGAATAGATTACAAAACAAGAAAATTGCCAGGCAATATCAGAAATACCACAGCGTCTAAAAGACGTGTTAATCTGGGGATCGTGCAACAAGTTTATTTATCCTTTAACTATTTTAAGACATATTCAGTTATATATTGTTCAGCATTGTTCATAATAAAAGATATATAGAACATTATTTTGTGACCATGTTCTTTTTTTATTACTTGCTGTATTTTGGATCGTTGGTGGCCTTAGGTAATAAATTTCACGCCTGGTGTACGCAGTTTTAGATTGCAAACAACTCGTAGAAGACCCCAATCAGGATTCGTCTTATTTTAAAAAAAATCTTGCATTTCTTTAACAAACCTGACCCCTATGTACTAGAATGATCTTTTCATCATTGATTGGCAAACTTTATTTTGAATTTTGTTCAGCCTTCACAGCAAAAACTGTTTTGTCTAGCAGTACTTAATAATGTTTATAAAAATGCATTAATAGTGCCCACTGTGGCGTAGCGTGCATATAAGCAAATAATCATGTGCTTGCAGAATTTTTTTTTGGATAAAATTTTGATATTTTGCAGTATGTATAGAAAAGAACGGTTTGCAACATTTTCTTATGAAGTCCGACGTCTAATAAAGTCTGGACTTCATTAGGCGTTAGTCTGGACGTTGCTATAAAGGGTTCTAAATCAGCTTTACAGAATGTAACACAAAAATGTCGTATTTTTATGATCTCGGTGGCTAGGGCTATTTCAAGAAAATTTCCAGCTAAATCACTGTGTTTTTGTCTGAATAAGAACCGACCAAAAAAAACAAATTTAATTCTCTTTTAACTCATATAAATATTTTTTGAGAATGCAGAAAAACGAACCAAACTGTTCCATTTTTTAAATTTTTTCTGGAGAGCATGCATTCAGATTCTCTAGCGTGGACATGCCTACGGCGCGGGTGGAACCTTTGGCGAAAGGTTTGCACATTCATTCTTTTCTTGCTACGCCGCTGATCATTTCAAAAAATTTTTATTAATGATTGCAACGTTATGTTTTTCCTTCCTTAAGTAACATATCTGACAACACTAAAAGTCAAACATAGTTTTCCATGTGAAAATAATACGGAATTTCTTCCTTCAATGAAACCTACTTAGATGACCCTTATCTAGAGGTCCGTCAATGGTTTTAGTCCATCAATCGTTAACTGTTGTTTCAATAGCAGTTGTTTCACAGGCGCCCGAGGAATGAATTTTAAGCACTGATTTTATGAAAAATATAGCGCATCACATATACTCTTTTTTTATATTTTTGTAAAATGTTTTTTCCCAGGCATCTGTGTATCTATGTTATATAGTCATGTGGCAACTTGCATGTGGTGATAAAACTTGATATTTTCTATAGTTATAGGTATTCAGTTAGTTTGTTTTTAAATATACTCAAACTGTGAAGTAATTCGAAAGCATTTCTTCTTTTTTTTTTAATTCCGTGAATATTATCACGTGACATGAATTGTCCTATTGGTGTTATTTTGTGCAATATATTAGGCCTACTTCCGTGTAGACATTTTGAATTTTGTTCAATTACCTATCGAGACTCTGTACGTTCTCACGCCTCAGTTCCTTCTCTCCATAGTAATACGTTCCACCATCTGCCCCAAGTACCAGGAATCTCATGAAACGGGTCAAGTCATCTACCTTATAGGAATAACCTCCTGCCCGGTTACTCTCCATGCCATACAAAGGCTCCGACTGGGGAACAAAACTTTCACCCTCCTGTACTGAAGTAAAAGCCATGTTTTGGTTCTGTAAATATGATTAACACTTTCTACTACAAATAATTCACAACAACAACCTAGGTTAAATGTCCGGACCTAGAGTTTTCACAGTTAAAAACTCTTAGTCTAAAAAGTAGGTCCACTTTATTATGTGATGAGTTTAGTCTGTGAGGACACAATAAAAAGTGTAACATCATTGTGCGACTTTAAACTGCGCATTTTCTATAAGAAGTAGTATAAGCATATATATCCTGTTCTTTTACATATGCAATTTGTTTTTGTACATATTGAAATATCCCGTCTAATGTACGACCCCTAATTCAGAATGATTATAATGTTGTGACCTGCCACAAAAACGGATAATGTTACTATCAACATTTGATAAAACAACTCGTATATTTATTGCGCAATATAGTTCACTTTAAAATCTTTGACGTAAGATTTCAATACTAATATTCAATAGAGTTCTTAAAATAGGCATGATATAACATGTTATTCGTTAAAATGTGAAATTAATTCCTTTCATATGAAAAACTAGAATATGCTACACTTTTTAGATAGACCAATAATTGTTTGTAAACAAAATAGCCACCGTAAAGCCTTTAAACAGTCTTTTTAATCACAGACACATGGACAGGAAATATAATAACATATTATCAAGAAATTAGACATTTTGACAAACGGTTATATTTGATTTTCAACAGAAACTAAAAACAAGGTGAGGTGGATTTATTTTTGGCGATGGGGATTTCCATGAGGTCACGTGGTCATAGTACACACCTTGCGATTCTTCTATATGTAGTTTCTGCTTATTGTCGGAGAATCGCAAGGTGCGCGTCCTACTTCTGGTATATAATTATATTCTTACAAAGTTAAGACATTTTGTGTTATTACAATTTTAACAGAGAAAAATCAAGGGAGTTCTCGTAACATTTGAAAGCACTACATTATGTCGATTCATAATTCAATTGCTAGCAATTACTTTTCGTACTAGAAGCTTCTGGCTGTTCTATACTTTACACTATTAGTATTATTGTATACTGTTTGTACCTTTATATTCCTTATACATATTATAATGTTATACCGAAAAAGGATGATACTCAAAACGCCGAGCTGTCCCCCTATAGGATTCAAAATTTAAAAGTATGTTAAATACATATTGATAGTGAAAAAACCTAAAGCTGCTATCATTATGTAAAAGTTTTTATGGTAAAAAACTCAGTAAAATATTGCATTATATGTTTAACACATGCAATCCATTGATCAAGTCTCCGTATAACTCTATATAAACATGTGACAAGTCAGTGAAAACCAACACGTTTTTTAATAAATACACATAGAGCGCATGCCTCTTCATTAAAAATATTTTTAATATAAAAACTATATTATTTTACTGTTAGATGTGCAAAATATGGTTAATGGAGAGATATGCGCCGATACTGAATTTTGTAAAAATCAATGTTTAGAGAGTTACCCCAATATAACGTCTTAATATACCGCACTATATATAGCTCGTCAAGTTTGACCCTGCCGCTTGACCTTTAATTTAAATATTTATTAGGAATGATCGATTATGAAGTACAGGGTATACTTTATTAAAAGTAAGACGTTTGTTTTTGAACTCTTTTTTTCAAAAGTACGGAAATATACAAAGTCTTTATTTTTTAAATTCACGGTATATATATAAAATGAATTGAGAAAAATATATAAAAATACGTGTATCGATAACATTTAAATAAGAAACAAAACGATTCATGGGTTTATCTTTTGCAACCACTTTCAAAGTCAACATCCAGGGTGCCGGCCGAGCGTGTTAGTGTGTTCTCTATATAATTGTTAAGCTGGCTACTGGGTCAACGGTTCAAATCTTGCTAATTCTGATTTTTTTCTTCCCAATTTTTTGTTTTTACTTGATTTTCTTGCGTCTCTTTCACGCGTGAAAAATCTGTGCATCATTCTCTCTTTTTTAGTTTAGTAGATTAGAAACATGTCCGACAGAATACGCAATTAAATATCTAAATGGCCGAATGATGCTAGAAACATCATTTGTAATACTGCTAGTTCTTTTGAAAGAGAAGTGCATACATCTTAAGAAAAAAATATAATAAAAATATATATTCAATTAAATAAAACAAAAAATAAATGCACAATTTTCCATTTATAAAATACAAAGTGCTTAAAAAGGAACAGTACAAGTACTGTAAAAATACGGCACTAGCGTGTGCTCCGAACCCTGAACGTTCGGAATATAGATTTTGAGACAATATACCTTAACCACACGGCCATCGTGATATATACTTCTTATATGGTTATTTAATACATCTGTCTGCTGTCGTTGGCGACATTTGTAAAGATACCCTTATATTTATAATCGATCGTTCCTGATAAATATTCAAATTGAAGGTCAAGCGGCAGGGTCAAACTTGGCTATACTCGTACTTGGTATTAATAAACCCTTATTGTCAACAATTACGTATACCTACGTTGTGTAGTGGGTATACGTAGTCTTACGTTGTTGGTTCGAATCCCAAAGTTACAATTTTATTTTTCAACGTATTTTATATATTTTACGGCTTTATTTCTTATCTTACTTTGTGTTAGAATTTAAATGCAAGATTATTTATTTCTGCCACAAATAACATAATATAAAGAAAGACATGCACGCATATTTGTTTTTTACCTATAACGACACTACAATCCAGTTTAAGGCCACTTGTCATTTCCCGTGTGTTTCGTGTATATTGAACACGTACTAGTATACAAAATGCCAAAACATTACCTTTTTCAAATGCATTCGTCGCACAAACAAAGGCCATAGACGAAAAGTCGGGGTAGGTTTCATATGTAATGAATGTCACTGGCTAGGCAAGACTGAATAACCAGCGGTTGGTCGAATAGACTTGAAATCTGAATGTATAGACCTACCCATTTTGAGCTGCGGCAAATAAATTGCAATTTGCTTTATTTTCAAAGAAAAAGTTTCCGCCATGAAACTTGCACCAATTCAGGCAAGAAATAGAGATTCCAGCAGGTTTATAATTCGGATTAACAGAACACCCTTAGAATCCCAAAACACAGTGGTCATGACTTTGTCAGCTGCTGATGGTTGGGTTTTGAATTTCTTTGGTGGGGGTGAGCCAGGGTGCTTCCATTGCATGGACTCTTTTTTGGTTTCTCGGACCCAATGATGAATCCATGTTTCATCACCAGTTTCTAAACGTAAATGGAAGCTCTCCGGGTTATCATTATAAATGTTAAGAAGCTCCCGACTTGACTGGAGTCTTTGGAAGCGATCCTTCACATTAAGGTTTCTGGGGACCCATCTTGTGGATACTTTTGACATCCCAAGATGCTCGTGGATAACCGTGTATACACTTCGATGTGAAATGCCACACTCCCTAGCTATGTCATCAATCCTAATTCGACGATCATTCATAATGAGGGTCTCCACAGACGTGACAATTTTCTTTGTGATGGCATCAGCTGGTCAACCTGACCGTGGGTCATCCTTCAGTGAGGTGCGCCCACGTTTAAATTCAGCTGACCATTTTGCGACTGTGGAATAGGCAGGACCACTGTCATCGTTCACCTCTGCCATTCGCCGGTGAATTTCTTTGGCATTTGATCTCTCTACTGTGAGGAACTTTATTACAGTATTTTTGAATATTTCATTCAATTATAAATTTTTGAATATTTCATTCAGAAAATTCAAAAATTTATAATATGACACTGTCCTAAACTCAACATTTTGATTTTCCATCATTGCTTGATGGTCACCAATTTTGAGAATTACACAAATATGTTACGACAAATAAACTTGATATGTTTAAAATGGCGGAATGTTGTCAGTGTTGTCTAAATAAGTAAAGAAAATGTGTGTTACGCTTGGCTGAATACGCTGTTCTATGAACTTTCTGACTTCCCCTCGTACGTTAAGCGGTAGTGGACTGTACTTTGAATGTTTATGAAAGAATATAATTCAAAAGTAGCACATGACAGTACATATGTCTGATATAAGCAAGTCCAATAAATGTGTTCCAAATTGAACGGTATCGGAATGTACAAAAATTTCTGGCTGGCACCAAATGGTTTCACAATCATTCTTTAACTAAGATTTTCCTTAACCTAAATTAAGCTAATTTTTGGCAATCTTTTATGCAATTATGCAACTCAAAATACCGCAAATTTCGACAAAACAAGAATGAATAACATTTCTTAAGCTTAAAAGTGTCAATATTTCTTGAACAGGACAGGATAACAACTTTTCTTGTATGAACAAAGCTGATAAAGTTGGCAAGAATTAACTAAATGGAAACAAACATATTAAGCAGTACTACAGCAAGTGCTTTGGCATTGCCAAATGAACAAGACTTAGGTAATTTTTACATCGAGTAAGGCTAATAAACATGTTCACATTGTGATTGGAACATAGTAATTTGGTACAAAAAAGGCTGACATAATTGCTTTTAGTTAAGGTTAAATGGAACATAAGCTGTCTAAAGTGAACAATACTGGCAACATTGAACTGTCCTTTATAGGCAAAACTGAAACGCAATGTGTTTTATATGAACTAGAATGACGAAATCCTTCACACTAAGCGGGATTGGAACGTATGACCGGTGAAAGCAATCTTTGACAGTGTACAATCTGGTACAAGTGAAACTGGCCAATTTGTTAATATTGAACATGCTAGAGCAGCCTTATATCTGTGAGCAAGAATGACCAAATTGTTCACAACAGAGTAACATGTGAGCAAGACTGGATAACATGTTTACATTGAACATACTGAAATAGCTTAATATATATGAACTACCTTTATTTACATGCTTCGGTTTGACGAAGGAACTGAACTAAACTAAGCCCATGTCTGGATTCTGTACTACGTTAGCAAGGTCATATCAATGGCTTCTCAGGCTTCCCAAACATGTTTAAATCATGTAGAAACGGTATATAGAAAACAACACTGACCTGTCCGCTTGACCTTCCATTTGAAATATGCAACCATCAACCCAATACATGGATAATGTTAGGATTCACAGTCAGTCCATACATAAACAATGCATGTCTCCTGTAATGTAGATGTTGTCCCTTTACATAAATGCCCTGTTTCATAATAAATATTTCAATTTAAGGTCAAGCAGACAGGTCAATGTTGCCCCCCCCCCCCCCCCCCAATACTTCAGATCGATTCTCAAAACAAGCGTTTTAAAAGTTGTCTGTGTGAAACCATATTTACTAGTATTATTCATGCCAGACATGTGGGCTCATCTTCATTAAATAGGAATTATGACCTTCCTATTAGTATTTTTTCAGTTTTGGCGACAAAGAACAATTTTATTAAACTTTTAAGGGTTAATATTAACATAAGTTCACTTGAATGAGACAAAAGGGCTTGTCTATTTTATAGCAAGTTTTATAGTGCTAGTACACTGATCCACAATGCTACAGAAGCACATCACAAACCACTTGCTCCATTAAAGTGGTACCAAACTATGTATTCAGTACAGATAAAAAACAAATCCATTTTACAGGTTCAACCTGGTCCAAGGTCAAACCAACAAAAATCTGACAACCAAATTTGAAGGTTGTCACTTTAAAACAGAAGCATTGATCCGAAAAAGACAAGTCAAAATCAGATGAACCAAACTTAAACAATTTTAATTACAACATTAGAACAGCAATTTAATTGCACAAGAATATAAGAATGCAAAATATTTAACAAAAATGGCATTTGATGCAGATCTATATGTAACACAAATATTAATATAATATATATGTATTAACACTGATAAAGGTGTAATAGATTCTCTGTTAAAAACAAAATTAATAATAACAATTTATTTAACAGTGAAATCATTTTTATGTGAAAACATTGGAATTTGTCAAAATCAAATCATTTGATCCTGCATGTAATGATTTACATAACAACACAATGATTGGTTGCCTTATCAGCCAATTGAACTCATAAACAAATGTGCTAGTTTTTAATTGGTTGCCTTATCAGCCAATTGAACTCATAAACAAATGTACTAGTTTTAATTGGTTGCCATGTCAGTCAATAAACAAATGGATATCAGATCTCTCCAGAAAATGACAGGTTGTCTAAATAAAATGGTCAAATGTCCACAAATTTCATCGAATGACAGATTGTCTAAATTAAACAGTCAGATTTTCACAAATCTATCAAATTGCTTATGTGCAATTGCTGTTAGACCAATCTACTTGTAGAACGCTTTAACCTATCAAACTCTTGGTTATGGGATTAAATCCCTTTTCATTGACCAGCTAGCTTTTGATACTTTTATTGTTTCCAACATTTTCACATTTACATGAGCACACATAATGCTATAATATATCCACAATTGTAATTACTGTATAGTTGCTTTTATTCGCTGGGATTTCATTTCGCTATATTCAGGGTTTGACTTCATAGCGCAAAATTAAATACAAAGTAATATTTTCATGTAGCATTCATGAAACTTAGACTTGGATAATCTGTGTAGAAAACTGTTTACATTGGCCACTGCACTGTGAAATTTTATACCTGTGAATAATTCCAGTGTCTGAAATGCGAAATTTTATCCCTGCAGAATTAAACAACTATACAGTATACCATATATGTGATACTGTAAATTAAGAAATTTTTGTGCAAGTTAATTTTGTCAATAATCGTAATTTCAAGACATTCATATACTATGTACATGTTCTTTTATATCAAAATATATTTGCAAAACTTTTTTTATGTCTTGTAATTTTCACAAATTTACGCAAAAATAAAATGAATACACAAATTTCTTAATTTACAGTAATTGAAAAAATCATGTATTATTAGTGTATACATATAAAATGTTCATTTCAGTGTGAAATAACAGCACAATAATGGTCTGAATCGGACTTTGTAAGTTAACTCTTTGATGACAAAGAGGTCTATATATGTATATTACTAAGCTAAATACTCCTGTTCTTCACTTATAAGTCTGTCCCGAGCCATTAGGCCCATCAGGCCGGAGCTTATCCCGATTTCTGTGGCGTTAAGCGACTGAGAGTACAAGACTCTCCCCTGAATGGGACGCCGGTCCATCGCAGGGTTAACCCCCAGCATTTTGTTGGTACTCTGGAACAACGTGAAATTAAGTGTCTTGCTCATGGACACAACACATCGCCTGGTCCAGGGATCGAACCCACGACCTTCAAATCATGAGTCCAATGCCTTAACCACTAGGCCACGCGCTTCCACTCTTCTTCACTTATGCTCCTCATAATTACAGTACATTTTTATTCATATTTTTCATTCACCTGGATACAGAATTAGCTACATACATCTTTCATTCAACTAGACATACAATTTGCTATTTATTCACATTTTTAAGATTTAAATACATAATTAAGAAGTTAAATCCATTTTTTATCATAAATATTATGCAACTGACTAAAAATACATTTGTCCAAAAATATTTCCTTGTCATTTTCACCATGATGGTCATGGTATCAAAAGAATTGTATTACAAATTTCCTTATAACAAGTCATAACTAAAACGGCATCCCATTTTCAAAAGTGTCCCCTAAACGAATACATATTTTCCCAACCAGGTGCAAATGCATCTATACTCCCACCAAATGATTGTTAATGTGAAGTTTCATAAATATCAAAAGAAAAAAAAAGTGGCCGCCCCCCCCCCCCCTCCCCTTTGTTTGGGTGACATATTTAAGTTTTGATGTCAACAATGACATTAAAGAAGATATACCTATGTGTTACTTTGTCTCTGCAACAAAAAATACTTAAATTTATATATAGCATGAAGTAGATATGTACCCGTAGGAAAAGAGTCAGGACTTGACATTAACACGCTTATCTGGTCCAACAAATTATTAATTGTCGCAATAAAATTTACCTCTTGATACCAATTTTACAGCAAAAACATTTGAAAACGTAAAGTTGTTCATCAAGACTGACACAACACATGTCTCAAATCTGTCACTGTTTTTTGTTACATTTCTATTTACATGTTAACTAAGAGTAGCTTGCAGGGGTATGTGTCCGCTCGCCAATACACACACCAGTCCCTAGTAACACTGGATCCGACAAGTGTGTAATTAACAAATTGGTTCCTAAAACCTGGAAAAACATAGTTTAATTTCAAAATATAATTTTGACAAATTGTATACATTCTTTACATCATATACAGTGCAAACATCATTAATAAAACTTAATACATGGACTGTATTCAATAATTACATGCTGGTTCAATCTGATATTTCTATTGATCAGTGTGAGTGTATTGGCAAGCAGACACTTGAATGCACTTAAGATACTCATTTTTTGTTTCCAATAGCTGACAACTGTTTAATTCAAGATACTCTTTTTCTCTTTGTCTTGGATATCTGAATACTGTTCAAGTCGAGATACTGTAAAGGCGATTAATCTCGCGGGGTGAAAATTTGGTGATTTCTGAAATCTGGCATTTCGCGTAAGCAATATAAGTGAGTGTATACTCTTTATTTATATTATGATATATTAACCTGTATGATAGACATTTTCCCGTGGGTAAAATTTTCGCTGTAATTTCTTTAATTTTACCCACCCAAAATTCTTCACCTTTACAGTACTCATTTTCCCTTCGTTTTCTATATCTGAATACTGTTTAAGTCGAGATACTCATTTTCTCTTTTCTCCCAATATCTGACTACTGTTTTATTCAAGCCCTGTAGCTGGACACTAACACTTGTTAATTTTGTCTCATATAAATCTCTGACACAATTACATAAACTTTTAGAAATCAGATTATTTATATTTTACATGATTTTTTGTCTTGTATGGAAATCAGAAACCAGAATTAAACTGTTCCACTGGTGGATACATACATCTATTACTAAGTCAACTGGCTGCAGTTTATGAAATTGGTTAAAAAATTCAAAGATATCTATGTAATTGCTTACACTGTGTGAAAAACATACACTTCAAAAGGTGGATTTGCGCTATTCAACTGGCTTTCTTTGTGTTCAATGTAGTGCCATTCAACAGTCTGCCATGTATTGTTAAGACAACGGGTAGTCCAGTTTGTCCTATTCTCCCTGAAAAATCTCTCCAAATGGGCTCTTAGACTGAGAATTATAACTTGCAGATAAATAACCTTTTTCCTGCATGGATTCAATAGAATCTACAAAAGGTACTATGATAAACCAGTTGGCCACAATGGCACTCAAATACAAAATGGACACTGAAATACTCTTGAGAAAAATGTAAAGGTTCATAGAAACTATATAACCTGTTATAGTGATGATTAAACCAGATCTTGATGACACCCCACTTAAACAGAATCAAAGTGTAAGATCTTGTCATCTTTACAAAGTATCAGCCGATTTACTTCCATGGTAATGGAAACATTATTTTTTATCATTCAATGTAGTTAACAGTTGTAAATAATAAACAAAAGGGAGGGGTGACTCCAAGTATGTATAAGTAAGTCCACTTTTCCCATACAATATCAAATGTGTGTTTGTCTGGTGTATTGAAACTATTTAGCTGGACTGGTGTTGGATTACCAAATCCTTTACCAGACGTAAGGATGTTTCCATCTTCCATCAAGTTTATATATAAGATCCTACTACATAAGAAGAAACATTAGCAGGGAAAAATATTCTCAATTTTAACAGCGGCTCTTGTACTGCAAATGTATCTTTTCAGTGAAAATTTCTTATTTATTTTGGTACATTTTCCCTACAGTAAAAACCATGGAAATTTCTTACTGCAAAATTGTTTTAAAGATCAAAACCACAAAAGTTTGCTACTGCTTATGTTTCTTCTTATACAGAACAATATTGTAGACATCAATTAGTTAACAACATTGTATATACCTTAAATGTGTAGTGATAGTTATATACTTAGATACTGACATAAATCAAATACGACCACTTCAACATCAGTATGTGTATATGTATAAATGGCCCGCTCCACACAAGTTAAGATGACAAATACCGTATAATTTTCATTCTGGACTAAATTGCTACCTGCTGACACCAACGGTTGAGGTTTTCATTCTGGATAAGATCTACAACATTTCCCAATCAACATTAGTGATTATGGCGCTTCATGAGAGATTTTCTCTCTGTTGAAATCCATGATAAGTTAATGTATTCATTTTGGATCAAATATCAAGGTCTCTGTATTCACTCTGGATTAAATATTACGGTCTCCCCGTCGACACCAGTGGTTATAATACTAGTAACATTGTTGTTAAGGTTTGTATCACAAGTAGAATCCTCTGTGTTTATTAGACTACTAGCATCTATAGTATCTGTACTCTCTAACTGTTGTTGTTGCTGGGCAAGTTGCTGAAATACAGAAAATACTCACTTAGTTCTACACAAAAATGACCTATTTAAGAATCTTTAACTTATATTGTGGCCGCAAATGGGGTTTGCCACTGTACCACATGGTACACTCTAACATTTGTGTGTATCACTTATTTCCAATGGATATGGAATCACATAAGATGAGGTTTTCCCATAAATACGATGCTATTCAGGGTGTTTGCGACGTTAACGTTTTCCAAAATGTCCCGCACAAACATTAAGAGGTATTGATCATGTGGTACAGCAGCAAACCACATTCAGAGATGATGGAAGAAACAGAGTGCCCAAAGAAAACCACCTTGCTCACACTTTCTCAGACTTAGGATCTATTCAAAGTCAGGTTCAAACCTAGGTAATGGGAGGGGCTGTTATCTGTTAATGTGTGCTTTAGACCACTCAGCCAGTTCCACCGAGACCGCCAAGCGTCAGGAGAGCAGAATAGTCTGTCTGTACATCTATTCCATCAAAAAACTTCACAATTTTGGGTGTTGAAACTCACGCTGACACGCTGAAGCTTTAGTCTTATATAAGTTGATATACATATATATGTCGTCAATCACTGTGTAGGGACAACCCAATACAGAGTAATGTAATGTATATCCCTATCAGTGATTTAACATCACATTGTTTATAACCCATACATACATGTAAAACAAATGGGCATGAATAAAATACATGCTGGTAGTTGATGTGATTTTCATTTCTAAATGCTGAGTACTTGGTGAAAGAGCAGTCACTATTAGTATCTATTTTCAAGTCTTGGTCAGACCTGGCCAGGTTTGAACCCATGACCTCCTACATATGAAGCGAGCACTTTACCAACTGAGCCACTATAGGGGTGTATTAATACAGAAAGGTTTGTCTTGTATCCCAGGTAAATAACTCCTGAAACTTGAAAATAAAATGCTCTCACACCAA
The DNA here is from genome assembly GCA_021292105.1 of Anadara kagoshimensis. Classification (NCBI taxonomy): domain Eukaryota; kingdom Metazoa; phylum Mollusca; class Bivalvia; order Arcoida; family Arcidae; genus Anadara; species Anadara kagoshimensis. The sequence continues at coordinate 44,074,394 of CM037864.1, forward strand.
GAAAATATTTATTCACAATAACAAAGTTTGATTTTTTTCTCCAGAATCTTTGTAACCAACCTGTAGAGATTCGAGTTGAGCTGGATCTGTAATCACATACACTTGTTGTCCACTGTCACCAACAGTTAGTGTAGCCACTCCATGTTGTTGTTGAAGTTGTTCTAATGTTATCTGTGTTAGTTGACTCGGCGGAGATATCGCAGACACTGCTTGTTCATCTGTTCCCATTGTACCATCAGAAACCATGGTAACCTGGATATATCAATATTTAATGACAATTGTTAAAGTAAAAGATTTTATACATGAATGTGATCATGGTGATGGATCAAAACTTCTGCATTTTAAGTATTTATACTTTCATTGGTTAAATGTGTATAAATAAAGTTTTGATGATTAACATTCTGTTGCTGTTGCAAACATAATTATTACCAAATTGAGAGTGACTGAAACAGAAGCTTGTGTATTTTACTTGCAGACAATAGAGTTTTATTGAAATATTAAGCTATTACACAGCCAAATTTTATTCATGTGATTTTCACACAAAGTTAATGTGAAATTTTCCAATGAATTTTACGTGAAAAAATATACCGGTAAATGGTATGCAAATTGAAAAAAAAATTAACACCAAGCATAAACATTTGTTATAGATTGATACCTTGTAAAACAGATTTCAGATTTTTCTTAGTAAATTTTATTTTTTCACGTGAATTTCACGTATAAGCTTGATTCACGTTAATTTCATGTGAAATTTTTCACATGAAAGTCATGTGAACAAAATTTGGCTATGTATGTTCCTAAGTTTGTGTAAATTATGTGTTGTTATCTACTTTAAGCAAGTTTTACCTATTTGTTCTTGGCTGACTGACAGGGTGGTTTTATATCAGTGTTATATCTCTTATCCAGTACAACTTTTCATTCAAAAGATAATTCAGGTAATTACTTGGCACCTACAATTTTTTCTTTGACATTCTTTCAAATTCAATAACTTCAACGACCAAAAATTTATATTTTACAGTGTATTTAACTGACAAGACAACATAGTATATATATAGTCTTACTTGTTGGCCATCTGATGTGTTAATTACAAGTGTGTTGTTGTCACCATCTTGATAATTAGTAGCAGACGTCAAAGCGTACTGGAATTTTGCCCGCTTTTCTGGAGGTTCTTCTCCTTCTTCACCCTCTGTGAATACAAAATGCTGTATACATATTATAATGCTAATAAATAATAAAGAAATTATACAATTTTTATCTACTGAGAAATCCTTTATTTCTGCATTGTCCAGTTTCCGTGGTTCTAAGATGTGAGGCGATAAATTTATGGTTTGTAATTACTCCTTAAAGTAAGTTACTAATACAATATACATGTTTGTATATATCATTTCGCTAACAGGTAAATTTGTGGCTTAGAGACACCACAAAAATTAATAATTTCGCAATTTGTATTAATAACGATGCTAATTCATTTTCTAAGAACATATTCAATAGTTAATATTTTTATTTCATGCTTGCTTAAAAAATCTGTAAAATTTATAATTTTTTTCCCTAAGGTCAAATCTGTACTGACACACCCTGTCAGAAGAATGGTAGCATCCACAAGAGTGAGGTATAAATTTAGACATTGTGTCTTGCAGTTGTAGATCAAATAACTTCATTAACAAGTTTCACATATTGTATAAAATAAATATACCGGTAGAAATAGAAAAGCCTCAAAAGGGACATAACTCCATTAAAATATTCAAGCAGCATCACAACTTTTAATATCCACACCTTCAAGTCCTAACACATGTACCAAATTTCAATAAATTCTATTAAAACTGTAAAACCAGGTGTATAAAAATATGAATAATAATGTAAAAAGTTGAAATTATGATGTGGATGTGTAAGACACATTTGTGGACTTGAAATAGATTAGTCAAACAAACAGCCTTAAAGCTTACAATGTCAAATTTTGACAGTGTAAATAAAATGGTGTCTTCAAATGGCTTCACAGCTCAACAGCCTTAAAGCTTACAATGTCAATTTTTCGTATACATGTAGTTTAAACAAAATGGTGTCTGCAAATGGGTTCATTGCTGTACCATGTAAAAACCTTAACATTTGAGCAGAACATTTTTTCCATTGGATATGGAATCATATCAGGTCACGTTTTCCAGTAAAAACAAGTTTTAACCATGTAATTCCGGAATTGTTTTAAGTAAATATTTCCAAAAATGCCCTGCACAAACTTTCAGGGGTTATTGATAATGTGAAACAGCGGCTAACCCCATTAATGTTTTATTGTTGTTAAACATCTACATTTGTAATCCCTTCATTACCTGGTTGTTCTGGATATAACTGAGGTTCAGCATCTTGAGGACTGTCGTCACCATGAGCCGTTCTCTTATGCATTGCAAGTGTGGATGTCTGCCGATATGTTTTACCGCAGTAACGGCATACGTAAGGTTTGGAATGTGTATGAACAACATGGTGTTTATATAGACTAGAATATTCTGTAAATCTTTTCCCACAGCCATGCACAGTACACACATAAGGTTTCTCCCTGCAAAATACAAGATATTTAAATTAGAAATCAGGTGACTATATTAAATGATGTAGCTGAGTTTTGGGTATAAATTAACACAAGAACACGTACTACATAAAAAGGTATTTAGCCATAGGGTATGTAAGTGTTGTCATGCATACAGGATGAATTTGTACTAGGACAATAGGTGTGATTAGAAATCATGTCAAATGGCATCACCAAACATTTGATTATAATCAATGACAACATCTCTCCAACATAAAATTCAGGGAACACTTTCATAGCTTTTTACAAAATAAAATGCACATCAGGGCACAGTTATGCATGCTCTATGTTTGGGTAAAATAGTACAAGAGTTGTGCTCTAAACAAAGCAGTCATAGAAAAATCAACTTATTTTCAAAAGTTCAAGGTAAATGTCGCATGTACTCCAAAACACATGATCACAACTGGTTTAGTCATGGATGGAGCTATAAACATATTACCAAAACAAGAAACATAGGAGGAAGATACAGTGAAGCACCATGGTCAAGATTGGTGAGCACATGAATATTCAATAGACTTATGTTTCAGCTTGACAATGTACTTTTAAGTATTTTGTTTCTTAACAAGACCATTATAAAGCATGCAAAAAAACTTTTAACACCAAATAACAGCAATAACACCATAACAAAACTTGTTGCTTGGAAACCTCTGTATGGCAAAAAGACAGACACACAGACAGACAAACACTACGATGGGGGACATGAAAACAGTGTAGCATCTTCTTACCTGTGTGTATCCTGATGTGGTTTTTGTAATTTGTGGCACTAGCAAAGGCCCTGCCACATCCTTCTTCTGAGCAAATATATGGTCGTTCTCCTGTGTGTGTCCTGATATGAACTTTACGTATATTAGATGTAGTAAATGACCGATCACATCCCTCAAATGGACATTTAAATGGCCTTTCACCTGGGAAAAAACAAATATCAACTCTTGTTAGCTATATTTACTCTTTACTCATTGGTTTAAAAGTATTCAATTTTAAAAATTCTACACCAGTTGGTTTAACTAACAAATTTAAGTTACTTGTAATACATTGTACATTGTATAATGACCTCAAATTGGTGCTATAATTGTTTTATTATAAAATTGGTAAAAAAAATTCAAAACAGGCAAACCGTGAACTACTCAGTGATTTCAGCTATTAAACATAGCATTGCCGTGCTGTTGTACGGAGTAGTTGGGAAAATGGTGTTGTGGCAAGACAGAATATAACCCAAAATTTGGGGGAAGGGGGGTTCGATCTATGCATAGTCCGACGGATGTTTTTTGGAAAAAGAAACAATGTACCAAACCATGTATTGCTAAATTAAATGGTAGAAAATAATAATTTCATAAATATATGAAAAAGACAATCAGTAATTAAAATTTAATAAAGTTGTACCTGATCGTTTTGTCATTTCGGATAGAGAGAAAGTAGTTTTGCAGACACTACCGTCGCTATGAGGGGGTACATTCTAGCGGTTGTATGTAACTGGATCATTTGCTGTTAAATCTGGGTTTTAATAAACTGCTGATTATCACTCACAATATTCCCGTTTCATGTTAATGGTGAAGTATTTAAAATCCACATGTGGTCATTTGCACACAACACTGTACGAATTATCTCCCTTTCACGAAAGTGAAATCTAATCCATAAACAGTTTTAAAATATGACACAATTGCCTCAACATCAAAATACGTTATCATACCCTTCAAAATAAATTTAAATTACCGTAGATTTCATGAAGAATTAATTAAATCAACCTGCCATTGCTGTTTATTTCATAAAAAGTTATGATTTTACATCGTAGGACGCAAACTTCTCGGACTACTTTTTATTGTAAACACGAGATCAGTTCGCAAAATTGCAGAAATTATTGGATGCATCCCGTTGCAATATTTTACTAGATTCCAAAATGTATTCCAAAAATTTATTCCAAATGTGCATATGTAACCAAATACATTACCCGTCTCAGAATACATATCTCACGATAAAACAGATATATTTCTTTCACGCTCATTTACCAGGCGCACTATTTCCATGTGTACTCATATCTTATAATTTCATAGCAAAGAAGCCCGTTATCTTGGAAGAAAGCGATAGCAAAGTACGCATTCACTATCGTGAAACGCCGTACAAAAATACTCTATAACATAAGAAATTGAACATTAACAACTTTTCAAAATATGGATGTAATATCACTTCACTTTGAAAAAAATGTTGTAATTTATTGTAATATTTTGACAATTGAACAAAGAGTCTTTTTCTTCAGTTGACAATGACGCAAACTTTCCACCGTCTGCTGCCATTGTTGTTACGATGTGTTGTCCTTCAAAATCTTCCTCCTATTTTGGATGCACCATTAACCTGAGTAAACAAAGCAGCTTCTTTTCAGATCTTACATATTTCAAATTTAATCAAAGGGAGATAAGAAATCTCTGGTCAATAATACTTTTTCAATCAACTTTTCTTGCACGTGCCAGGTCATTACATTGTTTAATTTGATCACATGGCGCCTTTTAGCCCAATGAAAGTCCATAAAAAAAATATCATTTATAATAATTTGACTTACCAGTATTTGTTCTGATAACATTTTGACTTACCAGTATGGTGTTCTGACAGCATTTTGGTTTATCAGTATGTGTTCTGATAACATTTTGACTTACCAGTATGGTGTTCTGATAACATTTTGACTTACCAGTATGGTGTTCTGACAGCATTTTGGTTTACCAGTATGTGTTCTGATATCATCTTGACTTACCAGTATGGTGTTCTGATAACATTTTGACTTACCGGTATGTGTTCTGATAACATTTTGACTTACCAATATGTGTTCTGATAACATTTTGGCTTACCAGTATGTGTTCTGATAACATTTTGACTTACCAGTATGTGTTCTGATAACATTTTGACTTACCAGTATGTGTTCTGACAACATTTTGAATTACCAGTATGTGTTCTGATAACATTTTGACTTACCAGTATGTGTTCTGATAACATTTTGGCTTACCAGTATTTTGATTTACAAGTATGTGTTCTGACAGTATTTTGACTTACCAGTATGTGTTCTGACATGTTTCTGTAAGTCTCCTGAGGTTTTAAATGCTTTATCACAGCCTTCTTCTGGACATTTATATGGTTTCTCTCCTGTATGGACCCTAGTATGACTCTTTAACCCGTAACCTGTAGCAAAAGCTTTATTACATCCCAGAAAATCACATTTAAATGGCCTGTCTCCTGTATGGGATCTCTCATGGACCTGAAAATCAATACAAATTACCCTTAGTATGGCACATACATATTGTTAAGTTTATAAAGATTAAAAATTTTTGAAGAATTCCTGTGTGGCATAAATGAACAAGAGTGATGCTGAGCATGCAAAATAGCCTGTCTAATAAATGATACATAGTTTACCATCAGTACCATCAGACCTTTATTCGAAATTGACCAAAAATACCTAACCTGATTAGACTTGTATCTTATGAATGGACAAACACAGGGGTATACAACAGGGTGAAATATACAACAGTGTTTTAATTTAGTGATATACAACATACAAATATGTACTTTTAATGGGTGTTAACTGGAAAATAAATATTGACAGAGGTGATAGCCAAGATCAATATTAGTTCTTCAAGTTAACATCAAAACATATACACCCATTGAAATCCATAAATGTGCAGAAGCTGTTTATTAAATCTAGAAGTAAAAGAAAATTAAATGAAAAGATTAAATAATTAAGAATAAAAATGTGATATCCAGGGGTAAGTCTTTTCTTTTTATCCAATGTGCTATATATTAAATTGCCTACCTTTAAATGATGGTGTGTTGTATAAAGTCTACCACATCCTTCAAAACCACATTTATAAGCCTTTTCTCCAATACTAAAGGCTTTCTCTGGCCCTATACCTGCAGCAATCACAGTCTGAAATATATATCAGAATATAAATCACAGTCTGAAATGTATATCGGAATATAAATCACAGTCTGAAATGTATATCGGAATATAAATCACTGTCTGAAATGTATATCGGAATATAAATCACTGTCTGAAATGTACATCAGAATATAAATCACAGTCTGAAATGTATATCGGAATATAAATCACTGTCTGAAATGCATATCAGAATATAAATCACAGTCTGAAATGTATATCGGAATATAAATCACTGTCTGAAATGTATATCGGAATATAAATCACAGTCTGAAATGTATATCGGAATATAAATCACTGTCTGAAATGCATATCGGAATATAAATCACTGTCTGAAATGCATATCAGAATATAAATCACAGTCTGAAATGTATATCGGAATATAAATCACAGTCTGAAATGCATATCAGAATATAAATCACAGTCTGAAATGTATATCGGAATATAAATCACTGTCTGAAATGTATATCGGAATATAAATCACAGTCTGAAATGTATATCGGAATATAAATCACTGTCTGAAATGTATATCGGAATATAAATCACTGTCTGAAATGCATATCGGAATATAAATCACAGTCTGAAATGCATATCGGAATATAAATCACAGTCTGAAATGCATATCGGAATATAAATCACTGTCTGAAATGCATATCGGAATATAAATCAGTCTGAAATGTACATCAGAATATAAATCACAGTCTGAAATGTATATCGGAATATAAATAACAGTCTGAAATGTACATCAGAATACAAATCACAGTCTGAAATGTATATCGGAATATAAATCACAGTCTGAAATGTATATCAGAATATAAATCACAGTCTGAAATGTACATCAGAATATCTACATACTAAGTCTTGTTATTTTTTTTTTAAATAATATGAACTTTGCAATAGTCAACTGCCAAAAACATTCAAAATTATATATCCGAAATGTACCAGTACATCCTAATTTCCAGATGTGCCATTTCTAGAAATAAAATGAACTGATATAAAAACACGCCAAATTTAAATGCATGAAATAAAACATCCAAGTATAATGTTACAGAATTGGTAACATTTGAAAATTTCATTTACATTTTAAAGATAATAAACTGATTGATCATTTTAAGTAAAATTAGATTAAATAAAAAATGGGGATGCAAGCTATTGTCAGTGACTAAGCATTAAATCTATTTAATAATCTATCTATCTCTCAATATAACTCTCCCTCCATAAGAAGTACTTCGAGTTAGGTGGGATGCTGGTTAAAAAGTAAAAAGAATATAGCGAAAAATTTCTAAGTTTGGAATAAGATGGTGGATTAAAAATTCGTTAAAAATTTAAACATTAAAATAACTTTGGTAATAAAATAAACTTTTATTACCAGTATATATGCATTGTATAATAATAAGATACATTTGCATTTGGTTCCTCATGCAGTTATTGGCTAACAAGAGTTATGCCTCTTTTAATGGAAAAATTTGTTCAATACAGAGTTATGTCCCTTTTAATACAAACACCTCAAAAAATATAGATTAAATTTCATCTAAATCAATTCAAAATGAAAAATGCATAAATTTTATCAAAAAACAAAATAAAATGTTATAAACTAACATTTATATAATGACAAAAATATTGTACAGATCCTAACTTGAAAATTTTAAGGACCATATTATTTTTTATTCAAATAATTTGACTATAATGCTAAGTCAAATGAAGCCAGTTTATAAGAGCACTACACCAGCTCCATAATAAAAGGGCCTTTGTCATGTGTGGCACTCAGAACCTGTAGTGGGTTCTGGGCGGAATCGCAATCAATAGATTTCGGAGGCATAATTTTTGCAAAAGTTGTGGCAGCTGGTGTTCATGAGACCTGGCGCCCACAATATAATAATCAATCCAAAGATATACAATTTCTTGAAAGACATGAACTCTCAAATTTAATGATCTAAACAATATTCATGAATATGTAGAGATCACATAATGTAAAAAAAAAATTGATTACCAGAATTTTGACCACAGAAATAGTGAAAATAAATGTACTGATTTCTAGTGAAAATAAATAAACCTGAAATAAATGTTATCAATGTACTGCTACAACAGTCCTAGATTATATACTTACAATAGCTGTTGGATTAGCAGAGAGTGACTTCACCAATTCAACACCATTTTCTGCTTTTACCTCACTGGCAATCTGAAAATAAATACCTTTCCATATAGTTTATGGACATAATCCTGATCTAGTTATGGTATCCTGATCTAGTTATTTTTTCTTCCTGTGATATGACACCATACTGAGGGATTGGGAATGTGAACAGAAGTTTAGAATATGGTTGGTATACAAACAAACTTCAAAGTAAGACCCACTGGTGCACACTTTAAGGTTTTTTTAATATTCTAGATATTAATGGTTTAAATTGTGTTTAACTTGAGCCAAATAATATTTATTTAGACAAAATTGGATCTGAAACCTGTGTGTATAAATAATATTTAACCAAATGACCCATCTGCTTCAAAGTGTTTGCAGAATCTAGCAGTTATCTGAATGTCCTATCAATTACTTGGGTTTTCTATATCTAAAGTATAAACAGAAATGGATTACACTCAGTAATTTGTCTACAAAAAATTTATTATTGAAAATATTTTATTTTTTCTTGATAAAATGTATTTATAATCAATCGGCCTAATACGCACTTTAAGTTTCCATAATGTATATTTTGCAATAATCCAGCTTTACTGAGAAAAAATTGGCAATTTCTGCAATGATGGAAAATTAACAAAGTCTATTAACTCCGCCTTTTTTACCATGTAAGGCACAATGATATGCAATGACCTTTTTTATTCATTGAACCTGATTATTATGCAAGAAAGGCTAATCGACCATGTGCTGTGTCCTGTGTATAGGCAAAACCAAATTATGTTCTGCTTAATTTTCTTCAAATACAATGCCTTCTGATGGTATTTGCGATAGAATTCAGATTGACTTACATAGGTGAGTGGCTTTAAGTATGTATCTGGAATTTACATTTTCATTATTTTTCAGAAATATGTACAGATGTGTTATACATGTACTCTCAAACCTAACATTGGTACTACTCATAGCTTAATTGAGCAATGGATTTACATACATGTATTTCAATAATATGTTTGTGTTCTTAAACTTAACAAGGCAAACATTTAAAAAGAAATAAACATGTATAAATTGTATTCACTTCAAATGCAAGTAATTTTGCAATTAACTTGATAATTGTTGGATCATTTTTAATCTCTCTATATGCTTATTTTCCCTTGGCATAATTGTGTTGTTATCAAACTGCTGTCCAGTCTTTAAGTCAATCATCTGTGACACCTTTTGCACTTTCAATGGAACCCCATGATAAAAAGGGTTGGTTTTGTCATAAGAGATGGAGTCAAAAACTTAGATTTTTTCAGGTTGAACATTTTTGACAAAACTTTATACTATACAGAGGCAAAGTCCGAAGCGATAAAAAACTCAAACCATCATGGTATATTAGGCCGGGTCTTGTTATATACAAGCCAAATTTCTGTTTCACATCTTAACTAGTTTTTGAAAAAAATCCATAAAACTGAGTGTAATCCATTTCTGATTATACTTTAGACTTCAACTTAGCAGGTATAAAATTAGCAGAAATATTGTTTTACTGTATTAGCTTCTTACCTGACCTGTTAACTGTTCTAAACTTAGTGATGTACTCTCCAGGCTACAGTTACCAGCATCTCCAAATAAGTTTTCTGTTGTAGGATGTGTAATATAGGCAGTCGTACCATCTTCTAACTGAATAGCTTGTAGTCCCTCTGAAATAAAGTCAAATATTACAATCAATATACACCAATGTATATCATACACACTGTTCTACATATTGGTGAATTTCATTTCCCACAATTGCACAACAAAAAATTGATATTTTCAATTTATAACTAGAAATTTACTTTTTAAGTTTGTAACTATGTGTGCTAGATTTTGTTGAATAATGCTATTTGCACAAGCCATAGGATTCCAGAATAATACTTGTATTAAACAGTTACATTTACTATTTACATGCACTGTGGGGGGAAACCTGAATCAGATTTACAGGATTTGGGTTATAAAACACTCTGCTTATCAGTCCCTACCAGCAAAGCAAAAGGGGACTTTAATGTCTGTCATTCCGACAAATCAATTTTCCGATATTAGTCTGATATTTGGTATATAGTTCCACTTTGACAAGTTTGACAAGTTTCAGATCAAGTGAAACTTTTTCAGTTTTTTGTTTTCCTTTTGCAGAGTTACTGTTTGTTCCCTGGGCTACCAAAATCCTTGCAAATAATTAGTGTTTCAGGTTAAAAATAGTTTTTACTGTGATAAGTTACAGATCAAGTTCAAATTTTGTTCCTGTTTGATAACTTTTTGCAAGTGTTATGGTACCTGTACTTGACTGAATATTCATGTAAATAGTAATTTCTTGGCATCATTTAGTTTTATATCATTCTAGTTTTTAACCTTTTTCTATTATAACAAATTGGGAATGACGTTTTAAATTCTTCTGAAGTCCTATGGATTTTCAGCTGGTATGGGAGTATTTACATGTAATGAGAATGCATGTTTGTTTTTACCTTTTGGTGTGTGATGAAGAAATGCTGTAGTACCATCTTCTAATTGTACTGGTTGTCCATCCACATGCTGAGTATCTGTGGTCATATGGCTATCATGTGACATAATTGTATTATTTTGGAGGCTGACTGATCCAGGTAAACTTGTAACTGAAATATACATTTAATGATAGTAAATTGAAAAAAGTATATTATGTGATCAGTACAAAGGAATAAGGGATATTAATTAAAGCTATAATCTGTTCTAAAAAATTTCCTAACATATTTACAACTATTAAAACCTTTGTATCAGACAATAAGCTGCATTGGCTTACAGTGTTACATCATCTAAGATAATCATTAAACTATACACAGGAAACAATACTGTCATCTGGTGTTCAAAACAGAGAGAGACCTTTGGTATAAAGACCTGCACCTCAACCACTCATCAACTGAAAGCTATCAGACATCAAGTTCCTCATGGTCTGTGCAAAGCCGTTGGTGCTGAAAAGGATGGCTGGATAAAAACAATCCAGAGCTTGCTGAGGGTGTTATGATAGATTAACAACTTCAAAAAATTCACATCCTGGACTTCGTAAATAACGGTAGGTGTAAATTAATTTCTGAGGGTGATAATGTACCATGTCACAAACAACAAAGTGCAGTTTGTTTATATGACCATACCTTGAGTTATTCCTTGTACGACAGCAGTACTTCCATCTTCCAAAGTTATAGTCTGACCCTCTAAAAACTTTCCTCCTGTAAAATTAAGAAACAAATTCATCAGCATTAAACATTTTGTAACTAAAAGTGTCATGTTCTAGTTTTTTAATAAAGGCTCAAAGAGGCTACGCATCTAAGTATAATTTATAACATTTTTATGTTTACAAATCTATATATATTTTAACACAATAAGTGCCATCAATGTTCATTGAGAAATGTATTAGATATGGAATGAACATGGGTCAACAACAGATGGACAATTTTTGGGATATACAAAATATGATGTAAATGTGAATACATATATCTCCTAGTAACTGTAAAGATTTGTGAAACTGTTACTTTATACATAAGGTTGAACTTGGGACCTTAGTTCTGGCACTAGGTCTGAATTCTTGTCCCTCTTTCTGTAATAAAATATTCATACCTTTCGGATGCTGTATAAATGCTGTAGTTCCATCTGCCAGGGTTACAGCCTGCACTGTTTGTCCAGTGTCAGTAACCATGGTGCTCTGATGTAATGACACTGCAGCATTTAGTTGTTGTGATGTGATGTCTTCACCAAGATCTTGTTCTTGCTACAAGACAGAAAGTCAATGTCACATTACAAATTTCCAAATTAATGTAAATTTTTCACACCTGTTACCATGACAAACAAAATTTACATTTATTTGTGGTAATTTTATTTCTTCATTGGTCTCATCTTTTAGGTTTGGTTCCCACTCAATGAGATCCAAATGTGAGATAGTATCAGTTCATGAAAGTCAATGGTTTCTATGGGTACTCCAGTTTCCTTTACCATCTCAGAACTTTTTTTTACTGTTAGTGAAAAAATTCTGACCAAGACTTAAATGCACCACTCTACCCTTTAAAAATATACCATACCAAAATTTGACCAAATGAAGGTGGTATAAACCCAGTTTTACTATATGTAACATGCTACTAATATGTAATTATCCTTACCCCATGTGTCTGTAACAACATTCCTATAACCTCTGTTTCATCTCCGGCAGAGATACTGGTTGGGATGGTTACAGGTCCGTCAACTGGCAAGGATGAAGAATCAATCACATGACCAACAGGTAAGTCTGTGTCATCCAATCCAATGCCTACATCATCTGTATTTATGTGACTAGCAACAGAATCTTCTGTGGTGAGTTCTGACGGTGAACTTATTTGATCTGAATCATGAGTTGTTAGTTGTGGTGGAGGGGTGTCTCCCTCAGTAATCTGGTCTGGAACAGCTCCAACATTACTGATTACATTCATATCACCTACACCATCCATATTTGGTGTATCTCTCCAGGCATAGCTGTAAATGAGAAGATATAAACAAATTTTAACATGTTCACAATAGCCTGAACATCATTGTTAGGTGTAATGTGACAGAACTTCAGAATAAGACACTGTTACAGTACAGACCTGTCAAAAGTTTAACACAAAGTTAATAGAAAGTCCAAGCACGACTGTAGACTAGCCAAGATAGGGATGCCTAGCGCCAATTCATAGATACAGATAGCAGCTACCGAAATGATGCCCAGATATAGCAAACGAGGGACCGAGACTTTCAGCACTCCTTCATTTGCTTACTCCTTAGTATTAAACTTTCAACAGGTCTTTACTAGTCATACAAGGTGACATTGTGCATGCAATTGGGCACAAAATGATATCCTAACATCCTGTGGACCAAAAAATCTATATGGGGCACCATTTTACTATTTATTCACTATTTATGGATATCAATAATTTGATTTATTGATATCCATTAATATTTAATGATATCAATAAATATTTATTGATATCAATAATTCGATTTATTGATATCTATAATTCGATTTTTGGATATCAATAAATCAAATTAGTGATATCTATAATTCGATTAATGGATATCAATAATTCATTTGCATTTATGGATATCACTAATTCAATTTATTGATATCACTAATTCATTTATTGATATCAATAAATCGAATTATGGATATCACTAATTCGATTTATTGATATCCAAAAATAAGGACGATTTAGTGATATTAATAAATCGATTTATGGATATCAATAAATCAGAAAACTTTAATAATTTCTCCCTCTCTGCAGTGCCATAATGGGGAGAATTCGTTATTTTCAAGAATATTGCAAATATGTTTTGATATCCATAAATCGATTTATTGATATCACTAATTCGTCCTTATTTTTAGATATCCATAAATCAAATTAGTGATATCAATAATTCGTCCTTATTTTTAGATATCCATAAATCGAATTTGTGATATCAAGAATTCGTTATTTTCAAGAATATTGCAAATATTTTTTTATATCCATAAATCGAATTATTGATATCACTAAATAGTGAATAAATAGTAAAAAAATGGCGCCCCATAAATCTATGTATGTGCTTTATGTCCTAAACAACCGTTATGTTTTTCAGTCTTTTTTTTTTACAAAAAAGGTTGTGCAGAAATCCAAACTTGTGCAAATCCTTTGATCTGATATCAAGATATATCATCCGATAAGCATCAGTGAACAGAAAGACTGATGCATGGACACACAATGAAAATGTTGAATATCATGTCAACTCCCTGTCAACACAGGGAGGAGGGGGGGGGGGAATGATGAGACATTTATCTATAAAAGGTATAGTTAAGTGAATTATGGGCATGTATGGGTTGTCTTAGCCCTGTATTACCACGGGCGTGGCATGTTAAAAGAGTTGAGTAATGGTGTCCCAGGCAAGAATATTTTATTTATACCGAGATGTCACCAGCTACAGACGAAGGTGTAGAAATTTTGCCCAAGTGTTGCACTGATGGCATTATACAGCAGGGTTCTTTAATGTGCCAATCCCACTATGACAATAGTTCAGTCGAGTCATAGTGTTTAATGTTCCAGTCAAGAACATTTCATTGCAATGTGCAGAGAGGGTTCTTTATAGTGCCATGCCTACTGTTACACGGAACCTCCTTTATTTTAAGTTCGAATCTGAAAGAAACATGACTTACATTTCATAATGCGGAGTGCTTGGCAAAAAAACAGTCACTACCCACTTTCAAGTCTTGGGTCAGACCTGGTCAGGGTTCGAACCTATGACCTCCCACTTAGTAGTCTTATGGACAGGTCTGGGATCAGCCCGAAACGGGGGATCGCCCGATCGGGGGACAATCAAAGGGGGGTAATTCTCAAGGATGTACACGCGAGTACACAGAAGAGTTCCGATGCTCGTGAGTAATACTACCTTATGTAGACATCCGGTGTATCGTACATTTACTCACGGTTGTCAATAAAGCTTTGTCAATCCGACAGGCAACAGGTACTAATAGCAGACATATCGGCAGTGTATTCCAATGATGGCATGAAAAGAACAATTGAATGAAGATTTTTAATTAAACACAAATTGATTGTTAATTCTAATCTAAAAATTAATTCAATTAAAAAAAATCAATACACTATTTTATCTTGTTTTTCAATCAGAGGACGACATTCATTTTTTCAGTTTTTCTTCCTTATATTTTTAAGTTATAAATAATTTTTATATATTATAAATTGGGTTCGGAATTCCAAGCAAGTCACTACAAAACCAATTGGATGATACAATCAATCGTAATAGTTAATTCCGCTTTTGTTTATTGTTATTATTTTAAATTATTAGTATTACATGTCTCTCTCAATTTTTTTAGCCTCCCCCGATAAGCTTAAAAAATGAACAGCTCAAAAAGATACGAACGGCTCAAAAAGATAAAACTCTTAATAAATTCCAGTCATTATCAATGTCCAATTGAAATATGATTTCTTTTGTTTGTAATAAAGAACAGGAGGCTAAATGACAAGTCTTCTTTAGTTTATAATAATTATGTTGGAACTAAAAGCACCATCTAGATTTACCCTATTCTCCCGACATATAGCTATATATGCACTGGTTAAAAACAGAAAAATCAAAGGCAAATTGCCACTAAAAGCTTAGTTAGTATATTATGGCATTGGATTGAGAATTGAAACATATACTATTATTACGTATTTACAAGCTTTTCATCTGACTTTACAACAGAATACTTATAACACAACCTGAAAATTTTACCCTGAACAATAACAAGTTATTTCATGAAGGAATGTGTAGATTGTAAAACGTTTTGATATTTAATGGATGAGGGACCGGGGAGACGAAATTCAGACAGAAAATGAAAAAATATCTTCAAAGAGTTAGTTACAAAATGCACATTAACAATAAGTTGTGCATTTATCTGTTTTTTCTCCTTATCACACATCTGCACCAGGTAAGAAACAGTTCTTTTATTATTTCTATACCCGTAACTACGATGTATTTTTAACTGGAACATTTTTAACCGGAAGTGCGTTTTTAAGAGCTTATAACTTTTTTTCCGCACGACAGATCTTTAGAAATATATGTTTACTATAACTGTTCAAAATTGTGAGTCCCCCTTATTAGAAATGAACCCCCGTGGCCGTTTTTTATAAAAGGTCATCAATTTTACTCGATTTTAAGCCGGTTTCTAGGCAAACAAATGAAATACGCATGCGCGATGTTATAGTCACAAAAACGCTTAGACGCTTTATCCCCCGATCGGGCGATTTCGATTTATCCCCCGTTTCGGGCGGATCCCAGACCTGATGGAGCTAGCACTCTATCAACTGAGCTACCAGTGGTGGCATGTTAAATTTAAGAACCCTCATTGCACATTGCCCTGAGCACACTGCAAAATTCAAATTTTTTGCCACTAAACTTGTATAGCTGGTGATGTTTCAATATAAGTGAAATATTCTTGACTGGGACATATAAAACCCTATCAAGTAATCATTAATAACCAAGTTTTTTGTAATAAAACATTTTATTCATTACTTTATTATTATTACAAATTTATGACGATTATTAATTTATTATTTGACTACAGTAAACCCCCTCCCCTTTTTTTCTTTCTATTTCTAATATTTTGGGGAAATTCTACTGCAATGTTCAATTTTTTATATAATTAATACATTAGGTTCCAGTATTTTATTTTTACAATTATTTTTATTTTTTTACATTTTATTTTTTATATCAAATCTCGTCATTCTTTTTTATTTATTGGCACATATTTTGCATATGTTTATGAAATCCAACAATTTTTCATTTCATCTTTTTGCTTACTCAATATATATATATATTTTTTTGCTTTTTATTTAGCTTTTAGTTCCACCAAGGTAAATTCGCCGATGGTGAAAGTTTCTAGTGAACAGCAAGGCGAGGCGAATATGCGAGTCGATGAAATAACCGACAGACGGCGTAAAATGGTGACATTTTATTGACGATATAGCCTCCATCTTGACGAATCTGCTTTTGTTGACAATTGTGTACAAATACGTGGTATTTTATTGAGTTTAATGCTTCAAATTTGAGGTTTTAGTAGGTCCGTAGGTGGAGGCAACGTTATGTCCAGCTCTCATCAATCCCAACAGTCACTATTCTCAATGAACACTGGGAAAACTTACCCAAAAATCCTCACTGCCTAGACCGCCATGCAATGCTTCTCAATGTGACAGCCCCGAACATGTATACATGGAAAATTGCGTGAGTCCCCGAGAGGAATATTTAATGAATATTTTTGATTTTCGTCGATTTAAGAATTTTATGAGATATTTGATATTATCAACAGTCCTGTAAAAATTGACATTTTTCAGCAACAAATCCGTCAATCCCAATCAAATCGACCGACCTTTTATAAATGCTGTTTCAGGGCAACTCCCATCCTGTTTATCGCCATTTTCTGACTGGTTTCCCTTTACACATTTCATTCGCTATGTAGACTGGTTCACACCCTAAAAACAAGGCAAAAGTTCCCTTATCCTACGGAGACCATGATGAATGGTCATCATTATTATCCTTAACTTAAAATAAATTTCAAAATAAAATCCAAAGATCTATACTGTCTTTGGTTAAAATGATTCTTTGATGTAAAAATGTCGTTTTTCTTTCAGTATCTTTCATTTGAATGACAGATAATAAATAGGTTAACCTTCCATGATAAATTACTTTTTCTGTTCAACAGCCCATTTCAAGTTGAAAACCAATTATGATAAAAACTCTACCTGTCTACTGAATAAATGTCAAATTGTATGTCACAGTTTCAATTTTTCTGCACAACAATTTGATTGTCATTGAATTGAGAATTTTAACGAAGGTTCTTCAATGAATTTTCAATCCAATAGTTTTCTAGTGTGTAAATAATGTTACACGCCATTCTATCTTAACACATTTTACTGGTACGATTATTTTAAGTTGCGCCTATCATCATCGTCGTCGTCGTCACGCGTCATCATCATCATCATCATCTGTAATCAGCACCATTTATTTACGGGAGTCACTCTGCCAGTCTGCATACCCAGATACCCGATGTCTTGGTCTGCTTATCAAAAAAGTTGGCAACTGAAATGCATGATGAGTCGGCGACATTTACTGTTAATATGTCGCTGATGACGAATAACTTAAATTTCAATCTAAATTGAACTCAATTATATATTTTACCATATGAATAAAATATAATTTGTGAAAAACAGGTAAACTTTGTTGTTTTTGGAAAGTTTAAAACACCAGCTAGAGACATCATATAACATATGTATTATATGTCTCTGAAAACACAATTTAATACAAGTAAAAATAGCCCGACGACTGTTAAGATAAAGAAACTTATTGGCATTTTTATCTGCTTAATTAATAATTTGGCAAATTCCAAGTTTCTCAATTAGGACTTTTGAAATAATTCATTTCTTAAATTACTGAACGACATATAATTACAGTTTTTATGCTTATGATTAAATGTTCATTTCAAGTTGTGTAAAAACACGGCTTTTTCAATTCGAACTGGAACTCAATCATAGCGATCATTTTCCCTTTTCCATCATGCTCACCATTTAAATTTCGCGCACCTGTTACATGCAGTTGTCTCCCCTTTAAAATAATAAAAAAAAAAGACAAATGTTGAAATCATGAAAATTATTAAAAATAAAAGGCAAAGGGATATTTGAATTTAAACAGCATTACGTATAAGTAACGTGTTATAAAATAATAAATTCAAATCAACTTTATTTGATTGTTTGTTAAACATGATTACCCATCATGCACTTCCCATGTTCCTGCAGTGTGGGTTAGGTTTTCACAACAAATTACTTCATTGTGGACAACAAAGCACTTGGTTTGTATATTAATTCTACGATTTTGTGGTATATTTAGTGGGGATTAACTATTTATATTTAATTCTAACAAATATGAACTTTTTGGTTTACAACGGACAGTAATAATTCCGAAATAATGATTTTCAGTCAGCTACTGTTCTTCCTTTGAACTGTCATGGCGGCTTGCATCTCATTATGCAAACAAAGCAGCATCAATTATTACGTCTGTTGTGCTTGAAAACTTTAGCTAAATCAATCGAAAATGTCAAAATTAAATTTACCCTTGATATTTTAAATACTTCATGTTATTTTCTGGTAGGTTTTGTTTATATGGCGATGTGGGTGATATAAAAAAATCTGGTGACGCATAAACGAAATATGTTGAAAATGTCATTATGGGTTTAATATCAATCACTTTGTTTTACTTCTTGTTATTTATCTTTGATTAAAATTTACTAAATGATAACTGTTTTTCGTAAAGAGCGAAAATTCAGAACTAACACAGGGGTTCAAAATTATGTTTATTAATGGAAGGTCCTGGACCTTTTGCCTTTATATTTGGCAGGTCCCACATAAAGTTTTGAAAGTCCATTATCAACATTGAAAGATCCTTGTGCAATTATGTTATCTCATTGAAAAAGTAGTATTATTCTGGTAAAAATGGCAGGTCCATCAGACTTTTACAATTTAAATATCAAGAGTCCCAGGTATAATCGATAGGTCCCGAACCTCGGACCCAGAGAATTTTAAAACCCTGTAACACTTCCTTGGTTTATACCAAATTATCTTAAAATACAAACAAATATACTTGCTTTGGTTTCAATATTTTGACTATGTTTCCATTCCTGGTAGCCAAAATCGCCATTGGCTACTACTTTCTGAGGAATTCTTTTAAAAAGTAACCTATTTTAGCAAATTTGTGGAAAAATACCTAAAAAAGGACTATATTTTCACAAATTTTGGAAATTTGGCTACTAATTATTTTAAATTTGTGGAAACCTAGTTTGACCATCAATTTCAGGCCAAGAAGCGTGATCTGTAATTTTCTATTTTATTATGAGCAGCTATAGTCTGGAGGAGAGATGTAATGAATCAATTAATTTAAATATTTAGAGCCGTTAGATGCTTGATAAAGGCGGTTCTTTTTAATTTGATCAAATGTTAAACATGCAAGTAATAAATTTCAAATGATATTTTCTGTATCACTAAAAATTTGTTCATAATGACTGACGACGATTTGGTGACAACAAGGTACACATTATTGAGCTTAAATTTTTATTAGGCCAGAACGATTCACTGAAAATACAATTCACAGCAATTTATTTGTGCTGTTCATTTCATAGATAATTTTGGGTTGATTTTGGTCTGGATTGTCTTTTTGTCTCAAGTAAAAAATGACAGATATAAACATCAACCTAACTCGCGTTCTAACCCTCACTGTTAATTATTAGTGTGACAACAGCACATTGGCTGAAAAGTGGCTTACCATCAATATTTGGCTCTAATGAGTTGGATTAATCCACCAAAAAACAATTTATAAGCAAATGAACTGTTAAAACATTGCTTAAACAAAGATTCAGACAACATGTTATTGTATTTTCATTAAATAACTCTAAATTAAAATATATCAACTTGACTTAAATTGACTTGTAATAGTTACCTAAGGTTATTGCTTAAATTCACTTATAATGTAAAAGTGTGTACCACTTGCACACAAAACTTAGAGTGTTCACTTAGTGGGTAGAAACAAGGCATACACTTTGATAACTTGCCAAAAGGAAGGAACATTCTAGATCTAGTGAATTCTTTCTAATTGTGCATTTCCATTAGACATTGATATTTGTATTAAATAATGAAATAGGGTTATGGGAATCAAATATACTAGTAATTGTACTTTTGTAGCCCTCAAAAAATGGTTACTCCAGCCGCACAATTTCTTAGCTGATCATATCTATGTTTCCATTCCTGGTAGCCAAAATCGCCATTGGCTACTAATTTCTGAGGAATTCTTTCAAAAAGTAACCTATTTTAGCAAATTTGTGGAAAAATACTTTAAAAAGAACTATATTTTCACAAATTTTGGAAATTTGGCTACTAATTATTTTAAATTTGTGGAAACCTAGCATATAGTTTATATCATTGAGATAATGTTGACTGTGAAGTGTGGTGTAAACACCGTTCTATACAATCAACTTAAAATATTGATGAGTTTATTTTATAAAAAATTCATGATGAGCAATTTTGTATCGTATACTTTTACCGACAGCTGTCTTTTTGTATAATTGTATGTTACAAAAGTAGGTGTGGCACAAGCACAAAAAAGATTACTCACCAAGCCACTGTGTATCATTTAAGATCAATTACATGTAATAATGTACTTGATCAAAATGATCTTGGCTATGTGTAGAAAGTAAAATTCAACTTGATTCAGTTTATGTAAGGGAAGGGTTAGGGGTGAAACTTTTATATGTCACAGTTCTATTCTTTTCTTTGTGGTATATGATAATGAACTTATCCGAAGTGTAAAAATTGCAGTTCAACTCAATCTCAGATATCTTGTTTTAATAAAGGTAAATATTGATACAGAATAGTCTTACATTATTTTCTTATACTAGGACATGTCATTTAATTATTATACTTCTGACACAAACAAAGTTTAGTGGATAAATAGGAATTAACCCGTCTGTCTGACCCTTAGTCCTAATATAGTGTCAGTTCCATATCTTTGGATGAATTTTTATCAAACTGTGGCACAAATGTAATCCAACATGAGATATGTTGCACGACAAATTTAGGTGAAAAGGCAAGAGTAAAGGTTACCGAGTCAAATGTTAAAAATATGTTACGGCAATGTTGGGGATGGGGTTTCCTCTCAAGAGACTCCTGTAGCTATTAATAGAAGGTTTAACCATGGTAAATAACAAGTAATTGTTTGAACAAAAGATTTCTGTGTGTTGGATATTCATTTATGTTGAATTTTGTTTCTTTTTCAGATAACCTATTTTAAAAAAGAGTTTATTTTTTTCTTCAATTGTGTGCTGGTTTGTTCTGTCTTAAACCAGCAAAATTCTGGACGGAAAGACAGTTCAGGGTGGTGCTTCTCCACACACCGGAGGACGGTAAGTTGTTATCAAGCTGAAAAGTTTTCTCAAAATCTGGCTTAGGAAACTGGTTACTCTTTTTCAGGATCCTGATTTGTAAAAATTGTTTCTATACATTATTCATAAATTTTGATTTTCTAATAAAATATTGTTTAATTAAATTAAAGTTTAATTAAAATTTCAGTCAATATACTTATAATCTGTGGATTTGTGGTAGGATTATTGATTATTTACCTGTTCTAGATACTGGACATGCTTGTATTGTTAATTTTCTTGCTTTCCATGATAGAATGGTTCATGTGTTATTATTGCTTTGAATTTTAGAAATTTGTAAAAATTACATTATATTTATATAAAATTTTCCCAAAAAGACGGGTTGATCTTTTAAAAAAAGTCCATGGTAATGTGTTAAAAACTGTTTCTTATGTTTTTAGAGACGAAAGGCCACCCAAAGTCTCAAGGACAGGTGCAGCCGCACCTAATGATGCCAAAAAACGATGGATACCTCCTAGTAGTGTGAAACGAGATGCTCCTCTCCCTGCTGAAGGAAAAAATGACTTTACATTTAGGAGAGTTCGTGGGTACGATACTATGAATACTAGAATACTTAGTATTACAAACTTAATGAATAACCAAATTGTCTTATTTGGGAAAAGATAATAATTTGTTAATACTAGTTACTTGCTTCCCCAAGATCAAATTGTAGAGAATCAATGTTTTTGTTGTTTGATTATTTGTCTCAGTCTGTTCTTACAACTTAACTTTCATCAAATCCTTTCTCTTAAATCTGTTAGTATTGTCATATTTAGGGTTAAACAACAAACATGCAGAAAGATCTTCTAAATGTGACTAAAATTTTGACTTTATAATAACCATGAGTCTACTCATAATAAAAATGTGTTTGTTAATTTTGGCTATAGTTTACTTTCACAAATGAATTTTTGTAAGCATTTTTCTATGATTTGGCATATAGTTTGATTTTGTTTATGTAATCACTGTTAGTATCAGCACGATGAATAATTACAAATTCTTTACTTATCAGCATTTTAATTTAATGATTCTAATCCCTACCACACTTTGCTGTCAAAGTAACAATGGGAAGACATATAAGTTTCATGCAAGTTGTGACATGTTTGTGGTATTTATTTTACAGAATTCTCAACAAACTTGCTCCTGAGAAGTTTGATAAGTTAAGTTTGGAACTTCTGAATGTAGGAATAGATTCCGATGTAATCCTCAAAGGCATTATTTTATTGGTATGTATTCTGTATTTACTTTTGTTGTGGTTATTTTATAATGTATTTATAGTACAAGTTTCCTTAGTAAATTTTGACTGTTGTGTGATTATTTTATTACCAGTTTTAAGGCAGTGATGTAAATTTTGTTTTTCAAGAAGTTCTGTATAAACTGTCAATTTAAATGTAACAAATATGCAACATTGTCAGATTTAGATGTATGTATTGACTAAGTTCTGTTTGATATAAAAAAGTTGATACATGTTTCAAATTTTTTACAAGCATTTGAACAAGGAATAATATGTGTTTACTAATAAATCGACTCATTATAAATCAGATTTACTAAAAAATTACAATTTCTCAATATGTTCATCTTCCATGTAAAAAAGATCAGGTTAAGTGGTACAAGTCCAAACAGACACTTGAGTAAATATATTGTGACATAATGACTTTTTGTATTGCAGATTTTTGAAAAAGCATTAGATGAACCTAAATACAGCTCATTATACGCACAACTATGTCACCGAT
The DNA here is from genome assembly GCA_021292105.1 of Anadara kagoshimensis. NCBI lineage: Eukaryota > Metazoa > Mollusca > Bivalvia > Arcoida > Arcidae > Anadara > Anadara kagoshimensis. Next base: position 44,098,193 of record CM037864.1, read on the forward strand.
TATGTGAAGACGCCCCCAATTTTGAACCCCCTTCATCAAATATATCTGTAAGTACTGTAATAAGTCACGTTATGTAGTAGTATTATTTATCTTGTGAATTAAAAACAAAATGAAAATGAGTCTGTAAAACTAAATAAGATACTGGGTTATTTTTCTTGCTTAAAACGTTTGTGAAACTATAGTCATTTGTGTTGTAAGGTTTCTTGATTTTATTGTTATTATCTACAAATTAACATTTTTCAGACTTTTGATCTTTACCAAAAAAAAAAAAAAACAACCTTTCAGCACGAGATATGACTTGCTGTTAATTTCTTCTTGACTACTGCAGTAACTCAGTTGGTAGAGAGCTCTCTCGGTAAATGGGAGGTCGTGGTTTCATACCCCGATCGGGTCTGACCCAAGACTTGAAGTTGGGTAGTTACTGTTCTTTTGCAAAGCACTTGGCATTATGAAATGAAAGTCATTGTTCTTAAGGATGGGATTTTTAAATGAACGCAGCCCAGTGTCAGGGAAGGCATGGCATAATGAAGAACTCATATGTATAATGCCATCAGGGCTAACACAGAAGCACAGACATAATTTTTGCATCTTCACCTATAGCTGGAATATTCTTGACTTGGACGTTAAATGCCATTACTCAACTTAATTCTTCTTGTTTGTGTTTTGAGTAAAAAAGTAATGTTTACTGCGTCGCCTCTATGTTCTTATTATGATATTTACATATTATTTGTATTTATTTTAGACATTCCGTCGTCTGCTTTTAAACAAATGTCAAGATGAATTTGAAAACCGGTCTAAAGCAACAGAAGGTATGATGTTCTTGATGTTTGAATCATGTACTTCAGTTCCCCAAATTCGTCATTTTTACAGGAAAAATCAAATTCACTGCGTTAAAATACGTCCACTGTAATTTACATTTTCTTTCACACTGGCTTGTTTTTTTTTTCAGTATATTTGCACTTTCATTGTATGAAGAGATTATATAGCACTGTCTTATGAATATTTTAATTATCTGAAACAATGATTTTCTGTGAAGATCAGTAACTGTTCTTAAGAAAAACTTTCATTGTCTTGAAATAATGGTTGATTTACTGTGAAGATTGGTAAATGTTGCCCTTTATTAATCTTACAAAGAAGGATATTCATGTTATTTCCAACTAAATACAGATGTCAGTTTAAGCTTTTTTTTTTTTGAAAAAAAAATTACTAATTCAAAAAAAATTTTTTTGCAGTGTTTGACCGAGATGATGGCCCACTATCCCCAGAAGATCTTGAGCAGTATCACAATGTCAAGCGAAAAATGCTTGGTAATATCAAGTTCATTGGTGAGTACCATATAGATGATTTAATCATTGCCTACTTTCTCAAAAGATCAAAATGACATAGGACAGTGGATAAAATATGTAGATAGTCAAGGTTCAGGCCTTAACTGGGCCAAACTTGGGACTTAAAAAGTGCTGTGGTCATTCTTTCTCCATGCACTTACTATTTTAGAAATGACAGTCACAAGGTATTTCTGATGGTAAATTTGATGTCCAGTGTCACATTAGTTATGTCAGTAAAAGAACACCTACTGCACAAACTGTTTATTCCATTGTTACATTTTATTATTGACTTCAACTATAGCTGGTGACAACTCAATATAGGTGATATAATCTTGACTGATATAAAACCCCAATCAAATATGTGTTTAAATGTAGAACTTATATTACTAATAAATTACTTGTGTTACAGGAGAACTTGGCAAACTTGAAATGCTGCACGAAGGTATTTTACATAAATGCATTAAACAGCTTCTGGAGAAGAAAAAGAATGTCCCTGTTAGAGATATGGCAGAGGACCTTGAATGTCTCTGTCAGATAATCCGGACTGTGGGACGTCGTCTTGACACACCAAAAGCAAAGGTATGTACAGGCATAAAGATTTCATAGGTTCAAGTCGCAACTAGCTGATGTGGCTCTTAACAATAATTCACACACTGGTTACCGTAGGTCCAGGATCCATGCACAAAGTTGAAAAAAAATTTTCACAAAAAATGTATATAGCCAATTTTCCAGTTTACACATATGTACATGTATATTGGTAATCCGCTCAACATGCTAACAGTTGTGAATAAATAAAGTTATCTTCAACATTACTTCTTCAATTCTTTATTTTTTAGTTCTTGATTTCCCAAAATGATCTTAAAATGTACAATTCTCATATCTCCTCAATTGTTAGAGGGCTCATTTGGTAATGGAAGGTAGATATGAACCTCACCTTTGTCAAACTAAGACTTTAAAATAGTTTGTGACTGTTCTGTTGTCAAGTACTTAGCATTTAGAAATTAAAGACAACAGATATTTAGATAAGACATAATCCATAAGCTCATATAATCAATAGATCAATCCAATAAGATAATTATTTATGATAAATGTGGTGTTATATTTTTCAGTCTTGGATGAATCAATATTTTGCACGAATTAGATCATTCGCTGATAATGGAGAATTGCCTGCACGGATACGATTCATGCTTCAGGATGTGGTGGAACTGAGAGATAACCAGGTTTGTACCACAGTCATACATTATTGTGCATGGTCAAAGGGAGATAATTCATGTGGTCATAGTGAACTGCAACATCACTACATAGTGTTCTTCCTATATCTTGTTTTATATATTTTGTTTAAAAATGTTGAACATGATTATGTTCTTTGCAGCTCCAAGTAGGAATAAGGCAAAAGAGTTGAAATTTAATTTTCATATATATTTTATGTTGGATTTGTTATGTCACAGTTGACTCACTAGGTTTGACAAAAATATGTTCTCTTATATATACTTTCATACAATAATCATGCTAAGAGTTTAAAATCTGTGTCCTGAATTCAACATAAATGAGTAAAAGTATATGTACACGTACATTGTACCAGCAAATTCTTATAATCAAGAATTTTATATTTCCAGTGGGTTCCAAGACCAGTTTCAAGTGAACATCATGGACCGAAGACAATTACTCAAATCAGACAGGAAGCTGCAGATGTAAGTATCTGGAGACTTAATTAGGGCAACATTTTCGGATTCTGAAATTGTCGATTTCTGAGTTTTGTACACGAAAAAGATTAAAAGAGGCAAATATTTTTTAAGAAATGATGAAACTATAGGAAGAAAAAAGAAAAAGTTATTGAATTAATTCTACATTTACATAATAATTAGTGGTCATCAGTTACTTTGGTTGTTGGAATGGAGATCTAGTAATTTAAAAAAAAAAAAATGTTATATTTTTACACTTGTAGAATAAGGTTAGAACACAATTCAATTCGGGATGGGGTGCTAAAAGAGAAAAATTAGAGTTGTTCCAACATTGGGCTAGTTGATTTTTTCAGTCTAACCACTGCATATTTTAACTTTTCATTGCTATTCTGTCATATTTGTAGGAGTTTGGGGAATTTATCCCACCACCACAAAATAATCGAGGATATAATGGACGTTCTCAGATGAATGGAAGTATGGGTACACAGTGGATGACGGGGGGTAACATGGGGGATTTATTTGGAGGATCTCCTCCAGGATTGATGATGGGTTAGTGTACATGTTATACACTGTTAACGAAAGATTTCATTGTAAATATATATATAAACTCTAATATTATTATAAAATGGAGTTGAGTTCTGCCAGTTTTTATATCCCCCTTGCCCATTTGCTTTTCATTCCTTGAGTTTATAGCATTTTAACAAAGATATTTGATGCATTGTTCATTTTATTGGTTTGATGTGCAGCATTTAACGTTCAGGGTCAACAATCTTTTATTTACAAGAGATACTGCCCCTTCATCCATTGGAAACAAGGGATGTTCATCTTTATTGTACCATTGTAAAATTACCAGACACTTCTCTAATTACACCGTATTGATAAAAATATATCCAACCATTTAGGTTAAGAATTGCCAGGCATTCATAAAATATTAACCCACTGCATGTATATATCCAATATAAAAAAAACAAGAAGTTGATCAAAGGATCCACCACACCTATCTAGCGAAAGGACTATGATTTATTAAAAAAGAAGCAGTCAGTAAATTACTTACTGTTTTGGAATTGTAGGGTCAATAGGAACAGGACCAGGGGTAATACAACTGGATAATTTTAATTACTCCACAAACATGGGTAAACCTCGGAATAACCAACAGCAAGGACAGGGATTTGTTAACTTTAACAAACAAAGACAAGATGGAGGAGGTCAGAGAAACCAGCGTGGAGGTCAAAATCCAATGAATCAACAAAATGGCAGACATTCTCCCCCGCAGAATCAACAACAGCAACAACAAAAACAAGGTGAGTACATGTACTATAAATGTGTATGATATTAAACTGTAATTTATGCCGTATCACCAGGCTACATAGTCTTGAAAGTAAATTTGGTGAGAAATACATTCCATTCCTGGTAGCCAAAATCGCCATTGGCTACTAATTTCTGAGGAATTCTTTCAAAAAGTAACCTGTTTTAGCAAATTTGTGGAAAAATACTTTAAAAAGGACTATATTTTCACAAAATTTTGAAATTTGGCTACTAATTATTTCAAATTTGTGGAAACCTAGACATTTGACATTCTGTAAGACAAAAGGCCCATTAGAACTATCCTATCTTGATGCAGACAACATTAGAAATAGAATAAATATAGTCTGTTGAGAAGTACTTATATGACTTAGTGTTTTCCACAACTACTGAGGTGGTTTCACTTTTATCATTAGTTTTGTATAACCCAATGTTGGTGCTTTAAAAATTTAACAAAAAGTGAAAATCTCAAATTTTTTACCAGAGTCCTTTTTGCTTGTGGATGGTCATTTGTCATCTTCCAACCATTATTTATTAAATATAAATGTAAAATTTAAGTCGTCTGTAGCGTGTAATATTTAACTTTAATATAATATCTGTATTTGAATTGAGAGACATGCAAGTACAAGTAATTATTGTTTTCAGTAGCAGCAGCAGGAGCCAGAGATTTGCCACCTCGATTTGCACGACTGGCTCAGCAGCAGCAGACTCAGCAGAGTGGTAGTAGTAATAGTTCAGGTGTTGCCATACCATCAAACGAGGAAATCAGTCTCCGGCCAGCTAAAAACTTTAACGTTTTCAAGCCTAACACACCAAGTAACCTGCCAAAATCTGCGCAGGGTGGTCCTCCGATTAACTCAATGATGAAGATGAACCTTGGCCCTCCAGAACCACCTAAACCTCTTCTTAACAAACAGGTATATAAAAAAAAATCCATGGAGAAATCTTAACGTCAAACAAATGTTCATTTGACCATGTTGTCTGTATTGTTTGTTTATAATTGTTGTTTCAACTTCCCTCACTGTTTAGATAAGATACCACTTTCTGAATTGAACCCATTTTAAATAATTTACATTCAAATTCAAATTTTTTCTTATTTATTGTTTTAAAAATACCTTAATTGAATATCATAACCTACATGTACATAGTTATGATAGTTACTTTCAAAACAAAATCAAATGAGAGATTTCATATAGATAAAATAAAGCCAAATTGGAGAAAACTGTTAAAATATCAGGGTTTCTTTTGGGGACTGTTTTGACTCATGAAAATTAAATTTGACCCCTGACGTCCTGGGGGAAGCAATTTGTATTTATTAAGGTTTGACTCTTTAAGATTTGGAAGAAAGTTTATTTGACCTCTAAAAATTGAGGGTAAAGTAAGAGCCTATATATGATATAAAGACTTAGAAAATTTATGTTCATGTTACAGCAACCGATAACTATAAAACAAGTATCACAAGAGAAGAAAGAGAAATCTAACAAGAAAGTTATCCCGACAAAAGAAGAGGTTGATAAAGGCACTGTAAGTCTATAATGCATTTATAATGATACACATAGAGCTTAAACATTTCAAAATTTTAATACAAAGAGTTGTAACTTGTGTTATACATGTATAATGATAGTCATAAATTGTAATAATACGTTACTTTGTTAAAACGTCAAATCTTTTGAAAATGATTTGGTACAGATAATACTTTTATAGAAAGTTATGCTTCATAATTCTTGCATGTTTAAATGCAGTGAATTGATTTATGGTAACTTTGGTTAAAATCTTCATCTTGCCTGCACAAAATGCAATAGAGCTTTTGCCATGCCCCTGGTGTCGGCATCCAAAGTTAAGTTTTATGGGACAACCTCTATGAAAACAATGGTTTTATGGTGGGTTTTGCCAACATCTGGCATATAGTATAGATGTGCCAGGTCTAGTCTACTTATTCAATCATTATGTTGTTACATGTTAAGTACAAGTACATGCATTTATATACACATATACTGTAAATTTATCTTATAGGCTAAAATGTTGTGTACATACATGGAGGATGGTGATACAAACGAGGCTCTTAATACCTTTAAAGATATGAATGTACCAAAGAGGTAGGTCAAAAAGCACATTAATCTGCTTCTCTCTACTACCTTATATCTAGATAATTCATGCTTTTCTATAGTTGGTAATTTACTAATGAGATTAATTTCCAAATATTTTCGAAATATGCACATTCATGGCCACTAGTTGTATATAATACTGTTGTATATATATAATGCTGTATAAAAAGAAATACTCGCTATATAAACTTTTGATGTTTAGGCTTCAAGAAATCTAATGATTATTAAAGGAATTGGTATGATGTCTTAAAATATATTTGTCTCACAAGACATGATAAAGTTATGGATGTATAATAATATGTTACTATTTATCTTGTTTATGTTTCTTAGGATATTCTTCATATTCTGGGTCTTCATAAAAAGGTTGTCTTTGGTTGGTGCTTTATAGAAGTGTTGGTTTATTTGTCTTCATTACATGCTAGGATTTTCTGCTTGTTTCTGTTTATGAGGATACACTTTCTCTTTTGTTTTGGGTTATATAGAATTTTATTTGTATTTGTAGGTTTGTACCGGAGTTGTTGACACAGATGATGACAACAACAGTAGATAAAACAGGTAGGCATGATATTTTTATCCCACTGGCAATGTCAATGGGCAGTAGGTATGCATTACACCCATCTTTCCAATGGACATGTTTTCCTGTCTATTTATAACCTTAATATTCCAAGAATTGGCCAGAACTTAACTAAAAAAAATAGGTATTATCGAAAGATTGTCTAAATTATTTAGTGCACATTCACGAACAAGGTATGACATAAAATTTATTAAATAAAATTGATGAAAATTGTATTTATCCTTATTTGCAAATAAATTCACATGTTAAGATAGAACTTGAATTGAATGATGTTGAATAGTATGATATAATGGATGTGCTTTTGTTTTTCAGATACAGAGCGTGAAAGTGTTATGAAACTGATATCAGCTATGAAAGCTGAGCACCTTATTACATCTGATCAGTATATAGAGGTATGAACTTTATTTTACTGCCGCTTATATTAATATTAAAATATATTAAAATGGAATGTTGATTCTCATAATAATAAAACATTGTCTAAACACATTTAGATCATAAGCAGACATGTTGTTTTGTAAAGAATTAAAAAAAACATTTGTATGAATGTCTAAGAGCAGATAACTTGACATCTTTCATTTTTAAGTTCAATTAAGCTATTTCAGTTTCTGTTTCATTAAGGGTTTTCTTGGCATGCAGAATGTCACATAATTACATGTATGTGTACATATAATATTTATTAATTTTGTCAACAGGCATTCCAGTCCTTGCTGGATCAGATGGCAGACTTGGAGACAGATGTTCCATTGATTCGTTCTTATGTGGCCAAGTTTGCAGCGCTAGGGGTCACAGAGGGAGTTGTAGCTTTAGCAGAGTTGTCTGAGCCAATGGAAAATGGGGCATTTTATCCGTTATTCTTGTTGTGTTTACAACAAATACATAAACTAAAAGATAAAGATTGGTTGGTTTCTGCATTTAATGATAGCAAAGTTAATCTACAGATGATGCTGCCAGGTAATTATAATCCCTTAATCCATTTGTAAACAAGCCTTGCTGGCAAAGTGGTTTCAGGTGAACTTTAGGATCATAACACCACTCGCTATCTAAGTTCAAATTCCACTCCCAGAGACTATCAGTTTGATTGCTGAGGGTACTTCCATTTTCCTCCACCATTCCTGAAAAAAGACTGCCTAAATATAAATGAAACTCCTGACTGCAGTTTCAAAACACCATTACTTCACTTCACTGATTTGAATATGTTAATGCGTTTTGTTATGACAGTTTGATAGTTGTTTCGAAGAAAAAAGAGAGAATAGGGACAAGAGCTTTCTTTATGATTGTGTAAAACAATGTATTAAACAACAGAAATTGAATTGATATATATTTTGGTTAAGTGTAATGCACTTTTCAACCTACCAAGTAAGTTCCATGATGGTCATTGTGTTTTATCCTCCTGTAGAAATTGACCAGAATAAAGAGAAGATGATGGAGATATTAGAAGACAGAGGTTTAAGTTTTATGTTTCCCTTACTGAGGGTCCAGTCAGAGTTGTGGAAGCAAATACAGGCTGAACCAAGTGCTAATGCTTTGTTTAAGTGGATTAAAGATAAAGTAGATAGCAGCTTACACCATACAAGTGGATTTATCCACATACTCACAACAAGGTTTGTTTAAGTGAAAATTTTGTGCTTAAATGAAGAAAAAATACTTTTCTGTATTTAATTATCTTGGCCATTCCAAAAAGAGTTTGCTCCATTAGTTGTGGATGTTTGCTTGACTGCACTTCAGATAGGTGTGAATAAGGTTTGAAAAGAGACATTGGCTGTGTTTTTAGCTCACCTGACCAAAGGTCATGTGAGCTTATGGTATGGTGCAGCGTGTGTATGTGCGTGCATGCGTGTGTGCGTGCGTGCGTCGTTAACACACATTTTCGACTTCTCCTCTGAAAGAACTTGGCAGATTTCAACGAGACTTGGTCAGAAGCATGTTTGGGTCGGTGCAATTCAGATTTGTTCGTGGCGTTGCCATGGCTACCATAACTATGTCAAGGTGACCTAGGGGTGCAAAAATCTTAAAAAATCTTCTTCTCCGAAAGTATTGTTTGGAGAAAAAATCTGATGTGATATTTTGCTTCTCTAGGGTCTTAAGCCTATAGTTTGTTCATTTTGTGAAATTCGGTCGAAAAATGGGTTACGCGTTTTTGCGTTTAATTTTGAAAAAATCGTAAAATAGCTTCAAATTGTTATAATTTGACTACTTGACAAGATAATGACATGGGGTTTTCAGTTTTGACATCTTCTTGTTAGTATCTTCAAAATGAGGTCAAGGTCAATTGTGAAGGTCATGACCTAATTTTTTTTACCTCTGATTATAATTATTATCTCTAAAACTATAAACTTTTTGTATAGTCATGTATATTAGAATGTTGTAGGTATTGATACAATGATCATTTTGTTGTATAGAAAAAGGCCATGGGTTCAAAGGTCAAGGTCACAGATGCGAAAAAATACAGAAATGGTTAATTATCTTGAAAACTATCAACTTTTTGTATAGGATTTATATTAGAATGTTGTAGATATTGATACAACGATCATTTTGATGTATAGAAAAAGGTCATGGGTTCAAAGTTCAAGGTCACAGATGCGAAACAATACCGAAATGGTTAATTATCTCGAAAACTATAAACTTTTTGTATAGGCATGTATATCAGAATGTTGTAGGTACTGATACAACGATCATTTTGATGTATAGAAAAAGGCCATGGGTTCAAAGGTCAAGGTCACAGATGCGAAACAATACCGAAATGGTTAATTATCTCGAAAACTATAAACTTTTTGTATAGGCATTTATATTAGAATGTTGTAGATATTGATACAACAATCATTTTGATGTATAGAAAAAGGTCATGGGTTCAAAGGTCAAGGTCACAGATGCGAAACAATACCGAAATGGTTAATTATCTCAAAAACTATCAACTTTTTGTATAGGCATTTATATTAGAATGTTGTAGGTATTGATACAACAATCATTTTGATGTATAGAAAAAGGTCATGGGTTCAAAGGTCAAGGTCAGAGATGCGAAACAACACCGAAATGGTTAATTATCTTGAAAACTATAAACTTTTTGTATAGGCATGTATATTAGAATGTTGTAGGTATTGATACAACGATCATTTTGATGTATAGAAAAAGGCCATGGGTTCAAAGGTCAAGGTCACAGATGTGAATCAATACTGAAATGGTTAATTATCTCGAAAAGTATAATCTTTTTGTATAGGCATGTATATTAGAAAGTTGTAGGTATTGATACAACAATCATTTTGATGTATAGAAAAAGGTCATGGGTTCAAAGGTCAAGGTCACAGATGCGAATCAATACTGAAATGGTTAATTATCTCGAAAACTATAAACTTTTTGTATAGGCATGTATATTAGAATGTTGTAGGTATTGATACAACGATCATTTTGATGTATTAAAAAAGGTCATGGGTTTAAAGGTCAAGTTCACAAATGCGAAACAATACCGAAATGGTTAATTATCTCGAAAACTATAAACTTTTTACATAGGCATGTATATTAGAATGTTGTAGGTATTGATACGACGATCATTTTGATGTATAGTAAACGGTCATGGGTTCAAAGGTGAAGGTCACAGATCCAAATTAATACTGAAATGGCTAATTATCTGGAAAACTATAAACTTTTTGTATAGGCATGTATATTAGAATGTTGTAGGTATTGATACAATGATCATTTTGCTGTAAAGAAAAAAGTCATTGGGGTTTAGTATTTATGTTTACTTTAAATCTATCAGCTAGCCATTAGTTATCAGGTGAGCGTATAAGGCCCATGGGCCTCTTGTTCAGTTAGATATAAATTTCACAGGAATTTAAGATGTTGCAGTAGTTATTAAATATTACAATTTCACTTTAACTAATATTTTGATGTAATTCCAATAACCATGTGTTATGGTAATTCCCATTCATTTAATCGGTCAACAATATAAACCACAAAGAAAAAATAATCAGTCAAGTTCTTGTTCACTGTCTTCTCAGCAAATGTAGTGTTGAAGTTTGAAAAAAGGAACCCTAGGGAAATGAAAACAAATGTCTAAACTATGGCCATACAAATGATATTGTATTTTAAAACAACCTGTGAACATGTTATTAAAAGCACCTGTCTGATCCAAACAAATGTTTCAGTCTTGTAGGTGTTCCAATGAAACCTGATGGTTTGTATAGACAACAAGCCATTATCTGAAGGTTAACTTGCAAAATTTGAAAAACATTTTCACAATTCATGTAAAATGGGAGAAATCGATTTACATGTGTTCATTTGTAAATTGTCTTATATTTAAATGTGTCATCATTTGTAAATTGACATATTTAAATGTGTCATATTTCTATCTTGTTTTTGACAGTTTGTTGAAATACTGTACATATGAAAGTACAATGGGAAAAGGAGTTGATACTACAATTACTCCAGAAAAATCCTTACAAGAAAAAGAAAAACAGGCCATGGAAAAAATGAAGGTAAGAAACATTTATATTTGTTTAATTGTACAGATATAAACAACTTCGTTAGCCAAATTAATATATGTGGGATTTCTGGGGAAAAGTCATACAATGCTCCCTTGGTACATCGCTACATGTATATTTTACATTTAAAATTATTTTATATGCATGAAAAGAAAAAAAAACAACTTTTATTTTGCATGAAACAGTAAGTAAAAAACAAGATTCTATCATTTGCAGCATTTATTGCAGGTTTAGTGATGTATTTTTTTATGTATTATATCTATACAAAAGCTTCTTTAAAGGTGTAGTTTAACACATTAATTGTATATTACAGGGTGTATTACAGATGTTTGTACATGAACACATGGATCTACAGATAGAGAGCCTGTATGCAGCTCAAGTGTTCTGTCACACTCATCAGTTTCCTAAAGGTAAAATCACAATAACTTCTTACAATGATTATAATAATAATAATAATAATAGTAGGTACCCAGGTAACAATCCCACCTGAAATGAGTTTTATTTTAAAAAAATCTATTGATTTTGAAATGTTTATTGTGTTTCTTGGTGATGGCATTAGGATGCATGTCATACATGTTTCAGGTGATGCAAAAAATTAATAACATTTAGAAAGCTTCCTAACTTTAGACAATTCAGTAGTCAGTGGTTCTTATCAGATTAATGCTTGTTTGTGGTCAGGTCCCAACAAAATAAATGGAGGGTCAACATTACTTTTAAGATCTCTGTTTGACTTACCTCAGAAAGATGTTTTAGATGTCGATTTGAAAATAATTGTTTTGTTTGTTTTCGGTATTTATATCATCCAAATGAAAGGGGGTGGTGGGGTGGGTAAAGTGTTTAATCTCTGCCAACATTTTTTCCACCGCTTTCCTTGGAACTGTCTTTGAGTTGAGTAAATTCATATTTTAAACATGTGGATGGTTGGGAAAACAAGGATACCCATTTCAATTAAAAATTGTTTTTGTTGTACATAAGTTACATCTATTCTACAATGATAATTTATTATTTACAGGAATGCTTTTAAGATTTTTCATGCATTTTTATGACATGGAAATAATTGATGAGGACATATTTTTAAAATGGAAGGAAGAAGTAAATGATGAATATCCTGGGAAAGGAAAAGCCTTGTTTCAGGTAAAAATTTACATTATACATGTATATGTTGTAGATATGCATAATAAGACAGAAATACATACACCATCTTTAGAGTTTGACTTGAAAAGACTTAATTTTATACTTTTGATAAAATAGTGAATAAAAATATTCCAAAGAACAAACGTCTTAGAAAAGTGATATATGGCCAATGTTTAGTACAATCTGTTTGACATTGATAGGTTTTATCAAACTTTTATGTTTAAAATGAAAAATAGGAAGATAAAATTGCAAGTTAATAATGTGTACTTTTGCCACCAAGAATATGCCTGATAAAAAGAAATGTATTGATACCTGATTATAAAATTACAAACAAGTTTATCTTGGTTTCCACAACTTTAAAAATTAATATTAGCCACAATTTGAAAAAATAATCCTTTTTAGAGTATTTTTCCCACAAATTAGCTAAATAGGTTACTTTTTTGAAAGAATTTCTCAGAAATTATTAGCAATTCTGGCTACCAGGACTGGAAATCTGGGTTAATGTAAATGTAAAGTTGTACTAAAAAAAATAATTAAATTTTCAAAATGTAAGCATTTCTGGTTTATTAACCTGTATTTGGTTTGTAGGTAAATCAGTGGCTTACTTGGCTTGAACAAGCGGAGGAAGAGTCAGATGAGAAGAGGATTAATTCATCTTAACCTTTAAATACTGGACGTCAAAAGACATTGATAAATGAGGAATAATTTAACTTAAAATCAACTTTTACACTGGAATTGAAGGGTGTTCCAAGACCATACCATACACATGACACATTAACCGGCTAGTAATGTGTATAACTGTTACAGTCACTTTATTTATATTGACTACATATATGATGAACTAGGTGTTAATACAAATTGTGCCATTGACTAGACGTTTTAGGTACAATTCATTATGTACAACTTAAAAAACCTTGAAAAACATTGTGTTAAATGATTACACAGCAAGCTGGTTTATATCAAGTGTTCCAGTGACTTTGATTGCAAAATCATTCTTTATCAAAGAAATGCTTTTTCTGCATGGATAGCATCTTATCATTTGATAGTGTAGAGCATTTGGAAGCAGGCTTCATTGCTGAAATTAAAAAGAGTAAACGAGTTGCTGTGAAAAATATTTATAAAAAACCACGGTGGAAGTCAAAAAGTGTACCAGAAAGAATTCTTAACAAGAGATACAGAATGTTCATATAGGAGATATGGTTTAAAGGATTGTCACTTTTTGTAATGCTTGGAGAAAACATTTCAAGCCATTTTGACTTTTAAAAAAAACAGATCTGAATTCAAACATTAACATGTACCATTCATTTTATGCTTGTTAACAACATGAAGACCATGTCTCATTATTATAAACATTGATATTTAACTAAGCCATATTTATTGTACCACATATATGATATATAAAAGTTAATATTGATAAATACTAACAAGGAAACATTTAGCATGGAACAACATCAAAGAATTCACAAGCTGGTTTGCCTCTGAAAATTCACATATTTTCCAACCAGTCATAACAGACATTAAAGGTTGGATGGTAAAGGTCATGTGACACTTAAGATGAGAGGGCAAAGTTGATGCACAGGTCACACTTCTAAATGACAACATATATTTGTTGAGACATGACATTGATTAACATAATTTCATAATAGAAGTCAGCCGTTTGAATTGTGGCCAGGGACTTGAGAACTTATTTGGATTAGAATGTATGTGTGATTTATACATGTGTGATGATAGACACATGCTGGCAAACCAAACTAGCATCTGCAATATCGGACATGTTTCCATACTTGGATGTTGTTTCATGCTAAATGTATCCCATTGAAATTTCCTTAAGTTCTTTTGTATTACATGTATATTATTTCAATTTATTTTTTTATGATTATGCTTTTTTTCCTTGAATTATTTTGAAAAAAAATGTGAGTGTGAGAATAGACCCGTGGGGTTTGTCAGCCTATCACATGATGCCCTTAACATTTGGATGGGACAGTTATTTCCATTGGATAAGAAACCACATCAGTTATAAACTGTGTTATTCTGGGACTTTGTGACGCAAACTTTTTCGAAATGCGCTGCACAAAAGTTAAGGGATATTAATCATGTGATACACTGTTAAACCCCATATTTAGCTGCTTTCTATTCAAAATCTTTTTCTGTGTAAAGTTTAAGACTAATTTTCCTCATGGTGTATCGAGTATGTTTGCCCAAAAACATTCAAAATAGTGTAAGGTGTTGCAGTATATAGGTTTTTCTGTGGCGCTATAAATGTTGCACATGACATAGTTACCACTTGCATAAATAAGTTTTTATTTATTATAGAATTCAACTCACTGCATTAATCTTAATTGAAAATTTCAGTGTTATGAATGTAGTAATGTTCCTTTAATGTCTTTTGTTATACTTATTTAAATTCCCATGCTATCTCAAATTGGATTAAAATTTTCTTAGATATAAGCTAGTAAAGATCCTTTTCCTAAAAATCATATTTTCAAGACTTGAAAATGCATTGTTACTCACATTGTTTAAGACCAATTACTATTATCATGAAATGGTCCAAATTATTTGGCCCCAGGATAAAATATATGCTTGTCTAAAACTTGAGAATCCGCTTTCAGCTTGGAATTTCCTAGTAGGGTCTTGTTTTTCCATCCTCCTTCGGCTATTGGATAGAGCAATATAATACTTATGTATCGAATAAAGAATGTACTCCGTCCCAACATTACAAAAAATATTCAATTGAAAAAATAAGTAGTTTTGCAGAAAATTGACAATTATAGTGAATTATGAATAGTCTTAGAAATCTTTTGTTTAAAAGATAATCTAGTGTGCATGTGTTTTCTGATGAAAGACTTGTTTTCCATTCCAAATTATAAAAAAATCTATATTCACAAAATGGTTCCTTGGTTACTAAAATTATTTGATTTTGGTTTATATGGATGAGGTTTTAAATTTTCTTGTGATCTGTCAAATTAGATAAAGTGTGCAATTATTTATTCTCTGTAGGAAAAATGGTAAAATATTATATTTTCATTTTTTGGGACTTAAAAAAAATCAGTTGCAAACAAAACCATCATTAACAAACTGAAATAAAACAAAGTTCACATTCTAAAATTTATAAATTAAAACACTGGAGCATATTTAATATGGTAGCTTATGGTATAGCAGCGACACATGGCAGCATATTGTGTGAATCTGTGATTTTATAATTGAATATTGCATGTCAGGACAAACTGAAACTTTGTATAAATTTTAGATGATGCCTTGCCTAGCTGCTAAAAGCTATGATACTAAAACATGCTCCTGTATTTATTCTTCTGGATGATACTATCAGTTTCGAAGTGTAAATGTTGGTGTGAGTGTAATTTTTCCCTATATTCATATCTTTTGACAAATTGTTTCTGTATAAAGAAACAAGATTTAAGCAACACAAGCTATTAAACCAAAAATATTTATTATTAATATTGTACAGAAACAATCATTATAATAGATATAAATATGTCTGTCAGTATATAATGATCTTCTGTAAATCACTTTTTATTTATGTGAAATTAACTTTCACAGGATCAAAGTAATTGTGAACCTTATTTGATGCAAATTTGCTTTTGAAAATGATACCAAATTTTCAGCTATGGTCAATATTGTGAAAGTTCATAGCCATAAAATACATTTGGCAAGAGAATAGTGAAAGTTGATATCCGCGAATAAAAGTTGGTTTACGGTAATTAAAATTTTGACATTATTTTGTAGATAGATATGTAACCCTTTGTTAATATAATATTAATAAACAAACTTTCTCTTGGAGATAATAAAATACATTTATTTAACTGATTTTGTTCAGTTTTAGAGAGGAAGGATATAGTGTCGGACAAGAAAAGCTGTTTTAAGCTTCTTTTGGTGTGGGGGTATAATGTTGAAAATTTAAGACCAAATCAGGGCATCTAAAATCAAGTTTCATTAAGTTTTATTGATGCTTATTAGTAATGAATGGTGCTGTGACTTAATTAAAAATTTTCCATTTTAAAATTTTATATTTCGGAAAAAAACAGTTTAATATATAAAATGTAGTATTGTCTAAATTTACCTTTTTTCCCCTCAATATTGGTAGATTCTAAGGTGTCACAAATTTTAATCCTAGAGACATTGTGATAAAATTTCTAATAGATTATAGCAGATTATCAATCAATGATATTGAGCTAGTCAGGAGGACATAGTTATGTGATAATGTAAAGAGACGAAATAATGTAGTGTTTGTAAATAAGCTAGCTTACACATGCATGTCTTTAAGGTTTACTTTTTCATGTCAGTTTGGTCAAGTTATGCGAGTTTCTAGACTTTAAAATTGAAGAAATGCCTATATACTAGGTCTGATATTTTATTGTAGTTTTATGCAATGAGATGCTGCTTACATTTTGTCTATTTCTTGATTTTGGAACCAATTGTATTGAAGAAGAATATTAACTAAAGTTGCTTGTTGATTTGGACATAGTAGATCATATATTTAGTAGATCATAATATTTTCTTTAAAAAAATTTTCAGTTATATACATGTATTAATTGTATTTTAACATCAGGGAACTATGATACATGCATTTTTAATTCTGAAATCTTCAGATCTTCTGTGCTCTTAAGGAGGAGATATAACAATTTTTGTGTGTAATGTCATGATATTTTTATTTTAAAATTGCATTTGTGTTATTTACATGAAAATTAACTTTAGTATCAGGTTGTGAGAGTTTTAAGTTAAAAAATTAAAATGGTTTTGATTTCACACTGCCTTCATTAAAAAAATATTAAAAATATTTTAATGTTCCTAAGTTTTTTTAAAAAAAATTCTGCATTTTGTTCTAAGAAAAATTAACCTTTCATTTGATATTGATTTAATTTGTTCATCATTATGCCTCGTCTTGCAATGTTGCAACTCGTATTACACTTACAAAAGTCATAAAATCAGTTTTGTTCCAATAAATCTCTTGTTCTAATTTTATAGCTTGATTTGATTCGATTTTAAAACTCGGTCGATTTTGAAGCTCGGATTAAGATTAAAAAACAATTTTTGTAATTTTAAATATTGTATAGTGTTTGTAATTTTTTACGGTGCCTGTTATATTGCTGTAGATAATGTGTCATTGTTTTTATTTGTATTTGTTAATTTGTAGTTTTGTTGTTGTACATAGCTGTTGTCATTGTTGCTCCTTATTTGACGAAAAAATCACAGATGTAAAATTTCTGTTGCTTCAATCTCAACCAATTTGGTTTATTTTATATGTTGGTTTTAGATGAAACCGTATTTTCAGGAACTACCGAGTAGTCAGTTAGTCTCTTATTTAATTTACAGTTAAATTGTTTATCTTTTTGTTGACAAAGAAATAATTTTAATAAAAGTTCATAGAAAAAAAATCAGAATAAATTCAAATAATAATCTAATTGGGAGTTTTTCCTACAAATTCTTTTAATTAAAAGAAAACATTATGTTAAAAAGGGTGCATTGGATAAAAGATATTATAAAGTTAATAATCAGTGGAAGGGTTTTAGAAATCCTGTTCTTCAGAGCCATCATTCATTATTGTACTGGTTACTTCTATCCTAATGTTAGGTGCTCTCTACCGTAGAGGGTCATGGACTTATGTGATGACAGAACTACATGTATGGCCCGTACCTAGTCACTGAAGCTAGTTTGTACAATAATGAAAGTTGTCATGTTATCTCTTGAATATTTTTTTATTCACAAGATTCCTATTATACCTTTGTTTGGTATCAACTACAGGTTGTTAAATGTATATCAACAGCGGAATCTCATTATCTCAAACTTGTTTTCGTTGGTAGAACCTCCTCACTGTGATTGCCATATAAAACTTCCATACTCTGGAACTTAAAACCCATTTTAATTACCCTGGAGAGTTGAGTTTGAGGTGATTGTAATTCAAAATTGCCATCATCTGGAACTTTAGATTAGTATTGACCCTGTCAAGTTTGAGATAACAAGGTTCAGCTGTATTTTGTGTTTGTGTGTGTATACTGATTTGATTTTGTTGTGTATAGTAAACATTTATAAACCATAGAAGTCATAATGAATTATATATCAGATCTGTCCATCATTTGTAGCATTGTCCAGAGGAAGAAACCTATTCCAATTAAATCAAGCCTTCAATTTTTATGTGCCATGCTGGAATTTTGTATCTTTTTTTATGTCAGTCTGTTCATAAATACTCTTTGCCTAGACACATTAGAATCCCTTTGTTCATCCATAGAGTTTAAAACATTTCTGCTCATTATAGAACTTATATAGAGAGAGGTTCAGACAAAATGTGATCACAATTTTCACTGGTTATTGATGTGTCAGTGGGTTCGCCTGCATACCACTTGGTACCCCAAACTTTTGTGCTAAACAGTTAATCATAATTCCATCGGATATGAATCACTATTATTCCATTGGATATGGAACCACATTGAAAATGACATTATTCTGATAATTGGCGACAAAAATGTTTTCCAAAAGTTGCGCACAAACATTTAGCGGTATTGATCACTGTGGTACAAACCCTGTTGTAATATATTCTTTATTGAAGGCTGTACTAGCTTCATACAGCCTCTTGTTCTGCAGACTATCCTACATTTATAAACACTTTTTATTTAGGACTGTTGTTCACAAATATACCTTTCGTTTTGATGATGATATTCAATTTGTAAATACTAGTAATATTTCTCGATAACGGGTTTTCTCATGCCCAAGGACGTTTCGGTTTTAATATACTTCAAGATATTTTGTTTAAAATGAAAGGTTACATTTGTTCTTTTGCAATGGATGCTGGCATCTTGAAAAGACATTTAAATTAGATACAAAAAATCAGCATGGGTATATTTGTCCATTTTACTTGGGTATTTGGTTTTTACTTGTTCAGTAAGGATTGTTGATGCATTTATTACTTGCAGAAATTCCTAGATTTAATTATTGAATTATTGGATGAAGGTGCTTTTTAATCATATTAATTAATCATCAACCTTTTCTTGACTTTGGAAAGGAGTTTGACTCAATAAAATCATTGACTTGCAGAGGAGTTTGACATTGTAATATTACTGTATTTAAATTTGATGTTGCTATGTAAACAGCATTTGTAGATCTCTGCTAAATTTTAAGAAAAACCTATAAAATGGCGAATATCTAATTTGCTTATGATAAAAATTCTTTTTTACTGTTTTAGTCGTCTACATTTATATTTTGTTCATATTTTGTGTAAAATAAAGTCATATATGTATTTTAAAAATGTATTGTCACGTTTTTAGTTGACTGGAAGTTTGATTTTCACTTTGGTCCTTAAAAACTTATGCATGTATCCCTGTAGGGATGAACAGTATAGAACCCATATTTCTGATGTTGCCTACAAGGGTAATATCTTAATTGAGATGTTATTGACTCTCTCATTGGTATGAATAATTTATTACCCCCCACCTTTCAATGAAAGAGGGGGATATTAAATTTGAGTTTCTGTCCGTCTGAAATTCTTGTCTGTGCTAATTCTCATATAATATTTCTTACTCTGAGTTACTTGTACACAATTTTCAACAAAATGTTTCTATTCAAACTGTAGAACACTTTCACAGACATTTCAATAGTTATGTACATTATAAGGCAACAATTGCAGTTTGCTGAAGTTGGGCACTGCAACTGTATTTCTTACACCATACTGTATTTGAAGTAACATTTGCAAGGAAAAAAACATTTGATTTTTACAGTGACTCTTGTACCACAAATATATTTCTAAATTTTCTTATTTTACTTTGTACACTTTCCTACAGTCGGACCTGTGAAAATGTCCTGCTGCGAAATTGTTGACAATACTAAAAACTCTGAAAGTTCTCTGAGAAATGGTTGACAAGACCAAAAACTGAAAGTTCGCTAATGTTTCTTCTTGTACAGTAGTGAGTATGTTATAGGACAATAATTGCAAGTTTGGATAAGCAAATTTTGATGTGCAGGAGAGCTATTGATTTTCCTTATGACAGCTCTTTCCTGGGTCAGTAACCATAAATTATATTGCATGTAGCAGTTATAGTAGCTTATCTTGATGATTACCGTAATGTGAATGAGTAGTTTTAAAAGCCAAGGTATTAAAACTGCTGTGAGTTTGATCATTGTTGAGTGTGCAGGAGAATAAGCAATTTCTTCTGTATTCTTTACAGGTTAGCCTGATGTCAGTACTAGTGTAATGTATAATGTAAACAAACTGAATTACAATTTTATACTCTGGACCAGCATGTAATAAATATTCTCAATGATGCAAAGCAGAAGAAAGAGAGTGACACGCTGTAAGAACTTCTGAAGTGGAGTAATGTTATTTTAGGCCTCAGTCAAGATTATTTCACTTATTTATATTGAGGCACTTATTTATACAGTATTCAGTTGGGAATGTTGAGGAAACCAAAAGAAAACCACAGACTTTTGGCAATCAAACTGATTAACTTTCTCATATTAGCAACTCTCTCCGAGTGTGATTCAAACCTAGATGGTGAGAGTCACTGCAATCTGTAAGCTCATTTTAAATCACTTGGCCATGCAATTGCCACTTTTAGGATAATCCTGCAGATTTAAAAGAATTTTTCATTTCTTTGCAATGACTTGCATTATTACAAAATGTCCTGCCAGTGCTTGTTCTACTGATAATAACAACTGCAGAATCCTTAACCATAAATACTCAAATTCAAACTTGACCTGTATTTCATCAGTATATATTAATCAGTATTCAAAGCTTCATTCATTATGACTGAAGATAACAGCATTAATAGTAAAATGGTTTGCCAGATCAACAGAGTGACAGTTGAAAACATTGCAGTCATTATTACCCATATTTCTGGTGGTTTATAAGAATAAACAACTAGTGTGCTGTAAAATATTAAAAAAATAATAAACGGTATTGATGAACAATCTAGATTGGGATGTTTAAGGCTTTGTTAGCTTAACCAGTCGGTTAGTCAAAGTATGTATTTTGTGTTTGATAATACACACAATTGTTATCTTAAATAGAAGCAGATAAAGTGAAAACTGTATTTTATACAAAATATTTGAATAACATCTTGAGTTTTCACTAACCATTTTGTTAAGCTAACAGAGCATTGTACAATCAGGTCCTGATAGTTAAATGAAATTAATGCTGGTTTCATTATCAAAATAGTTTTATTTTTGTTCTTATTTAAATTATCAAAATTCATACAGTGTTAACAATAAACAAACATTCACATCAAGTGCAGAATAACACACATAGCACCATGCACATACAAAATAATATATATAAATTAATAAATTAAAGTTAATAGGATCTGATGGCTGTACGTACTAGAGCTATAGAGAAGGCACAAACAACATTGACCTGTCTGCTTGACCTTTGATTTAAATATTTATCACAGACTAGTATATTTACGTATAGGTACCACAAGAGTGGAAACTACATCATAGAAACGTACATAGTGTATGTAATAACTGAAAATCCTATTACTACCTCTATTGGAAGGATCATCACATATGAATATTACCAATTTAAGGTCAAGATAACAGGTTAATGTTGCTGGCCTTTATATACACAGTCATTATTTCTTCATGTAGTTACCAATGAAAGGTCAAGATGACAGGTTAATGTTGCTGGCCTTTATATACACAGTCATTATTTTTCATGTAGCTAAGACTCGCTCATGTATAACATTCTGCCATCAGATCCTAAACAGACTACATGTGATAATCTTCAAGGTTTGGCTTAATCACATTATGTTGGTAACATATCACCTTTAGCTGGTGATGTCTCAATATGAATGAAATAACTTTAACCAACACATTTTCAACTAAATTCAATACATTACAATAACTAGTTATGCCTGTGTTCAAGTTTTAAGATATTCTTAAGACCTGCACAGATTAATTTTGATTCTGTATCATAAGGGTTCAATTTTCACAGGTTCTATTGTATGTACTGGTAAGTTCGCTGTAATGGAGTTCGCCAGTATATCACGTGATCAATACCCCTTAACATTTCTGCTGAATGTTATAGAAAATGTTTACGTCAAAATTTCCCAGAGTAATGTCATTTTTACGGGAAGACATGAACGGAAGTGATTCCATCTCCAATGGTAATAATCATTCCGCCAAAACCGTATGGGGTATCAGGTGGTACACTGGCAAACCTCATTAATATGCTGATAAAAAATAAATATTTCTGTAGGCCAAATACAGTTGTAAAAATATCCAATCTTTTATATAAATTCTATTCTAAATCATTTATGAGATCATCAAGATTTTGTTGTTAAGAGACGATTGGTTAATTCATTTGAAATTTGTCCACTAACACGTTTAACTAATCGTTCATAGTTCCCACAAGTAGAAGTTGTTTGAGGCCGTAAATCATCAAAATTTTCAAAGTGAATATCACTAGCTTCAAGGCCCTCTATCTGACCTAGAGAAGTCTTAGCCCTTGAAGATTCTGATTTTTCACATTTTACTTTTTTCTTTACAAAGTTTCCAAAATTTTCATTTTCATTAACCTTATCACTACTTTTGTTTTCTGCATTTGTAATAGCATTATTCTTATCTACTTTCCTGCTTTGACTAGAGGCTTTTTCTTGTTTTGAAGACATATCTTGTTTTTTTAAGTTCTTCTCAAGTTTTTCATACTTTTTCATTGTTTTTGTTGCTTGAGACTGAGAACCATTTCGTTTTTTTATCCGTCTTTCCTTTTCTTTGGCAAGCTTTTCAAGAACCAGAGAATTTCCAAAGAACTGATCACTAATAGCTTTTCTTACTTTAAGTTTCTTTTTGGTTTTTACTGCTACTTTATTATTATCAATGAAATTAATGTTCTGTTCATTTTCCTTTCCTTCATGACCACTATCAATTGAAATATCGGTAACCATTTCCTGTCCGTTGTCATGGAAACCTTGATAGTCATTGGGCACATCTCGATCATATAAATCTTCTAAGGATTTGGCTTCAGTTATACTTTCTAATAATGAGATTGTTCCAATTCCTCCTACATTGACCATTTTTGGCTGTGCATGTTCCATTTGTGGAATCGGTACATCATTTTCAAAAACCTCGTTGAAGTTTTTCATAGCTTCAACCATTAAGCTGTTCTCATTCTGTCGTTTTTCTTTAGCACTAGACTTGGATTTTTTAGTTAGATTTTCCCCTTCAGCAAAAGTGTTTCTTCTTGCTTCTTGTTTCTTTGTTTCCTTTGTGTTAACATTTTTTGTTTGAATTTCACCTTCAGCATAAGTGTTCCTTCTTTTTTCTTGTTTGTTTGTTTCCTTTTTATTCATATTTTCCAAATTTAAGAACAATCTTTCATCAAGAAGATTAGTCTCACTTTTCCATGCCATTAGCGGTTTAGGTTCCTCATTTTCAGTTTCAGTTTTATCACACACTTCATTCTCCAATTTTTCTTCTCCACTTCCATACCCTGTGTCAACAGTCTTATTGGAATCTGTTGGACTAACATCAGTAATCTCCTCTTGGTTTTCAACCACCATTGAATCTCTAGAAGATGGCGCTGTTAGCGGTCTTTTAGTAGTTTTATTGGATGGTTGTGGTTGTGTTAAATCATTCTTTTTAGTATGTCGGTATAAAAAGTCTCCATGTATGTGTTTAACGACAGAATTAGTACGTTTCATTTGTTTTTTATTCAGTAAGCCTTTGTAGGAATTTTCAAATGAGTGTTCCGCTAGTATAAAATGTGAACCTTTCTTCTTGGAAACATCAGACCACCCTCTAAACCTGAATAGAGAAATAAAAATGTGTATAAATATAAATGATAATTTTGAATAAATGTACTTAAATAAGCAATTTGTTAAACACAACTCCATTACTTTGTCCTGACTATTTTAAAATCAAATTCTTTCAAAAATGAAACTGTTGCGGAATCAGATAGGAATATGAGCATCACTAATCATGCTAAATAATTTGCCAAACTGATATTAGCAAATACTGTAGTGCAACAAATATACTCAAAGTCAACTTCAGCCTTTGTATTTTCAATATATATAAAGATTGAATGATTAAATAATCAAATGGGGTTTTATGTTCCAGTCAATAATATTTCAATTATTAAGACCAGCTATATTTGAAATAGCAAAAGTTTTTACCTTTGCAGTGTGCTCAGTGCAATTGCATGGAAGTTCTTTAGCCTGCCATGCACTCCATGACACAGGGCATTAATGGCTCTTCCAAAGGACACTGTGACTTTATTTTCTAGAAAGAACAATCACTACCTATTTCCAAGTCTCGGCCATACCTGGCAGGGGTTTGAACCTTGACCTCCAAAATAAAGAGCCAGCACTCTACCAACCGAGTTGCTGTAGTAGTTTATAAGAAATAGAAATTTCAACCGTGTGTGACACTGATCAGGGAAATGTAACAGTTACAGTACTGTTATCAGAGTTTAGACAACAAGGAATACACAGACAGATGAAAAGAATGTTCACACTTTTGGAGTCATATAATTAAACAATAAATGTATAAGAAGAAAATGTTCTATGGAAAAAGTGGATACCAGGTAATAATGAAACCAATGAACAAAAAAGAAGCTAAATAGAAAGATCTAGTTAACACACAATTAATAATACCATAATAGAACCATGATATCAAGTCACCAGAAATAATACACTTCCAAAATAAATACAATCTTAACTACAGAACTGAAACTAAAGCGAAAAAATGTAAAACCCAAATACATTCTATCTTCAGCAAAAAAAAATAAAGGAAAAAAATTAATAAAATAAAAAAAAACCCAATAGAGCTTGTATGCCTGTCATTTTTTATTATTTTTCATTGATTTTGGTTATATTGGTGAATATTGATTAATTTATTTAAACTTATAATTAAAATATGTGTGTTTATCTTGTGAACTGTCACAATGCATATTATTTTACACATTCATTGTATTAAATATAATAAGTTAATTATTTGTTATGACAATCTTTGGTAAACTGACTTTTGTGCATGTTTATAACAGAATTGATTATTATATTAAGTAGCGGTACATGCATACACGAGTGACATATTATATAATATTAACTTTTATAAGTTGTGACAAAAACATAACATATTTTGTTTGTCTTGGTATCAAACAGATTAATTTAGGAAAGAATATGTACAGGAAAATCAGAGTGGGGGAATTATGTGGTCTTGGTATATGTCAGAGCAATGTAACACTTAAGTATAGAAAACACCTGTTGAAAAATAACTTAACATCCCATGGATTTAGAAAATGTGATCTATCGATAATTTTCATGATCAATGATTATCATCAAATATATATCAAAGATTCATTTGAAAACTGAAATCTCTGTTTTTAATTATCTTATCCCCTATACCGTTAGATCAGATCCAGTATAACAATGGGTTTAAGGTGTATATTATGGCACGCCTCGACAACAAAAGTTCGATAAAGTGCTTTAACGGTCGTTAAAGCGCTTTAACGAGTTTAATGTTGCATTGGCGTCGATAACAAGAACAAAATTTCCACTATTTTTATTTAACGAACGATAAATGGATATAGATTCGATAAAGCGCTTTAACGACCGATAAAGCGATTTAACGGTCTTTAAAAATTATCGAACGGTAATGAAGAATGTGTCCGATAATTCGTTAATGCGATATGTTCGATAATTCGTTAATACGATATGTGTCATGGTTACAGATATGTAACGAGCGTTTTGATTGGCTAATCGCATGATTTACATTGATTGTCCCTGGATACCACTTCATCAACACGATAAACCTCTCTCTCTCTCTCTCCTCTCTCTCTCTCTCTCTCTCGTCTGCTTTTAATAATATGGTAATAGTAACTTTAACGGCATTTGCATCCACATGGACCAAGTCGGTTACAAATAATAATAATAATAACAACAGATACTGTAGTTTTTTTGGCGCAAACATGGTTACAAAACCTGTTTTAAATATGGACGATCATTGTATCTTTCCCGCATATTCTTGTTGATTTTTTTAGTTTCGCCTGATTTAATTGACCTATTAAAA
The DNA here is from genome assembly GCA_021292105.1 of Anadara kagoshimensis. Taxonomy (NCBI): domain Eukaryota; kingdom Metazoa; phylum Mollusca; class Bivalvia; order Arcoida; family Arcidae; genus Anadara; species Anadara kagoshimensis. Next base: position 44,124,797 of record CM037864.1, read on the forward strand.
TCACAAGAGTTACAAGAGTTATTAAAAACTTTGTAATAAGACAATCAATCATCGGTTGGTACATTAGTGTTCAGTGTTGTCGATGTATGGTCAATTTTCGTAATCCAATCGGCTGTCATTCCAAGGTAGATATACTCAAATGGCTTCATTACTGGATACAAAAGTCGTAGGATTTTTTTTAATCAGGAATCAACTAACGGAGAATTATGGAGGGACAAGGTAAGATTTATATGTATTAATTCATCTATATATTATTATATATTTATATTTACTAGACGAAAAGAAAGTCAGTAAGTTCGATAAGATGTAGAAATTGCAGGTATAGATCATCAGTTCATTCCATGTATTTAATTTAACTTTTATTAACTTGATACAAGTTTTAGCAAGACGTTTCGTCCCAAAGGACTTTTCGTCCCATGCCATTTCGTACCATATTCAGGACTTTTCGTCCCATACTTCTAAGACGTTTCGTACCATAGGGCTTTTCGTCCCATGATATTTCGTAAACTTTTGGGGACTTTTCTTTCCACATTTTTAAGATGTACCATAACATTAAGTAATTTTTACAGAACGTTTCATGCCATATTCGGACTCATGGAGTACTTTTCGTCCTGGCATTATACATTCGTTATACCAATTTATTATATTCATTGAACATGTACACCTCCACTAAGTCTGAAACTAAATTTGCATGATGTTATTATTACATATTGGACATGTGCACATTTTATTAAAGTATTTTCTGCATCATATTTTTTCATATTTTATGCATCTTTTTGAACATTGCCATTTTTCAACAATATGTCACTCTAAGTCTTACATTTCTATAAGCGGGACATCACGATAAGTAAAAGTGATATAAGTCCCACGTACGCTTCCTCATGTTTGTAGAACGTTTCCATCAACTGAACAATAAAAGCTTGTGGAAACACGTGTTTTGTTTTTATTGGTATTAAAAAAAATGAAATCCCGAGACTTTATGGCCTTAAAGTTTATTTAATGATAAAGCGAGAGAAAAGATAGTTTACTGGCATAAACTTGTAGTTAGTTAAATTCATATAAAAAATAAAGATGTATTCACATATATACCTTAATCATCCCCCTTTAAAAAAAGACAAAAGGGAAATTAAATATACATGTATATATGTAACTAAATTTTATTCAGTATAACACAGTAAAAAATAAATAAATAAATAAATAAATAAATAAAACCTCTTTAAAAAGTCATTAAAATGTTACGAAATGTCATGGGACGAAAAGTCCTAAATTTTATTTATAACACAGTAAAAAAAACATAAATAAATAAATAAATTAATAAAATCTCCTTTAAAAAAAGACAAAAGGGAAATTAAATATACATGTATATATGTAACTAAATTTTATTCAGTATAACACAGTAAAAAATAAATAAATAAATAATAAATAAATAAAACCTCTTTAAAAAGTCATTAAAATATTACGAAATGCCATGGGACGAAAAGTCCTAAATTTTATTTATAACACAGTAAAAAACAAAAATAAATAAATAAATAAAGTAATTATTTGAGAAAATATCTTTAAAAAGTCATTAAAATGTTATGAAATGTCATGGGACGAAAAGTCCTATGGTACGAAACGTCTTATAATTATGGGACGAAAAGTCCTAAATTTTATTTATAACACAGTAAAAAAAAAATAAATAAAGTAATTAATTAAGAAAATATCTTTAAAAAGTCATTAAAATGTTATGAAATGTCATGGGACGAAAAGTCCTATGGTACGAAACGTCTTATAATTATGGGACGAAAAGTCCTGAACATGGTACGAAATGTCTCGAAAATAGTACGAAATGGCATGGGACGAAAAGTCCTATGGGACGAAACGTCTGTAATTCTTTTGTTACACGCCCTCTGATTGGCTGAATTTTTCGATAAACGGTAATAGACTTTCTGTGAGTTCGATAATTCGGTAATGCAATATAAATATCGGTAATAAGCTTTAAAATCTCGATAAAGCGCTTTAACGAACGGTAAAGCGTTTTAACGAACGGTAAAGCGCTTTAACGAACGGTAAATCGCTTTATCGGTCGTTAAAGTGCTTTATCGAATCAATATCCATTTATCGTTCGTTAAATAAAAATAGTGGAAATTTTGTTCTTGTTATCGACGCTAATACAACATTAAATTCGCTAAAGCGCTTTAACGACCGTTAAAGCACTTTATCGAACTTTTGTTGGTGAGGCGTGCCATAGTATATTGCTGACTAATTTTTGCGTTCATTAGCATATTATTGCAGATTTTTTTAAATTTTGCTATTTCTATTTGCACTAAAAGCTTGACTGATCTATCATTTACTTGCAACCTTTGTGCCACAAATAAAAATAAATAAAAACTTAAAAAAAAGCCAAATTGTTTAGGGTGACTTAAATATTTATTCATGTGGTGGATTATTTCGGCAATCAAAATTAATTTTAAGTTGACATACATTAATTTGACCAGTTTATATATTCATGTGACAAATCAAATGGAGTTTGTCAACATACTATGTGATCAATACCTCTTTGATAGCATAACCACTGCGGTAGCTCAGTTGGTTGAGTGTTGGCTCTGTAATTGGAAAGTTGTGGACTCCAACTCCAACAGGGTCTGACCCAAGACTTGAAAGTGGGTAGTGACTGTTCTTTCGCCAAGCACTCAGCATTACAAATGAAAGTCACAGTTCTTAAGGATGGGAACTTGCAATAAACGAGGTCTCATAGCATGATAAAGATCCCTGCTGTATAATGCCATCAGCGCAATGCACAGGTTAATTTTCTGCACCTTTGCCTATAGCTGGTGACATCTCAATATAAGTGAAATATTCTTGAATGGGACGTTAAACATCATCATTTAACTCAACTCTTTGACAGCATACCATATGGTCAAGTCCTCTTAATGTTTGCGTGTAACGTTTTGGAAAATGTTTGTGCAGAATTTTTTTGAAATCATTACATCACAATTTTCCAGCATAATGTTGTTTCTACAGAAAATGTTAACTTACTAGTATACAATTCAATATTCAACTGATATTACTTTTCAAAATAAACGTTAAAGAGTATCACATTGGTTTGCTGGCAAAACCCATTAATATATGTTGGCATTGAGTTAATTTATGTCTGTTTAAAATTAGGTGTATGTTGAGAACATACCGCCATATGTACAAAATCAATAATCCATAATATATAAAATTAAATTCTATTACTACATGTACTTCAAATTAAATTTACAAAACAAGCATCATGGACAAAAATCTAAAAAATATCACAAAAATAAGAGAAATTAAAATTAAAAAAAAAATCCAGCATGAATGATGCATAAAGACTTTGTTGAGATTTAAATTAATAAAAGCGACAACATGGGATATTGGCCATTATGATTTCACACAAAGAAAATCTTAAATTTAAACTTAAAATAATCTTATTGAATACTAGTATAAGAAGAAATTTAATTTTAAAACAGATTCATATTTCACACAAAAAAAGATTTTAAATAAAATACTATTTTTTTCAAAATAATAAAACAGTTGATTTGTTTCAATTTAAATTTGAAAATAATAAATATAATTTTAGGATGCCACACAGAGGAGTTAAAAAAGTTAAAAGTTTTTAAGAGGTAAAAAATTGAATTAAAAATATCTTTTAAGTTTACATTTGTACTTTGGATACTGGGTACCATACCACTTCCTGTTAGGTTTCCTGTTGTATAAGAGAGATTTTTTTTTATAAAAACAGCATAATAAATATTTATAAAAATATCGATCTCTGTGAATTACATGTCTTGCCTGAAAATTGATGCAAATAACCATATTGATTTAAAAATAAAATCTTTACCAGTACATCAATCAAAAAACCTAGTACAATATCCACTTTTATTATATAGCAATATATGCATCACATAGAAATTAACGAATAAATCCTGAGGTGTTAGCGTGCAATATATATCGATATTTGCACGCAAACTTTTTTGCAGTCCGAGATTACCCGAATTAATTTTTTCATATTGCATGCTTTGTAACATGACGCTGTCATTTATGACATCATAAGATTGGTGGTACATGGCTGATGACGTCATGATTGTGTTGTCGTATTGCACTAGTTCTTATATCCGTATACAAGAACTAGTGCAATATTTATGTATTGTAAGAAAAAATGGTATTTTGAGATGAAATACTAGTGGGAAGTAAACAAAATTTATTTTGCTATATAATAAAAGGGTTATTAAACTGATATTTTGAAATATTGTCCCTCGTTAACTCGAAATTTGCACTCCCAAGCTCGTGCAAATAACGAGTCAACTCGGGACAATATTTCACAATATCAGTTCAATAACCCTATAGAATAGGAAGGATCACATTACTATGTATTACTGTAGATTACTTTGAAATCACAAGTATCACATTTCACGTTCTGACCCCTAAGCATTATTTCGCGAATATGTAAATTCATGAACACTATATAACTTCCATGGCCATAAATGATTGCTGGCATGTTTTGCAATTTGGCTTTTTTAATTTTTCACAATTCTGGGAATATTCATGTTATATATGAATTCACATCTGAAGGTCCTCGCGAAATTACCTGTTGATAAATCTCTTGTGATTAAAAAAGTGATCTACAGTATACTTTCTAAGTCACACAAAAAATAATAAAAACTTTGATATTTCGTGACAGTGACTCAATATATTATGTAACCATGATAAATCAAATATGTTGTTAATGGGCGTGTCATAGTGTATCATATGAACAATACCTCTTGTCATCTGTAGATCCTCTATTTAAAGACCACCTGTCTATAAAGTCCATATTTCTTTGGTCCACAGGTGGCCTAATATACAGGATTTTTAAATTTTACCATTAATTTCAAAGTCCTTAGGGTGACCTTTATATACAAGTGTTACTATACATCTAATTAACAGTTACCTGAAAAGACAGGTTTGACGGTACACATTAAAGGGACATGTACGTGGTCTACATACTAACCTAGCATCACATATTCTGGCATGAGAAGGTGGCAGTAATGGTTTTGGATATGCTAAGTTTTGTATAATCTCTTCTTTAGATGATTTGGGTATTCTTGGACTAGATTTTACACTTATTTCAACACTTCCTTCTACAATAAATATGAAAATAATAGATTACTTTATAGTTGTTAAAATAAATATATGTGATAGAACATGTACAATTGAAAACATTCTGTTTCATGCATCCAAAACCTAACATTATAAGCAAAACTGCAATATGTCTACATGCACAGTCACCTAATTGCAGATATGTGTAGGTGATATATCCATCCATCTATTCTAAAACACTTCATTTCTGAATTTTCTGGTAATTATTCCCCGTTTTTTTATTCTTTAATCTGAGAAATTAAAATGTTACGATTCACCATCCTCCCATGTGATAACCCGTAATGTTTGGGTGAACATATCATTCCAATTTAATGTGTAATTGCATGACTCTAGTCATAATCACAAAGTCCCTCAATCTCTCATGAATGTGTGACATTTTGTTTGCTGAAGGTTAGTGGTTTTACTCCAGGGTTACTGAAGTTTTATCCTACAATCTGCAACTGTCTGCCTTGATATAAGTAAAATACTGTAAGCGTATTAAATTTCACCTGTATTTATTTTCGCGGAATAGGAGATTTAGACATATCCGCGTAGTTAAATTTTCGTATTTGTGCAGTGTGCACCATAACACAATAAGTATAATAGAATTTTCGCTTGGTATTAATTTTCGCGCAAAACAAACGACCGTGAAATAAGCGAAAATTAGTACATCGCGAAAATAAATACATTTACAGTAATCACAAAACACCTTTCCAACCCCCAGTATTCCAACAATAATCAATCCCCTAAATACAAGAACAACCTACATACCCTCTGTAACAGTGTCACTATTATCTTTATGGTTTGGTATATAATACTGCTGTAAAACTTCTTTGTTTATCTGACATTTTGAACCCTAAAAATAGCAATCAAGTTCAAAGTTCACATATTTAACTTGACTTGCCAGTTTTTTTAAACTTTTTACTACACTTTTTGGATTTTTGGATTGTGATTTGAACATGCATTGATAAAAATATCTTCTTACAAAGACAATGCAGAAATAAGTCACCTTTGCTTTTGGAACAGTGCTGTTTTTATATTTTTTCATGTGTGTTCATCATGTATCCGTTTATGAAATTTCATAAAAAAAGATTGAACATTTGATTTATATGAAATTTTACACCCATTAAATAACTTATATTGAGATGTAATTAACCAACTGTATTTCAAAATTAAGGAAATCTTTATATGGAAAGTATTGAAGGCAATAAGTAGGGGAGTTCTTTATAAATATAATATCCCTATTTACATATAAAGGTAAAAATAAATAGGATGGTTCTCTTATAAATTATGCATGCCTACCATAACATGGATCATCAGTCATGTCGATGCCCGTCTTACCTGAATGATCCCATCCCAAGACTTTCATTTCTAAATGCTAAACCCTGAGCACAAGAACACTTGTTATTTGTTTCTATTTTTGGTAAGAAGGGTTGAAACTCAGTTATAAGCTTCCTCTGTAGTGGCCACAGGTGGCCTATTCTTTTTCTAACTCTACACTCTACAGGGGGGGGGGGGAGTTTGAATGAGTTTTTGTTTTTTGTTTTTTGGGTTTTTTTTAGCGGTGATTTTTACCGCCGAATGACCTTATCGGCGTTTGTGGGGCCCTGCTCTACAGAGGTGTCTTTAGCATGCACTGGGACATGGAATCTCAGTTTTGAGTCTCACCAGAAAGAGTCTACTCTAGTTATGAGGTTTTTACAGCTCTAGTGGTAGATAAAAAGGAGATAAAAATAATCTAAAAAACTTTTCAAGTTCCGATTCAGGTTTGAAAGCCAGTGACTGTTCCAATCGACCAAGTCCACCCATGAGTTGCATTTCACTTACAGAGTAGCTAACCTAATAGTGAATATGGGCAATAAGGATATTCTGCTTGCATGAGATTATTTTGTTCAACCAAGCACATTCTGGCTTTAAATCAAATCATTCAAGGATTGATTAATTAACCCTAAAATATCATTTATTAAGTAAAGACAGAAAAGTAATTTCATTTTCAAAATAAATACATTGACAGAGAAACAGAAATTAAACCCAAAGTTCTATACAAATCATTAAGCATGAATTTACTTTCCCATGCTACCTTTTAAATTTGTAAGCTAAATTACCAAATTTTGACAAAGAGAAGAAATTCAAAACACTACTAATTACACATATATCAGATTTGCAATATTGATAACAGTTTTTAATATGTTTAAAAAACATTAAATGTTTTAAAAACAATTTAAAAAAGGTAAAACAATCAGAGAAAAATATCTGCTCGTGAATAAAGAAGTGACACATTCTGTATGACAACCAGAAGGTGTTTGGTTTAGAAAGGTTCTACTAGGTAAACACAAAATGAAGTCTTAATAATCCACCTTAAATCATAAATTCCAATTTGTTCATCATCCTTACCAATGTTTCAATATGAAATGTTAACTCCCTGATTTTCTTCTGTGCCTCTTCCTGATCTTCCTCACTGACTACTCGGGGAGTAAGAGGATTACTTCTCGAGGACGGGATATTAAACTCAAACCTACTCTCTGTCGATTTGGCACTCATAGATCTTACACTTGACGCTGGTCGGTCTGTTAAAAAAAACCATGGAAAAATTTAATAAATTAATACATCAAAGTTGAGTCACAATGAATAAAAGCTCCTATTTTTAAAGACTGATTGATTGATTAAATGGGATTCACTGTCCCAGTCGAGAAGATTTCACTTATATTGAGATGTTACCAGCTACAGGTAAAGTGGCAGAAAATTTTATCTTTGCAGTGCACTCAGGGCAATGTGCAGGGTGGGTTCTATAACATGCCACACCTGCCATGACATGGACAATCTGTTATTACAGTCTCTTCTGACATTTGTAAAAAAAAAGTTCATGTGATAAGAGCCTTATAAGGAACTCAAATCACAATGAAAAATTTAATATGTGGTTCAAATTTGAGTCAAGACTTTTTTCTGTCAAAATGCCATACTGTTATATGACTGATGACTTCAATATAATATTACAATTACGGAGCTGAAGCACATTTCATCAACTTTATTACAGTCCTCTTTTATAATATGTTAGATAGTTTTTCCCTAAAGTGTATGTTTGAGTAAAAATGAGAAAAAACTTTGCCAGTATGGATGCATAATTTTATAGACGTTGTCTCATAAACTTAACATGGGGTGGGGGTGGGGTGGGGTGTTGGTTTGCACAGGCTATAGGTCTTTCTCACTTCATGAAGATACATGTATATTTAAAATTATTGTTCAAATTTCATCAGATCAAGAGTTCTATCTTTCCATATTTGTGAAAAAAATTTCATAGAAAAAAACACAGCTAAAATGTTAAGCAAAAAGTTTTCCATCTCTAGTTTAGTTGGAGATGTTCATCTAACTACAGTGTTCAATCTAGTATTGTTTAGGGGATATTTACAAAAGTTTTCTCTAAAACACCACAACATCAATAATTTTGCATTCCTGTAATGTAAATTATGGTTCACAAAGACCTTAAAAATGAGGTACCGTAATTTGAAAAATAAGGGACCAATGGCTTCATGGCCCCTTTTAGAATGGACACTGTTAAATTGGTAAATATAAATGAATACATATACAGTGTAAGTGTAATTTACAGTAAGGATTCAGACAACCCTACCTATGCAAGTTAAATAGAATTGTAAGTGAAAATTTAAAATTAATGTCAGTAAAATTTTGATTTATCACAGTACAGTCAAACTTGTCTATAAAGGCCACCCAAGGGAACCAGTAAAAGTGGCCTTTGTGGGCAGGTGGCCTTTATATACAGGTTCAAATAATATGAATAAAGAACAATTGGGATACAATTCTACTGGCCTTTATAGGCAGGTGACCCTTATATAGAAGTGGCCTTTAAGGCAGGTTTGACTGTAATTTGTTCAGTAAAATTCTGGCATCATAAAAAGGGTTTGGTGATAAATTGAGGGAGACTTATAAAGAAAATCATAGAAGAAAATGTTTTGAGACTTCAAAAGACCGTGGCAATAGGCAAATTGGCAAAGTTATCGAGGGGCATTATAACAAGGTTTAACTGCATACAAGTTGTGAGGTTTATCTGAATATCTGAGACTGTATCATAAACTGCAGTCAAGACAGAAACCCTTACAAATAAAAAATACAAAAAAACAATTTCTAGACTTACCAAATATTCGACTAGCTCTCCTAACTCTCTGTTGCATCACATTAATTAATTTTTCCTCAGAAATCTCTTCTTCTCTCTTCACATCTTGTTGTAGATATATGGACAGATCTGGGGCTGTGAGAGGACGTTCTCGGACATATCCAGCTCTGGCTTTATACACCATTTTACGAGACTTTGATACCTCTGACTTGAGATCTCTGTACGCTATCTTGTTTTGTCTGGCCTAGAAGACACACACAACAAAAGTGTCAGTTTAAATACAAACATGTATACTTAACACTTTTTTACAACCAATTTACATACACAATAGGGTATAAATGTGATATGTTTATTTGACAACAAAATCTCCCGGTAAGATTTAACCCTTTAACAAATTAATAATTTTAACTCTATTCAAAACATTATTCTGATAAGCAAAAAAATCAATATTTCAGACACACACCAATATTTTAATATTTATATTAAAACAAACAATGAAGGAAAACATTTAATATATTATGACAGGCAGGCCGTAAAAACTTCTCTTTTTTGTTTGTTTAATAATGAAAAATAATGAATAGATTATAGTGTCTGAAAAAATTGATTTTAAAAGTCTTTTTAAGACTTGAATACATTTTAAGCTAGTTTTAATGAAAGAGGTGTTTTACACTGTTTATATATAACATGTCAAAATATTAATATTAACAGGATCTACCTTCAATCAACCGGCCCAGATGGAAGTATGTAAGTAGGTATTTGTCCTAATATTTCAAGCACCAAATATAAATATTTTTTTATTGACAACTTTATAAATTTTAAGTGCCTGTCACAGCAGAAATTATATTCATGGTTTATATCTAAAAATATTTTCTGCTGTTTAAAACTAATACATGTATACCTATGGTATACTTATAATACATGGATATCTAAAAAGAGTTCTTTTTCATTTTGACAAAAAATTCTCTGTCCCCTGAACTAAGTGTTTGACATATGACAGTGTTATATTATCAGTATGTTTACAGCATGCGATCAAGTTTTCTACCATACATATGATATTTAAGTACAAGTCCTAGTTGCTCATGTAGTTTAAATTATTTTTTAAATGTACTACTACCAACAATACAAACATAAATAGATCGATCATCAAACAGTTCTTTAAAACATAAATCAAAGAGCGATTTCTTTTAGAATTTTTCTAATGTCTAATTTCTTTTTTAAAACGACATTTAACATTAATTTTACACGTTCTTAAATAAATTACATCTATATTAACATCAGGTATTCTTAATGACTACATCACTTACTCAAATCTCTGTTAATTTTGTCCAAATTAATTTTTAAAAAAATGAAATAATTTTCTGAGATTTTAGAATAAATGCGTATTTTCCCTAAATTGTGACCATACGATATAAACATAATGGTGAGAATATGTACCCAGGGAAAACACATCAGATGTCAGTATGTCTGAGAGAGAGAGAGTTCCACTTGCAACCCTATTACAAGTACATTTTATGTAACATATTTGGGGATTTTTTTTACAAAAAAATACAAGATTACTTTATTTAGTCTCTTTTAGGCTTTTTCTGTCAAAATTAAAATTTTAGTTAATGGTCAAATGGAACTCTTCCCAGTATGCCTCACTTGTACTACCTGAATCTCGGAGGTGTTCAAAACAACTGACCTAAACAGCTGTTGATTGTCAGATTTTAACATTTACATGTGGTCTGTTGACCAATGTGAAGACTGTGGTTCCTAAAGAGCTTTCTTTTTTAACTTAATGAGTGGTAGGTCTCAGTTGAAAGAATCAAATTTGATCTTGTACATTGTATTTAAAAGATTAAAAAAGTTATTTAAATCACCAATTACAGGTTTCTCCTTATTTTTTCCTGCCTGTTTCAGCTCTGTAATTAAATCATTATATGTCTTTTACTTTTGAAAATGGCCTTGAACAGAGTAATTTTTAAATTTTTTCAAACATTTTCAACATTTAACTAGCCAATTAGGAATGTACAAAAGTTTAAACAGTTCAATTTAAATTTAGTAATATGTTATCCATATTTGCGAAGGATAGAAACACCACTAATTATTTCTTTAAATGAAATTGTTTATCATGTAATTTTGTCAGAGGATATTTCACAAGGTTCTGTGAACTACCAATGCAAATTAAGTTCGCATGAACCGAGATTCAAAATACTGGCCCCAGTTTCACAGTCATTTCTTAACTAAGATTTTCCTTAACTTAAATTTAACAAATTTTAATCATCTCTTTTTGGAACTACTGATGAATATTTTTGTCAAAACTAAATGTAGATTTTTTAATCTAGACATGATCTTTAAAATGACACCTTTAATTCCTGAATACCTTAAAAATTGACAAAATTATAAGGATTTGAAATTTTGCATGATTTAAGTTAAGGAAAATCTTAGGTAAGAAATAAGTGTAAAACTTCTGTAAATTATTTTCAAAATACATTTTATTATTTTGCATAAAAAGGATTATCTTATCAAAGATCATTAATGCCAGTATAATTTGAAGGTCTATTGTCATTAAAATATCATTTTTGGATAAGTCCTTGGACATACCGTTAGTAATGTATTCACAATTTAGTAATGTATCCATGATTATTCAATTATTTTCAACATTTGGCAGGTCAATTAAAATAAGTTAAAATTTTCATAAATGTCAATCTCAAATTTAAACAGTTTAATTTGAATTAAATATTATATTTATCAAGTATTTGTTAAGAAAGAAATAATTGACTATTTTATTAAAAAGTGATCATAAATGTTCAGAAGAAGTTTACCAGTATACAACATGATATCCCATAATGTTGTTTGTGAGAATTTTAGCTATGCACCAATTATTATTACCCCATAATGTTAATATGTGGGACTGCAGAACTGCATTAGTTGACAATTCTCACAAAAAATTATGTTATTCTGAGAATTTATGGCATAAACAACGTTTTCCAATATGTTCCACACAAACATTATAAGGTAATGATGACATGATACCCTGCATGGTGTACCAATTTCCCGTTGATCTTAGTCATTTTTATTGGAACTATAACTGTTTACAGATTAGAAAGTAAAAATTAACTGCCAGAACAGCATAGTTCACCTGAAATATCTACTTTATATATAAAAAAACTTTGACATATTACTTAAGCATTGGTTGGCGGTTTCTCATGTACCTTTAGTATGAGTACACTAGATAACCCAACTGCTTCTTGATGAGGTAGACACTGATGTTTCTTCACTCTTTGCCTCTGTTACTCACAATGTGACGAAGTATACAGAGGCCATTCCAAAATAACCTTTAATTTTAGTTCTTTAAAACAGGTGGCCTTTATCTACAGACTTAAACACAATGTGTGTAAACACAAAATTAAACTAGCTTCTACTGATCACAAACAAACAAAACACAACTAATGATTGGTCACAAAAATCTTTCTTTTCAACCTACTGGACCGTAATTATAAGAAATGATAACCCCTTCTATAAAAATGTGAATCTACAAGAAAATTTAGGTACAAATGATACAATTAAAAACTGATATCAATTTATTTCACACATGAAGCTCGATTGAGAGTTGTTATCACTAGGAGAAGCTGAGAACAGAAATCAAATAGAAATGTGAATAAGAAATAAGAATGACAGATGGAATAATGGACAGATGGATAGACAAAGGTAATATATACACCATTATATCATATAAATTCAGCATAGTGTCAGAGAAGAATACCAATGATGTATTAGTTTTCACTTAAGGAGAACATTAAATATGATAATTTTTAGTAAAACGTTTATATATATATGCTATAAAACATTACATTTTACTCCAAACCCCAGAATCATCAATTGATCTAAAATGATTACTGGGAATTTTTATGGTAAAAATCAGAAATTTTCATTAAAAATGGAAATCTAGAAAAGTCTTGTTGTATAATTTTGTAACAAAGCTAAAAATCTTAAAATGATATAAAATCACTATTGAAAAAAACCAAAAAAACTATAACAACTAAATCTGTGAATTTTTCAGTTTATAGTGTAGACATTTTGATGAAAACCAACCAATCACAATTGTACCTAAAATACTAGTTAGCCACATGCAACCATGCTTTAATATACAATTCAAAGTCCAAATTCTACAGTACAGACTGGAATTTTTTCAATCAAGGGTTGTTGGAAGAACACTCTAACTGGTCTGCACATCTAAACACTCTAACCAAATACTTTTAACATTGGATGATGGCAATCCCACTTAGGTAGGAGTTGTATGACACATGCTATTCTGTAATTTGTACATGCAGCAAGACAAAATTGACAAGCCATGTATTCTTAATTCTTTTCTATAGAAAATCAAAGAAGGCAAAAAAGCTGAAAAATATATACTGGTAGGTTGCATTCAATATCATAGCTTGATGGTCACCGGCAGCAAGGCCATTAAGTGGACATGAATTACAGGACAAACTGACAAAGCCTTTATTGTGATTAAATCATGTTAAAAGGATGAGATAATTTTTGTTGATCTACTGTGTGATCGACAGTAGTTTGAGCCCCCTCATAACCTACAAAGCCAGTAATATCAGCTATAAACCGAATGCACACCAGATCTGCCTGCAAAGCCAGCCATCTCAGCTACAAGCTGAATGCACACCAGATCTGCCAATCCTCTATGTATAATAGTCATTATATCAATGCCATGCAATGTTGGCCATTCATCAAGCGGATAAAACATTACCCTGTACTGAGATTCGAACAGTAAGGTGTCTGATAGACAGCTGTCTGGCTGAAATGTTAAACATTACATTAGTAATACACATAAAACACAGGCACTTGTTTCTGATACTAAAAAAATAACACTCTTTACTTAAACATAACACAAGGTATCCATCTTCATGCTATCCAAAACGTTGACCCCCCTTGGTTTTTCTTTGTTTTTTACGCAATGCTTGGGAATGAAAAAAAAAACACAACATATACCATTCTTTTCTACATATATTCCGCTAAAGAATGATGTATAACATGTCTGTCATTGTCATCTCTAAACCGTGTCATGGGATCTAAACTTTATTTGACCATTTAGAGATGACAATGATGGACATTTTAGCGGAATATATGGTTTTTGGTTTAATTCTAAGGGAAAATGAAGGGAATTTTGAGGAAAATAAGTAAGTTTTGCAATCCATGGAAGTTGTGTCAATGAAGTAGAAAATAGTACTAAAATAATTTATCCTTGAATATTTCTGGTTCAAGACAAAACTGTAGAACCAGTGAGTTAAGGACCAGCAAACAAAATATTACAAGATCACCTGCATATGTTGCAATCTTTTGTGTACCATTATACTGTGCAAGTATAAATATTTATTGATAAGGGGGAACCTGTTAAACAAAACACCTTTAAGTCTAAATATTGGGTTTGAATAAGACCTGGTTTAGGTTAACACCTTGTAGATTTACCTGTGTAAACCAAAGCCCTGTCTAATCTGAACAAAATATTCAGTCCTGAAGTTGTTCAGGTTTAACTGGATACAGAAACACTACTCACTTGTTGAATTCTCTCCTCTGCACACACTACAGGTGGTTCTTTAAACATCTTTTTACTAGAAAACTTCTCAAACCCAAAATCCCATTCTTCTTTGAGGTATTCATCGTTCAGTTTGACAGCGAGACGCTGATCATGGTGTGACAGAAGCTTCTCAAAATTAACCAACTGAAATTAAAATAAGCAAAAGTTAAGATGTTGAATTTAAAACAAGATACTCATTTGTAGACATACAGTAAACAATGACCAGTTACTGAAAATTTGGCTTTACATATTTTGAATCAGTGTGGGGTTGAGTGGAACGAAGAGGAGAAATGACGTTTTAAGCCTCAGTGAAGAGGACATTGTATTTCAATTATATCTAAGCAGTCAGTTCTGGAACGTTGGAGGGGACCAGAGTGTCCAAAGAAAACATCAATATTCTGCAAACAAACTGACAAACTTTCCCACAATAGTCTTAGGTATCAATCTTTCTAACATTAGGATGTACTTGAGTGGAGGTTAAAGACGGAATTCTCAGTGATGATTACTACAGTAAAATATAAAATATTGGGATTTAATTTAACGCCATCTTGTCAAAATACTAAAACTTTAAAATTACTATTTTTAATTTTCTTAAGATATCAAAAGTAGACTATATTTTAGAATTCAACATTTATTTAAAAGTAATATTAACTGTTAGCTTTTTATAATTTCTGATTAAGTTTGCATTTTTGATAATTAACTAAAATCATAATTAAAACTTACAAATGAATCTTGATCAATATCATCATCCAACAAGGAGGATATATTACAAGTAGTCACACCATACATTATCCTTGTAAAAATCATAACAACTTTTAACTACCCACCAACCAAATTATAAATATCAGGCATTAACTTGGATATAATCATAATGATCTAACTCAAAGCAATCCAAAAATTATGTATAGGCAAACAACATTGACCTGTCTGCTTGACCTTTAATTTAAATACTCACTATGAATCTAGGAAAGGAATGGTTGTTTTGTCTACATATATAATGAGAAATGCTAAACACTTTTTATGTATGGACTACGAATCCTTCCTAATACTACCTATGCAATTGGTGGATTCTCCAATAAAATTATTCCTAATGAAAGATCAAGCAGACAGGTCAATGGTGTTTGCCTATACACAATATATAGAGTTAAATTGTCTTAAATGCCTTGTTCATATTACAGAATTACAGGGGGTACATTTTAAAGGGATTTAAGCTTTCAATTAATTTTTTCCCTCTACTTTCATGTTATTGTCAATATTTTCATTGCTATGATTTTATCCAGGATATTTTTGTAAGAAAAGTTAATTTGTAAAAAGTTTGACTTTGTATTAAGTACAAAGTGACTTTATACTTATTATGGTTGGTAAACAAAACTACTGTAAACATTTTAAATATTCAAACAGTATATATATAGGCAAACAATGCTGACCTGTCCATTTGACCTTTCATTAAAGAATATGCATATACAACGATCCAGTCAGTACATAGGTTGTGTTAGAATTCGTAGTTAATACATACACAAAGCATATTTACCATGAGTTAAAAGAAGTAGCACCTGTGTTCCCCATACATAAGTATACTGGTCCCCAATAAAAATTTAAATATAAAGGTCAAGCTGACAGGTCAATGTTGTTTGGCTTTAGTCCCTATTTCCATTACAGTATCTTAGTTGGCCAAGTGTTTGCTCTACAAGTTGAAGTTCATGGTTTGAACTCTGGTATGATAAAAATTTGAAAATAGCTTTAAACTTTTTTTGGTCAAGTGCTCAACATCTTCAAACTACTGTAATTGGTTCTTTTAGATGTGATTGTAGAAAATATTGATGTCTTTTGAAACAAGATATTGACCAAAACAATCTGTATCCTTAGTTACAAAAATATCAAGCTGAGGTACAGTTGTTTATAGCAACCGTTGGTGAACATTTATATTTTATGTTTCCTATTTAATAGACAATTTTATATATATCTATTAAAATATTTTGAAATTTCTTGCAATCAGAAGCAACCTTTTTTTTTATCAACAAGATATAAATGTTTTTAAATGGTTTTCTTAATTTTCAAGAACTTATGTCAAAGCTTTGAAAAACTGTGATCTAGCACAGTTGCACTATATTTTAAAAAAAAGATTATTACAATGTCCTGGTCAGTAGCATGTTTACAGTATATTAAATATAAACTATAATAAAACAAAACAGCTAATGCCACAGACTGATCAACATGGTAAACAAATCTAGATTATTTATTATACAACAAAATCAGACTGGATAATTTATCTTCTTAATCTGTAAATAAAGACGTCTGGTTAAAATACAAATAATATCATAAATCATAAAATCTATTGTTGTAATAAATACTGAATTAGTAAATACAACATTTACCTGCTAAAGGTTAAGTAGGGTTGATAAAGGTGGTCTGGAAGGCTTACTTGAATGATTGAGTAAGTAAAGCAGATTTATATTTATATTGAGATGTCACCAGCTTTGGATTAGCCATAAGAGATTAAGAAGGGTTGATAAAGGTGGTCTGGAAGACTTACTTAATTGATTGGGTAAGTAACTTAGATTTATATTTATATTGAGATATCACCAGCTATGGATTAGTCATAAATGTTAAAAAAGTTTATTTCACTTATATTGAGATGTAACCAGTTATGGATTAGCCATAAACGTTAATAAGGATTACTGAGGGTGGTCTGGGTAGCTTATTTGAAAGATGTAAAGATGTCTTGCAACTTTTATGTTTTATGCAAAAGGAAGGATTTTTGTACATGTAATAAAATAATATTTAACTGACCTTAAACATATCTTTTGTGTCTTTACCCTCTGAGTATTCTATTTTATCCAAGGTAAAATCTTCATATTTCTCACACCTAAATAAATAAAATATTAAAATAAAATTAAAAGGTCTCTGTTACATGCATGTACAATGTATTTATAATCAGTTTGAAATACATAGTCCAGCAAAAAATTACACTGAAGATACAGGTATCATATAAGCTCTTCTTCACTTCAGACAGGTATGTAAAGGAAATACTTGTTAAAACACACCACTGCAGTAACTCAGTTGGTAAAGTAATTGGTCTGTAAGTGGGAGGTCGTGGGCTTCAACCCCAACCATCTCTGATCTAAGACTTGAAAGTGGATAGTGACTGTTCTTTTGCCAAGTATTTAGAATTACAAGATGAAAGTCAAGGTTCTTTCGGAGGAGAACTTAAAATAAATGAGGTACCATGTCACAGCAGTTTTGGCATGATAAAGAGCCCTGCTTAATAATGCCATCAGCGCAATGCAAAGGCAAAATTTCTGCACCTTCACTTATAGATGCTGACGTCTCCATATAAGTGAAATATTCGTGATTGGGATGTTAAATGCCATTACTCATTTCTCACTCACTTGCTAATACATCAGATCTTTTCAAATACAGTGTATATATACTGAAAAATTTGGTTGTGTAAGGGAGACAAATCCTGTAAAACCATACACACTTTATTAAGAATACTCCACAATAGTGGCCACCATTTTTGTGGTCATATAAATGGACAGAAGAGAAGTACATTATATTATACAACTAACATTTATTGAACTTTGAAGGCCAACACAATGTTATATTAACCAATCTTAAAAAGTTATGACCTGAAAGTTAAGTAAGAAGAACAAGAACTGTTAGTAAAGCCGACTTATAGGTTTTGTCATTGACATAACCTTTGACATTTGTCATGACCTTTGACTTATACACTTAAATTTGGTAAGGACACATTGCCTCATATTTGTTTACACTTGTGCCAAGTTTAATCAAAATTTATTGATATACATGGAAGATATGGACAGGACAAGATATAAAATTTTATTGACAAAGGGAGATAACTCCATTCACATTACAGCATGTAAAAGAAGAAGTGTATTTTTGCAGTTACCGTAATATCAGTATGATAGAAGGATTTACTGTCAAACCATCTCCTCTGGATACTTAGCCTTGGTGTACTACACACGTTTTTCCACTAAATGGGTATGATCCCACTTTCAAAATGTATCTTTTAGCCCCAAGTTTTACATGGTCATCTGATTTGGTGAGTAAATGGATTTTCCTTCCTTTATTTGTACCACTACAGTAACTCAATTGATAGAGTGCTTACTCTGTATATTGGAGGTCATGGGTTTGAACACTATTAGGAATCTGTCCAAGACTTGAAATTAGGTAATGACGGTTCTTTCACCAAACACTCTGCATTTACAAATAAAAGTCATGGGGTCCTTTGGAAAAGACCTTAAAAACTGATGTCCTGTTTCATAGCAAGTGGGGCATGTTAAAGAACTCTTCATGCACATTGTGCTGAGTGCACTGCAAGGGTAAAAATTTCTGCCACTTCACCTATAGCTGGTGATGTCTTGATATAAGTGAAATATTCCTCACAGGAACATAAAACCCCATCCAATCAAGTCAAGTAATCCTTCCTACACATTTGCAAATACTGTGTGTGGGCCATAAAATTTGCTCTCCGTTGTATTAAAAAAGTAAGAGGCACTGCAAAAAATGAAATGCCCTCACTTATGATTACTACCACTCTCTGGATGAAAAGAAAAAAAAGTTCAGTCACTCTGTCATGTCAAAAACTGTAATTTGAAAAGAGTTATTTCCCTTAGACAGTGAAACAACAAAGAAAAGTTTTCAATACTTGCTAAAGTTTTTTTCAAATATGTTATTTGGGATTTTTTCATGTCAGATACACAATACTACTACCTACCATAAGACTAGATCCAGAAATTCATGTAACTGTATTCTTCCTTTTTCTTCAAAATTATCCTTCATATGTTTGATTCTGTTGGCTAATTTCATTGGTGCTATATTACGATTACACATCTAAAATAAAAAAAATAAAAAATTGGCATTCAATTTGTGTTTGGAAAGTTTTTATAAATAAAAACACTATTTTTAAATGATTTGAACATGTATCAGCAGCCATACATGGATTTGAATAAGCATGTCAGTGTGTTGGAATGGTGTAATTTACCCCAGTTAACATTTTTTCGATTTTTTCCGTACTTCAAATTAGTTAGTTCTTGGATAGGGAAGGAATCTGGAGTGCAGGAAAAAACCCCAAAATGCTCTGTGAATGTACTGACATGGGTTTTTTAACAAAATAAATTTGGTTTGAGTGTGATTCTAACCTAAAAAACAAGTATGTCTCTGTATATGTCTGTCATATATTGTATTTCAGCTATTGTATATTTGTATGTTGTGGGAGGGAAATGACACCATGTATAAAACTTTATAAAATGGTGTTAATCTGTGTTTTGTCACATCTTACATATCTACTGGCATGTGAATATTTACAATTTCAGTCAAATTTCAATCAAACCTACTTGTGAACAAGATCAATATCAAAGATAAGTGTAAAACATATTTAAGATCATGATCAATGTTAAACAAACAGTAAAAGAACGCGTAATTTACTACTTGAATATCGATTAAATTTTAATTAAATATTTAGCATCCACTTCTCTCTGTTAATAGATTAGAGCAAATGTATAATATTTCACATAACGAGACATCAAATCAATATTTAAAAAACGATTTCAGAATTTTCAACATGATATGCCTGAAAAAATGCTGACTACGTTTTTCTATCAGCATGATCAGTCTGAAAAAAAAACTAAATTTATCAAGCCAAGTATTGATACAGTATAGAACCTCAAATACTTGAACATCATTTTCTCCAATACTACCATGAAAGCATATATATTATACCCAGATGTCATGTTTTGGTCCAATTTTTTTATCATTTGTTTTATATTTGACAATTTGAGTACATTTGTACCCTGAGAACTCTAATAAAACATCTAACACACTTCAGAGTTACTTTAATGTGGGACTGTAAGATGACAACATGTCCCCCACAGGATTATGTCATGCAATTGTCTTTTGATTATAATATCATGCAATGTAAGTTCTCATGTGAGATTAATAGAATCAACCCCTGCTTTGAAGTGGAGACATCAAAATCTCAGCCATCACTAAAAATTAGAGGTTGATCCTTTTTCTCCCATATCCAATATATTCCTGTTTTGTAAAGCTTTTAGGGTAAATTTTCCTTAAACTACTAAAAAAAGTACCATGTTTGCAGTATTGCAGCTAATGATGCCACAATCAAAGTGATATTATGATGTCATAATGTGTGTAACCTGTCTTTACCTTAGGGTGAGAAAAAAATCTCACCCTGTTAAACTGTAGGATTTTCTTGTCTTATATGAGAAAAAATGTGTATCTCATGTGACATCAAACCCTTTTTCAAAGCTCTATTACCCAGGTGAGCTAGAATTTGATATTAATTACCCTTAATGTATTGAGTATAACATGCTGGTTCAGTAACATCCCCATCATATCAAACTGTTCAAATGCTTGGTAAGCAATCCTTGTGTTGTATAACTCCTGAAATCTGAAATAAAATCACAGTATTATCATATATATATACTTGTACCGGGTAGTCAAAACCATTCCTTACTGTCAATGAGTTGAGTGGAGTGTAATGGAATATTGGAGTTTTACACCCATTGGCAACATTCTTTCACTTATATCGAGATGGTCAGTTCTAGAGTGTGGTCATTGTGTTTACACTCCAGTCAAGATTTTTTCACTTGTACCAAATATCTTTGGCAAGTAAGTTGTCAAAACGGTCTCACACTAGGATTTGTCTCAATTGAGATTCCAACATATATGATGAGAGGAACTGTGATTTGTGAGCTGATACTTTAGGCCACTTGGTCATTAAAGCCCACTTACTATCAAGGATTATTTTGACCTAATAAATCAAAATTTACAAGCCAGATATTATTTTGACCTTTGAATCAAAATTTACTAAGTTTTCAAATTCTAGTTGCAGATTAATTATGATGACAATTTAAGCTCATGACAGTGTACTGTATTTGAAATTCCTGCTGGAGAAAATTGGAAACCATTAAAAGTTTTATTGTTTTATTTAAGCCCACTTTATTTTACCCATCTGTAGATGTAGTGGAATCACAATAACTTAAAATCATTTCTAGAATAGCACGGAAAATAAGTCGTGATTTGGTACCTATGTAACAGTGAATTGTTTCTGCCGAGAATTCTCTCCAAAAGAAATAAATCAGCTACCGGGTGTAGTTTCTTTTCTTGGAATGAATACACTAGTATATTTAATCAAAGGAAATTAGCAAGCTAAAGATTCCAACAGAAGAGCTGTTCTAGTATTTATTCTATGTTATCATTTACTGTAAACCACACTTTTATTTCGGGGATGTTAACTTTTGCAATTCTTTTGCTGAAACCAATTTAAGACTATTAACCTTTGCAATATTGCCTTTAGCTGAATGTTTGATAAAAATAATACCATTATCAAAAACATGTTTGCGACTTTGCATAGATTAAACTAATTATTTTGTCCTAGCGAAATGCGCAAAAGTTAATCACATATGATTAAAATTTGGTTTACAGTACTTGGAATTTATAGCAGGAAAGAATTTCCAATTACATAAGCTGTTTATATTAGTTGATTTTTTAAATTTAAAAACCTGAACTTCTGGATAACCTGAAGTCCTGTGTACACTTTAAATTAATCAAATTTCATATATATCATTAAATTAAAATGTTTATAAAAAGGAAGGTTAAATTATCCAATCTAAAGTGTTTTATAAAGACATAAAACATGTTAAAAGTCTAAACCTACAGGGCTTACATTGTGGTGTCAAAAACAAGAATGCATGATGCACATTATTTATATATATGAAAGACGAATTAGGTTATAAATCAAATACTTAATTAACTTTCACAAGAGGAAAATCAATCATTAATTTTAAATAAATATTTTATCTTATCCTTTGACAGACATTTTACTTTATGAAATGAGTTGTCTATTTAAATTACCTATTCAAACTTTAAACCTGACTTCAGTTGCCAAGGCTAAAATATGTCACATAGATGTTATACTTTAAGATCCTTTGAAATAGATGTTATTAAAATCTGATCAGTTTCTGTCTTGTAAATTGACAATATTACAATTGAAAATTTATTTAGTAAACATAGGAATCTTAATTCATTGATCCATTAATTGAAGTCTGTTCAGCCTGTTAGCTCATCAGGTTGTTGTTAATCTCAGTTTTAAAGGCATGGAGCCACTATACAAGGGTACATGTCTCTCTCTTATGTTATGATCTGGCTAAAATTGTCAGTGAAAACTTTTGAAAAATTATTTTTAAACAAAAACTGTCGAGTAAATACATGTAGTGTAGCACAATTGAACATCTAGTATGTCTATTAACAAACCCAACACCAATCTACAGTCAAACCTGTCTATAAAGGCCACCAAAGGGAACCAGCAAAAGTGGCCTACATAGGCAGGTGGCCTCTATATACAGGTTAAAATAATAAGAATAAAGAACAATTGGGATATAATTTTACTGGCCTTTATAAGCAGGTGGCCCTTATATAGAGGTGGCCTTTAAGGCAGGTTGGACTGTATTAACATCTGAGGCTAAATTTGTTACTGATAGAATATGTCCTTCTGTGCTTTATACTGTAAGCTAAACAGATATGTCTTAATATTTTTAATATCATTAAGTAATATTTGTAATGAAGACTAAAGGGAGATAACTCACTGTATTGCTCTATAAGAGAGTAAATGTAATGATTTTCTGACTACGTTCATGTTCCATTCTGCTGTATGCAAGTTCTGTGTTCTGTGTAATGCTCTCTCTAACAGTCTGTTATCCAACATCTTGTACACCTCCTACAAAAATAAACATTGGCTGATTGATTGATTGGGGTTTTACATCCAAGTCAAGAATGTTTCACTTACATAGAGACATACCCAGCTATAACTGAAGTGCCAGAAATTTTGACCTATGCAGTGCACTTAGGGCAATGTGCAGAGAGGGTTATAATTCTTTGACATGCCCCACCTGTTTTGACACGGGATATTGGTTTTTAAGGTCTCTTTTAAAGGACCCTGTGACTTTCATTTCTAAATGCAAAGTGCTACAAAAATAAAGAACACCAGTCTATGTAATATACTGTGGTAGCTAATACAGAGCCAGATACATCTTACTGGTGATAAATTAAGGTATGACCTTTCAGGCGTTATAAACAACCTGCTCATTATAGCTACTTTGTTAGGCTTTCTCAGACTGTCTTTGAAAGTACCTATGCGGTATTTTTATATAAACTGGTAATCACATAAAATGTAGACATTACACATAATATCATACAGGGATCTTGCTATAGGGTACCGAGACATTCTCTCCCAGGGAATTTTTAGATAGCAGACCTAAAACAATGGAGTTTAAGACAAAAAACAACAGTTCAACACCCTACGAATTGTTCAAACAGTGCAAAAAGATAACAGAAAAGGAAGTTTCAGAAAAAATTAATGATTGACCAGAATCATGTATCCATATAAATCTTAAGCTTATCTAATCTCTAATTTGTTTGGAAATTAAACACATCATCTCTAGTTTGATTGGAAATGTGCATCTAGTCTGTCCAACGACTAACAGTCAAAATGTAACTCAGTGATAAATTTAAATGGATCTCTATGCATAAATTTCTATGCACCAAAATTAAACTACCCGGTATTACATAAAGTTCAAAAATTTTATTTTATAAGCTTGATTCCTAACATTTCCATAGAAAAAAAACTTGACTGGAATCACAATAAATCTTACCTCTATAATCATTCCGTTTTCTTCTGTTGATATTTCTGGTGCTAAGTTACTTTCAAACAAATTTGTAGGAAACTGTAAATATAAAAGAAATCAACAATTAAAATAATTACATTCGGGAACAAACAAGAAATCTGTGAGTTATTGCTCACTTAGTACATGTATACCCCCGCTTGTAACGTCAAACATTGATCGAAAAATAAACTAAGTCGGTAAACAGGAAGTAGATGTCTGGTAGACTTGAAATCAGTACTTGCGGCATGGGACCTGATACTGAACTTGCATACAAAATTTCAAGTGGTTGTGTTTAGTAGTTGCTAAGAAAACTGTTACAAAATTTTTTGTTTCTGATGGACATAAGGACAGAGGTAAACAAGTTTACCCCCTCTTCTTCGAAGCAGGGGTATAATAAATGTTACATATCATAATTAGGGGCGATAAATTTGATGACAAGGAATGCAATAATGGTGTCTTGCTCATATGTTTCAACCATAATCAATATGCTTTGTTCTATAGCCGTGTCTCGACAAAAGGTAACAGTTTCACTTAGGATCATGGTACATGGGCTAGTGAAAAACCCCAAATAATTCTGCTTCAAATAAAAACCTTTATGTACAAAATAAAAACTAAAGCTAAATTGGTTTTCATTGGTGGTAATTGGTGATAGTTGTGGTTGTCAAATAATATTGTAGATCCCCACAGAAGTCATACTGACAATATTCTCTTGTAAGATATTTCAGTTTTTACATTAAACCAAGACTTAACTGGTTAGCTTCGACCAAGTGGAGTGGAGTTATGGTGTGAAGGTTCTTCTAATTTGCTTTTTATTTTTCAATTTTAGACATTATAAATGTAATTAACTGAAACGGTCAGTTTTGAAATGGTGGAGGAAACCAGAGAGTCTATACGAAATCAATGACTTTCAGCATGAGAATTGACAAAGTTTTGCACATTCAGATCTGCTTTAACTTTAAAGTGGGGGTATAGTGAGAGGTGTTGTGAGGTCGGACGGAGTACACATAAGTTCATAATGATCAATAATCTGTATCACAGTGTACTAGAACCATGACAGTTATCATAAACATGCACTAGTCTTACAGTTACAATAACATAATTTCTATATTTCTTTACTTATATTGTTGATATTCATATCATATTTGAACTTGGATTGTTATCAAAATTAAATTTTTAATTATGTAAAAGAATTGACATTCAAAAACTTTTATTTGATTTCTTATCTATTTAGAAATTGTGGTTTGAATCAAAATCAACTTTATTTTTAGTACAAATAAATTCTAAACTGTTTTTATTGATTGATCGATCTATTGATCCATCTCTTTAAAAAAAAACTTTGAAATGTAAATTAAAAATTGGACATTCAATTGATATATGCATAGAAAACCTACACATACGAGGCACTTTCAGAGGCACATACACCTATAGAATTTTGATTTCACCTAGACACACACATCTTTACAATTAATAAAACCAATTTCACTTTCACGTCAAATCTAATCTTAAGAATTAATAAATGAAGTATGAAAATGTTAATGTGTCCTCTCAAACTGAAGTAACAATATTTATGTACATAATCCTTCTTATAAAACAAATCTATTCAGTGCTGTAATGCTGATAATGCCTCTATTAAATTTAGAGTTGATAAACCGACAAACCTCTGACTTCAATCTGGTATTTAAGAATAAACACATAAATAATATTTTCATTTAGAATGTCTGACTGATAGGTATAGGTAAACAACATTAACCTGTCTGTTTGACCTTTCATTACGAATATTCATATTGGCGGGTCCAACCAGTACATGTGTAGTGTTAGGATTCAAATTTAGTTCATACACAATGTAATTTAGACAATTTAATACTCGTGTTTCCTATACGTAAATGTATCACCCATAATAAAACTTTAAATTAAAGGTCAAGCAGACAGGTCAACGTTGTTTGCCTATAGCCAAGTAAAATCAAAACTTTATAGTAATCAATAGTTAGGTTTAGGACCCAGTATCTGGTACATTCAACTTAATTACCTCCTTAAAAAACATTGCAAAACAATAACTACAGAATTTAGAAATTTGAAGCTGAATAAAATGTAGTACACAAGCAAAACATAAGTACATGTTTATGTACAGGTATTTGAATTTTGTCGCTTATTTTGTGGAATTAATAAAATAAAAGTTGTTGATTTATTATCCATACCATTTTGGTTCTCTGAGTTACAAGAACATCTAAGCAGAACCATAAGAGAAATTCTAAGTGGTTAAATAGCAGTCACTACTTATTTTCAAGTCTTGATCAGACCCTGGTGGGGTTTCAACCCCACGACCTTCAACATATGGAGTGAGCACTCTACCAATTCAGCTACCATAGCGGTTGTACATAAAAATGAAGAGATCAATATGACATTGTTATTTAGACATTAAATGGGATTAGTTTATAAAAGAGTTTTGTCTCCTGCATAGCAAGTATTAAATTCCATCAAAAAAATTTAATGTTAAACAAATTCCATTAATTCCAAAAAATAAAATTTTAATAAAAAAATTAACTGAATAGAAATATATAATCTATGTATGGATGACAATAGTGTATTGTACATAATGCTTAAATCATGTGAATGACATCAAATAATGTTGTTTAACTGGACTTTATATGGATTGATAACTTTGTAAATCAACTTTATTTTACTTTTCATTTGTAGAAGGTTAGTTTTCTGATTAATTTGAATGACATAGCTAAAAAACAGTATAAACACTTTCTTTTTATGCTTATTATGATAAACAATCATTTCAAGATAGGGGTCCTTGGTAGCCTAGTGGTCTGAAGTGCGAGCTTAAACACTCAGGACAGATTCTAGTGTGAGAAAGTTTGTCAGTTTGTTTGAAGAAGGTTGGTGGTTTTCTCTGGGCACTCTGGTTTCCTCAATGATCCATGAGCTGACTGCCTTGATAGAAGTGATAGAATGTTGACTTGGGCATAAAACTCCTTTACACCATTTAATTCCAACCATTTGATGATAGGCAGAAGATGATGGAGATGGAGAGAAATGAGAATATGTACATGTATATATTTTTAGGACAGGTAAGCTTATTTTCTGTCTAATCAGAAAGTGGAGGTATAATGGTGTTGTACTCTCAAGTCAAGATTTTTTTACTTATATTGAGGCAACCAGTTCTGGGATGTTAAGAAGAAACCAGATTGTGCAGAGAAAACCACCAACCATTGTCTAGCAAATTGACAAAGTTTTTTACATCAAAATCTGCCTGAACAGGAGGGGGTATTGGTGGCCAAGTGGTATAAAGCCTATGGATCATAGCACCTCTCATAACCTAGGTTCAAATATAACTTGGCCAGATCCTAGTGTCAAAAGTCTGTCAGTTCACTTGCAGTCTGGGTACTCTGGTTTCCCCTATGATCCATGAGTTGACTGCCTTGATAGAATGTTGACTTGGGCATAAAACTGATCCATTACAGCATTCCATTCCAACCAATGAACCGAGTAATATAAAGCTTATGGATGATAGCACCTCTCATAACTTAAGTTCAAATACAACTTGCCCAGATCCTAGTGTATGAAAGTTTGTCAGTTCATTTGCAGTCTGGGTACTTCAGTTTTCTCCACTATCCCAGAACTCAACGCCTTGATATTACTGAAAGAATATTATGACTGGGGATTAAATACCATTTTTCCACTCTACACAGAGAAGTTGTCATCCCCCATTTCATTATCAATCCTAAACAAATAAGCAACAGTGTGAATTTAAGGTCAAAACTGGAAAATACAATTTGTAACAATGATTTTATAACAAACAAACAAAAGTTCAATCAAAAATTTAATTTATAAAATCCTATTTTTGATGATCTAATCCAAACTCAGGCCGGATACCTGACATTTTATAGGCAGGTATAAGTACATGTATATACATAATAAATCTAAGCCTGTTTGTGTGAAGATGTTTTAGTTTACAATATTTGTTTACTTTATCTATGTATAAATTAATGCTATATTTGTTTCGTAAACACACATTAAAATTCTGTAAATATACTTTTATAATTGTAAAGATAGTCGACACTTGTAATTCTAATTTTAGTTTTTACATATAAACCGCATTATAATATATAGAGAACATAAATATTTACTTTTTATTATACCTAATAGAATGTCCAATTTATTACATACACACATTAAATAATGTTTATATCACCCTTAACTCAAATGTTGAAGTTTGGATATCTGGTTATTATATAGGGATTCAGGTCGATAACAGAGAATGTGTAAATGCATTTTTTTTCTGATGTGATACCAAACACAAACATTATGTTACCATTCCATGTCCAAATCACAATCCAAAAAGCAAAGTAAAAACTCTGAAAACTGCTTATTAATTCACATGAACTTTCACAGAGGAAGTGAGACCAGGTGCTCCGGAAGGATAAGCACCTCCTGTCTAGCTAGCAACACCCACTAAAGGGATAAGGCCAAGTGCTTCTAACGGGTATGTAGTACTAAGCACCTGTATATAGATATGCATGAAATCCCTATTTCACCTATATTGAGACAGTGAGGAGAATTTTGAAATGGTGAAGAAAACCAGAATATCATGTGAAAACAGCGAACTTTTAACAATTGAACTGGCAAGATTTCTCACACTAAGATCTGCCCAAGTGGGATTCAAACCTAGGCAGTGAGTGAGACTGTGTGAAACCTAAGCCAGCACTTTAGACCACTTAGCTGCCAAGGTTTTTATAATTTTGTCTGTATCCATGTCAGCCAGTCAGCAGAATAAAAACACTCAATAATAATAAAAATACTTCTAATAAAATTGTATTGATTAAACTATTAAATATAATGACACGATGACTGTGATAGCTATAATTGTTTCATCAGGGTCATATTATACCATTATAGTCATTTTATGGATTTTAATGGCAGAAATCATCTATATATCAATCAATATACAATTAGGTATCTGAATTTGAAATTAAGATGAAATTGGCATATGATAAGAATATTTTGATTAAAATCACAATGAAAACGATTTTAAAAAATTAAAAATTTGATTTAAGAAATTGTTTATCTTAATGATAAAATTCTAAATTGATCTTGAACTTTGACAAACATTTGATATAATGTACTTCAAGACACAAAAAGACACTGTATCTATTTAATTTACTTTAAATTCTAATTTTATATTTAAAGATTTAAATATTTCAAATTATTACTTTAATTCAAACTTGAACTAACTTTAACAAATTTAAAATTTAAAATAATTAGACAACAATGTACTTGCTGACAGACAGAAGACTATCAATTAACTTTATAAATTTTATGTTATATTTTCTTTTTTTAAAATTCAAATTTTAAATTAACCTTGAACTTTTTTTGACAAATTCTAGATTTAAAATAATACTACTCTTAAGCACTTAATTGCAGACAGAAGACTATACAGATTAAGTTTTATTTTAGATTAACTCTCTAACTTGTATTTAAAAAGATCCTTGAAATTATAATCCCTAACAATAAAAAAATAATTCAATAACTTACTGTACTTAGATTAAAAGCCGACAAGAAAAACAAAACACAACACACAGTAGAACCTTCAAAAACATTCTTGTCTTGCCTTGGCATTGTCATAGGATACAATTATTTCATGGGTGTTTTAGGAACAGACAAATATATTGCCACTCGCCTCACCCCCTTGGTTGAAGTCCCACTCACATAGATTCTAGTGTGAGAACATTGGTCAGTTAGCTTGTTAAAGGTCATGTTTTTTTCCATCAGCTTCAGTTTCTTCGACCATCCATCAAATGACCATCTCAATATAAGTGAAAGAATCTTGTTTGGGGCATAAAACAACCTTACTCCATTCATACTGAAGTCCAAAGTCTGTCTAAAAGTCCCCAGACCTAGTTTCACATTTATTACTTAAATAAAATTTAACTTAAATTTGGCAAATTTGAATCTGGTAGTTTTCAAGATTTTGCCATTTTGAAGATCATTCTAAGCTAATTGCACCTATATTTTCATTTTGTTAATTTTTTTTTAATTTTAGCACCATAAAATAATCTAAAAAGTTTCCAGATTTAAGATAAGGGAAATCTTAGTTACGGAATGGATGTCAATCTGGTTCCTGATCATATCTAGAAAGGGTACCCCTGTCCCTGATTTACCGACTGTTTTACAAAAGTAGCCCAGCAATGATTGGAATATTATTACTTCCAGTTTTTTTGTTGGTGTTTGGATTTTTTTTGTAATTGGGTTATTAAATTTAATGACTATGAAAGTAAAAATGGTGAAACTAAATAAATTAATGACTTAAGTTATTCATAGTATTCTAAAGAACGATGCCAGTATTAGCAAAATTAGAGTGTATAGTATGTTAAATTGTGCATAAAACTGTGTGGCGACATTAGAAGTTGGCGAACTAAATCTGTCAATTAAAGCCTGGTGATGAACTGTACATGTCATAACACCATAATGCAGATATGTATTCAATATTTAAACTGAACACGTCTTAAGTCGTAATAAAAGCTGTGTCACATAATCGATGGATGACGTAACCTTCTGACATACTCCTCTTAAAATCGTATCTTTATACATGTCACTCAAAATGTATAAAAATTCTATACAAATCAAATAAAATGTTTTCAGATTAATATATTTAGGTAATATCTTAACAGGTCTACCTGCTTATAAAGGTAGGGGCCATATCATTTACTTTGTGTCTGTAGTTTAAGATTATTTACTCAGCGACTGAAAATAATGTCTTGAATGCTGGAGAATAAAACGACATTTGTTAAAAAATCAAAACCATTATTTACTAGTTTACATAACATCTAATATGTGCACCTTTTACTGGATTCATGGAGTGCAAATAAATATTTTATGTTGAGAAATGATCATAATGTCAAAATATATATGTAGATTTTATTATTTAGCGGATTAAATAACAAATAAATCTTAAAATCTCACTTTAAAAGTTTTACTACTGTTTGAATGTAGATCTCCTGTCTTGAATTGTGTATTATTTATTATCTGTGTTTTGGTTGGCTGCATAGTGCTTTTAACTTTATATCAGGTACCTGGCCTCAGTTTCACAATCATTCCTTAACTTAAAGATTAATTGTCTTTAACTTAAATCTAGCAGATATGAAACCTTATTTTTTTCTAATTTTTAAGATATTTGTCAATTTAAGATATCATTTTGTAGATCACTTCAAGCTTAAGACAATTGTATTTAGATTCATCAAACATGTTTGTTCCAACAAAAAGTGCCCAAATTTGTTACAGTAAATATAAGTTAAATAAATTCTTACTAAAAATGATTATGAAACTGGGAAGAAATATTTTAACTTTGTTTGCAATAAGTCCATTTTATCCAATCTATGCACTGTTTCATGTGGTGTGTGCATTTGAAAAAAGTGTGGAAACCTGAATATGCTTTTAGTTTAAAGGTTAAACATCCGGTTACTGCATTTGAAAAAAGTGTGGAAACCTTTTACAGAGTAGAATATGCTTTTAGTTTAAAGGTTAAACATCCCGTTACAGATCACTGCGCCTTTCACTACCTAGGTACAATTCTCACTCTGGGAGATTCTTAAGGCGAGAAAGTTTGTTACTATGCTTGCCAAATTAACTAAAATTGAAAATGGAGTAAACCAGAGTACCTTAATGGAATCACTGTCCAGGGTTCGTACAGACATTTGGACTCATAATTTCAGGACTTTTAGGGTCTTTTCAGGGTCCTATTTGCAAATGTAAAGCCTAATCAAAGGAAATATTTTAGCTAAAGATATTGGGCCAGGTACCTTTAATTTCCTCATTTCAACGCCTGTTTTGCAAGGCTTTTTAGGACTTTTTAGGGTCCTTGTTTTTAGGGTCTTTATAGGGCAAACCTAAAAATTTAAGGACTTTTCCAGGCATGTACGAACCCTGCTGTCATTTAACAAGCATACTAATTAGCTTTCTCACAATAAAATCAAGTTGGATTTGAACTTATTTTGGAATAGGTGATGTGATCCACAGGTTGACATTTTAGCCAAATTCTAACCTACTAAACAACTACTACATATTGTAACCTGGCAAATCAACCAGGAAGGGGACTAACAACGATGTATTCCTTCCTCAGATGTAAGTATGATCAAACCTTCAGCAAAGAAAACATTTGAAGCCTGCTATATTTATCAGAGAGAGAGAGAGAGAGAGAGCGAGAGAGAGAGAGAGAGAGAGAGAGAGAGAGAGAGAGAGAGAGTACCTCATTTTCCTTCAATGAGTGTTAAAATATTTTTTTAAACATTATTTCTTAAAACATTTTGTATACAACAGGTAAATAAACAAAGCAAAAGCACAACTAACTCCAACATAATAGACAATGTTAGTTAAAATAAAATTGCTGTGAAAATTCCTGTATTACCAATGTCAACAAAATAACACAAAAGATAATTAGAATAACAAATAAAATGACTTACCCCAATGGCTCTGGCTAAACATCTAAAATAGGAAAAAATATAATAAATATGATTATAAGAATTTAACAACATTTTCTGTCAACAGAATGTAAAGGAATTGGAAATTACTACTGTAAACAGTAAACAGTAGAACCTGTATATAAAGACCATTGATGGAACTTCAGAAAAAAAGACTTTATAAACAGTCTTTATATTGAGGTTATTTTTTAATTGAAGTGTGAAACAAGATAGTCCTAATGGACAGGTGGTCTTTATTTAGTGGTGGCCGCTATAGCAGGATTTATGGTCCTAAGGGACAGATGGTCTTTATTTAGTGGTGGCAGCTATAGCAGGATTTAGTGTATAGACAGGTGGTCTTTATAATTATAGAGATGGTTGCTATAGCCAGTTTTACTGTATTAATCAGCAATTATACATGTTTGCCAAGTCATTGAGCAGCTCTGCTGATCAATTAGAATCACTAGGATTTTCTCTACTGGTATTCTTAAACCAAGATGATTAGAGGAATCGTACTGTGATATGTAAGCTACTGCTTCAGACCACTTGGCCACCAAAGACCTTTACCATGTGACCTATCTTTACAACTGTATTGGATTCTAAACATTGATCTAGGATACCACTGTTTGCTATATATATGTTAATGTATAGATTGTGTACAGAATATTTTATTTCACTAATTTGGTTCAGAATAATGCATCTTTTGTACATAAGGTTTTACTGTATATCATAAAAAATCTGATTAAAAAATCAGGATCACAAATATGTTTACATAACATTATATAAAGCATCCTTTATAATGAAATATAGCTTCTCAACGACTAAGATTAAAATTTTCATTTGAATTTATAAACTTTCTAAACCAACAGGTTCAATTCTGATAATTTTACTTTTTATGACCCATTAAATCAATTTCTTTATTGGAATGTATGCAAGGCGTAATTTTAGTGTAAAATTGCTGCCTTATTTAATTCCATAAATAAATGAAAATTTATTCAGATAAAAAAAGTGTAGTGTGTACATGTCGAGTAACCCAACAATATGCCGCTGATAGCTTGATTTAATTTTCATTTTATAATCATGAAAGAGAATTCTTTTGATTCTGTCCATATTATCATGTATTTATTACCCGAGAAACAAACATGGATGACAAACATGTTCTGAACATGTAAAACCCAGTCTATAATAACACTATCGTATAGCTACCATCTATAAACTACACTGATCTTGCTTCAAATTAAAATTTTCCCTAGATGAAATTTTTTATACTTCTGTTTAACAGTAATTTTATAGTTCAACAATTTGGAATACATTGCCTAAAATTATGATTGAGTCATAGAATTAACTTGTATACAGATTTTTTTTAATTTTGAAACATTTTTCCAAACATTTTTATAAGAATTTTTACAATTGTCCTTGATTAATCCCATCTATTCAAAACTTGCTTTATACTGTTGAAGTATGTGAAAACAGGAGGTTGGTCCCTATCTGACCCCACAAAACTTGACAACTTGTTCTTTCCTTAAATACTAGGCATGCAGCAAGTCAAAGTCATGAGTACTTTAGAATACTAAGGCCCTGATTCTCTATATTGCTTAGCATGAATCTACACTGTATTCTGTAACTTCAACCATGCAGCTTAATGACGTACAACTCAATACAAGTAAAATAATGGTGACTGACATAAAACTCCATTCAAGCCAAGCCATGAATCCATAATTCAAAGTTTTTATTACCACCTTTTGAAATCAATAATACTCTGAATTATAAACTAAGTGTACCAAAACTTAGAGAATTTACAATATAGATGGCAAGTAGGGCTTAAAGAGATAATGCTAAAAGTAAGATTTTTAAAAATGTATCAGTATATTCAGTTGTTTCCCATTTCATTGAGTTTTTTCAGTAAATTTATCATTTTAAAAAAGATGTTTCAATTTCAATGATTTTCACCTGATTAGCTACAGAAGTGAAAAAATGACATCCAGACTTATTAAGCGTTGGATCTCAATTTTTAAATGTGTCACTGAGAAATAACAAATTATGCTCAAGTGTACACAGTGTTGGTTCAGGTCACCTCCCAATGACCAGAATAAAATAAGATTCAAGGATTAAAATTAATTCTTTTATAAGATATCATTTTGACAACTAATTATTTTTCAAATACCAAAATCAAAAATAAATGTGCATTGATACATTTACCGTACTACACAATAGATTGGGACTGTGAAATAATCTGAAATCATTAAAACTTGTCAAATTTAATCATTTATAATTAATACCTTTAGGTATACATACGTAACAAACATATTATGTTTAATAATTTTTCATTTGGAAAAATTTCCATTTGAACCCTCTGCTAAAATTTTAATTTCAACTGAAAAAGCCTTAAATTAAACTATTTTGAACATTTTTGTGAAAAATATTTTTTCATAAAATTTATAAAGAATTTAAAGGGGGGTTACAAAAAGAATTTTTCTTTTCAATTTGTTTTTTCTGTTGATTTTTCTCATCCAAATACTATTTTATTGGTTTTTTTTTCATCTGAACATAATTTTATTGGGTTTTCATCCAATTATCAAATTATTGGTTTTTCCAACGCATTTTTTCATGTGAGTATGTTTCAGTTTCAATTAAATTAGTGTATGCAGTACTTTAACTTTCACTTGATTAGCTATACAAGTCAGAAATTGACAAACATTTATAATTAATTTATATTTACACATACACGAGTTACGAACATGTTCTGTTTATTTCATGTGAAGTAGAACAATTTACCAACAAGGAAAAATCAATCACAAATATTTAACCATAACAGTTACAAATGTAACAAAAACAATGTCAAAAATCAATTATTTTATGTTCAGAGCTGGATAGTAATTACAACATTGTTTGACTGTTAACCTGCAGAATGTGGCATAAACGCCATGGTTATTTACTGAAACTAATATCTGTGATGTTATATTTTATGATAAACACTACAATTATTTACTAGTACTAAAACCTATGATGTTATTTTATATGAATTGACTTTGTGATGTAAAATTATACAACTATTGATAACACAATTTACTTTTCTTACCTAGAAGAATAAAATATAAATACTGCTTTAAGAAAATATAAAAAAAATGTGCAATAAAATCCAGTTGACGAAAATCTATAAAATTAATAAGAACATGTATTTATAATACCAGTAGTGAATGCAGTACCGGTTCTAAATAAATTGTAAGGGTCAAAAGGAAACTTGAATTCAACAGAAAATTCGTTCCAGGTACAAATCATTTGTGTTCTTTATATGAAACATTACCTATTGTTTTTCAAGAAATTTGAGACCATTGAACTAAGATGGCATTCCACATAATAACATAATCCAGAATCCTGTGTTGATGACAAAACACGCTGTTCAAAATCAATTAGATTACAATAATTTACCAAAAGAATGCAATACTCTATTTGTATTCAAACCCGAACAAAGCTAATATTATTTAAATAATTTGCTGTCTGTGCCAAATACCTATTGCTATTTACAAAACAAAGTTGCAGCTGAATATCACATTCAAGATAATAACTTATATCAAGACATCACCATTCAGTCTTATTTTAAAAAGTCAGGAATATATACATGTATATATATATATATATATATATATATATAGAGAGAGAGAGAGAGAGAGAGAGAGAGAGAGAGAGAGAGAGAGAAGGGGAGGGATTAAGAGATGTAGGATAATTCAATGGTTGTGCTAGATCATATAAACATGATCTTGACGGCAGCTAAGAGGTCAGTGGATCTAAATTGAGAGAGAGGGAGAGAGAGAGAGAGGTGGGTGGACTGACAAAAATAGAACACCTGCAGTATTATAATAATCCTGTACATAAAAATATAACTATTTAAAGCTAAAGCTAATATTGTATATATTAAATAGTTTTATAACAGATTTTTGATTTATAGCACATTTGACCTGTAAATAAAAGAATATTTATCACAAATCAAAGATCACAGTAAGTACTTATAATTTATACTAACTTTTATGGGTTTATCACACTTTAAGAGGTTTTTTATCAGTGGGTATTTATGATGGATGTTAGTACAACTCTGTATTATATATAAATACTGGTGGTACCTTATCCAACACAAGGATTTGTCAACAAAATAGATACACTTTTAACTCCTCAAATAAAACAATTCTATAAAAGGTTGATAAGTTCAACATCAAGTGTGTTATATCTTATTTTATCCTGCCACTAAAATTGATAACTCAAGATGGAAGGACTACCATTTTTACCCTCAATCAAAATTTTAAGTTTGGCTGCAAAAACTTACAAAACCATTTTTGAAATTTTTTCTTAAAATAATTTTTCTAAAAATTTTACAAATAATTTAGGGGGGTTCCAAATAGTCCTACTCTCAAGATGACTGAATGTATTTTTTTCCTGTTCCAGATTAAACACCTCCTAACCCCCAACCCCCATCTTCCAAAAAAAAGAATTTGTAGACATGAAAAGGTATTAAAAATAATACATGGTGTGTACATGTATATTGTACTTAAATAAAATTTTCACTAAAGTACACACACTTTATGGAGAACCAAAACTAGCGCTTAAAGCTAACAAACCTATATGTTGGAGTACTTGGTAACAGCCAGGACAACCACAAACCTACACAACAAAATTAGACGAAATGAAAAACAAAAGACACAAGATACACACATATCGCAACCAGAGATTAAAAACCCACGACTTTGGATGGGCACTGGATAATATCACCATTACAGATTGTTTGTGACTCCTAGTTAAATAAACTTAATTCATGACAAAATAAGTTTGTTTTTTTTTTTAGAAAACTCGTCCATTCTCTACATACGGGCGACACAAACACGTGGAGGAGGCAAGTAGAAACCCGCGAAAATGACAATATATTGAAACAGAAGATTACATGCTAGCAAAACATTAAAAACTTACCCTAACTCTTCCCAAGTAAAAAACCTCTGAGTTCTCGGGTATTTGATATGAAATAAAGTACTATTTCTCGCTGAACACCGAACTGTAACCGGCTCTTCATATTTCCGAAAATAAGCCGGAGCCTGTTCTTTCGCCATCCTTCCCTCTCTCTCTGAACTTCTGTACCCCCTGGAACTACACGCTGTTCATATTGAAATAATCCATACGATATTTTTCATCCATTTAAAAGGTATTTATAGATCGAATAAATTCTCTATTTAAAATATATACACATAAAACATATAATCAATCCATACACATTGAATTCTGACGGACCACTGACTGCTCGCCTGCCTTATCGGTACTGCGATACACTGAAGTATCAGGCCAGCACGCACCTGGTAACACGGTGTGTATGTACACAGTTAATCGGCTTTTTCATGTGGATTAATAACTTTATATACACACGATTAAATCAAATATTTAAATTTTATGTTTAACTAATCTTTTAAATAAATCTATTGTTTTACCGTGACAAATAAAATAGAGTATTTGATAATTGTCGCACTAAAATATCGAATGACGGAACTTAACATGTATATAAACCATGATACGGATACAGTTAGATATTTTTGGGGGGAAATCGTGATAAAGATTAAAAAGAAAAAACAAAAATGTCTGATGCAGTAGAACTACCGCTTAAAATGGATACCAATGTTTGATTAGAGATATTTATCTACTTGGTCGCTATGGAATCTTCAAAACACTTGCATTCCAACTTAAATTACTATACGCCCCTAGCATTGCATGTAAAACTGACACACGCTCGCGCGCGCTTTAGCTTTTCGCAATAGCAAACTGAATGAGAGAAGAAACGCTTGTAATTAGCAGATAAAAAATACAGAACAAGTGACAGGATATGATGTACCTAGCAACAGCCAGAACTATAACAGACACGCGGAAACAAAGAAAGAAACACAAGACACATACAACTAGGAAATATAGTAACATTTATTGATTATAACATTCCCCGTTTTCGAACATGCACTGGACATTTCAATACAGTGAC
This sequence comes from Anadara kagoshimensis, assembly GCA_021292105.1. Taxonomy (NCBI): domain Eukaryota; kingdom Metazoa; phylum Mollusca; class Bivalvia; order Arcoida; family Arcidae; genus Anadara; species Anadara kagoshimensis. Next base: position 44,163,786 of record CM037864.1, read on the forward strand.
AAAATGTTAGTGACAAAACGTCGTTTGAATATATTTCACAATCAGAGGTCTACAAAACAATTAGAAATACCGGTAGCTAATGTTAGGACACATCTTGCCACCAAGACTATGTCATATACCATTTTTTCAAAATTTAATTATAAAATACATTTAAAAAAATGGTATATGACAACTACTCCGATGTAAAGAATTAACATGGTGAACAAATCGGGGTGACGGGAAGGTGGTGGCGCAAAATGTCTCCACAGAAAAAAAAACACGAGTTAGAAAAGGTCAACAAGTATAATTGCCAAGTAATGTTAAGTTAGAATATTACAGATCAAGTAAAGTGGATTAACGGATGGGATCAATTAAAAGATTTGATGTAAGACAACCAGTGATTAGAAACCAATACACAACATAAACCGATACACATCACACGGTGGCGTATTACCGGTTTTATTAGGATATTGCCATACCGTGACCTCTCTGTTAACCATCAATTAAATAAGTCTTAAATCTTAACTTATTAGCCAGCCAATCGTGTTTAATTGATTCTTATATTGACTGATTTAAACATTAAAATCCATTATAATTGTATTTAACAAATCACAGGTTAACAATGCTCAGGTATTTTATTTACAGTTACCTGAGATGACTTAATCAGAATTGTAACAAGTTGTTGACAATTACAGACACGAATATAAAATAACTCAGAAACAATGACATGTATAGATACTTCTGACACATACACGCACTGTCACAAATTAATACACATGGATCAGAATATCGGGTAAATTTATCATATTAAACATTTAATTGTCACAGAAGTTTGTTACCAAAATAAGATTCAGTATATCATATGTAACTGTTTTGCCATATGTGGATTTTGGTTTGTCTTTTGTCAAAATTACAAGTCACCAATTTGATCTGCGTGGCGTTTTTGCCAATTTACAATGATCACTTGTAATGTTTTCTCCAATTTACAAGACACAAATCTGCGTGTTGCTTTTGTCAAATTGGTTCCCATGATGTTTCACCAAACCACAAGTCGACAATTTGGTTCAAGTGTTGTTTTTGCCATATTACATGTCACAGATATGGTCCGCATGTCGTTTTTTTTCAACATTACAATCATCAATGTAGTTAATCGGAATATTTTTTTTACCAAACTACAAGTCACCAATTTAGTCAAGGTGTCGGTTTGCCAAGTTACAAGTCACTAATTTGGTTCATGTGGTAGTTTTGCCAAATTACAAATCACCAACTTGGTCAGTGTCATTTTTGTCAAACTACAAGTCACCAATTTGGTCCATATGGTCGTTTTGACAAAATACAAATCGCCAATTTGGTCAAGGTGTCGTTTTAACCAAATTTCAAGTCACCAATTTAGTACATGTGATCGTTTTGGCAAATTTCAAGTCACCAATTTGGTCCATGTTGTCTTGCCAAATTACAAGTCACCAATTTGGTCCATGTAGTGGTTTTGCCAAATTACAAGTCACCAATTTGGTCAAGGTGTCGTTTTTGCCAAATTACAAGTCACCAATTTGGTCAAGGTGTCGTTTTTGCCAAATTAAAAGTCACCAATTTAGTCCATGTGATCGTTTTGGCAAATTTCAAATCACCAATTTGGCCCATGTGTCGTTTTTTGCCAAATTTCAAGGCACCTGTTTGGTTCATGAGCAGTTTTGGCAGACTTTAAGTCATCGATTTGATCTGTGCATATTTTTTGCTAAATCAAAAAAGTCACCAATTTGTTTTGTCCATTGCACCAATTTTGGTCTGCGCATTGGTTTTGCCAAATAACAAGTTAAATTTTTTGTTGACTAATTGCAAGTAACCAATCAACTTGGCAATTCTGTCAAATTGGTCTGTGTTGTTTTCCCCAATAACAAGTAAACAATTTGGCATACGTGTTGTTCTTTCCAAATTAAACATCGCCAATTTGTTAATTCGCAAAATTACTAGTCATCACTTGGGGCCCCTACATAGTTTTTGACATATTACAATTGACCAATTTCGTCTGCACCTTGTTTTTATCAAGTTACAAGCCACTAATTTTATCCGTGCATTGCTTTTGCCAAATTACAAATCTGTCTTGTTGGATAACATACACAACACATAGACAATCCAAAAGCGTTACCATGGGTTTTGTAACAGTCTTGTCGGTTGACATTTTTGTTGAGTACTAGTTTTTGTGTTGAATGTAGCAATCTATTTTTGTTGTTCGAGTTTATACATACTTTCATTGCATGTTAATGATATGAACAATTCATCAATATTTTTTGTTTTTGTAAAATGTTAAGTTGTTACTAATTCATGCTTTTTGTTTGTCAAAATATATTCAAAAGTTTTATACTGATGCAACTCTCCAATTTGAATAAGAAAGGCCACTTCAATTAAAATTTACAGATTTGGTCCAGGACAAGATGCAAGTTTTACTAGTGCTATTGTAATTATGATAAATTTCCTTTATAAAATGGTATTTACGTTTCATTTTCACAAACATCAGCCTTGTTTATCTTCAGTCTTAAATATCATTGTTGTAGTTCAACTCTTATACAGAAAACTTGTTTGTCAGATAAATGTGATAGTGTAAAACATACAACATTATAACATAGATGTAGACAAGTACTATATGGCTGGCTCATTATTCTATCTTACTGGCCTCTTTTAAGGAGTGTCCTTTTGTATGGGGTATTGATTGATTGATTCAATTTGGTTTTATGTCCTGGTCAAGAATAATATTTCAATAGGGCTAGCCACTGTACCATGTGATACCATCTAACGTTTATGCGGAACACTTATTTTCAATGGATATGGAATCGCATGAAATGGCGTCATTCCGGGAATCTGTGATGTTGACTTTTTTCAAAACGTTCCACACAAACATTAAGAGGTATTGATCACGTAGTACAGCGTTGGACCACATTATAAAGTTTGACCTTTGCAGTGCACTCAGGGCAATTTTCAGGGAGGATTTTTTAGAATGACACACCAATTGTGAAACAGGACATTGGTTTTTAAGTTCTGTTCAGAAGAACCCTTCGACTTTCATTTCTAAATGCCAAGTGCTTGGCAAAAGAACAGCCACTACCTTTTTTTAAGTCTTGGTCTGACCTGGACAGGGTTCAAACATCAACCTCCCACATACCAAGTAAGCATTCTTACTACTAAGTTGCTGTAGATGTCTTTTGGTTTTGGTTCAAGAGGGAATTTTATTTTCATTTGCTAATCACAAAATACAACAAACAATAAAATAAGAATATTTGATTTTATTTTGAGCATTAATAATATAAAGCAGTAATGTATGCATGATAAATATAACGCCTATTAATCTCTATGGTATAGTTTTAAAGTATAGAAGAGGACATTCCATTTCACATACATAGGGATGTTGGGATTAAGCACAGAAAAATAAAGCTCATAATTGAAATATATGAAAAAGGATGACATTAACCATTTATTATAAGCATAACTGAGTTAATTTACTGTGATACACACTGTCTGTTTATCATAAGGAATTATTTACTATTAGTTTATTATTATTTTTTTGCTCAATTAAAAATTGCAAACAAAATTTCAGTAATCATGGTGCAAATATATTGGTTTTTTTCAATGCCATACAATTTAGTGTGTCATGATGAGAGAGGTGAAAGCAAAATGAAATATAAAATATTTTGTTCTGAAATATAGACAAAAAGAGTTTTGTACTCTCTAAATACTCATAATTGAAAAATATATATTTCTAAAAAATTTAAATAAAACAAACAACCATTAAATTCAATAACACAACAATAAATGAAACGAAATAAACAAAACAAAAATGGTCTTTTAGAGGAAGATGGCCTGTCTTATAGTTACTGATATACTTAATACTCAAATCAGGTCCTCTACAGGTGGGTGGAGAAAATTGTGTTTTACATCCTGGTCAAGTTTATATTGAGGTGGTCAGTTCTTGGATGTTGAGTGAAACTGACATACGCAGTAAAAAATCAACAACCTTCAACAAGTGAAAAGACAAACTTTCCTAAACTAGGATTTGCACTTAGGTGTTTGAACCAAGACCTTTGTGTATGTGAGCTAAAAACTGAAACATAATTAATAAATTTCTAATCAGAGTGGATTTTCATTGGATAAAAAAAAACTGTATTCAATTTCTAGCCATTTTCTTGTAAAACTAACAGTAAGTTATTCAGAAAAATCTTGGCAGAACCAGTGGAAACATCAACATATCTGTACAAATGTTGACTAGCTGTAACACAGCCAAAGCAGCAGCAAAGGGCAGGCAAAAATGAAAAGATAGCATTGCGACCTTATGCACCTTCTGGCAAGGAGAGCATTAAGATTAAGGTTAAGGAAGATATTGATCACAAGATACACCAATATGAGTGAAGAAAGGGTTTTATCACTCCTCTCCATTTTTTTTAAAATATTAATTTACATAGGACAAAACTGAATATTTTTTCAGCTATATCTCAACAAAAATATCTCGCTCTTATCACATATTGCCATAATATGGAATGTTTGAAGTACAGAAAACAAAATAAATATATTTAAATTTGGACAAACTGTACATACAGATTGTTATACAAGAAATTATTAGAAAATGTGAACAAAATCATAAGTTAAATCACACTACAGATGTGAAAAAAAAAACATAAATTAAATCATACTATATTAAAAAGTATTAAAAAACTAAATATTGCACATTATTTTAAAAAAAAGAAAGAAAAAGATTTCAGTTGCCATTTTGACATGGTATATTCAAATCTTGAACTGAATGGGCAATCTTAGGTATTGAATATGAAAATCTACAGAAATAACACGTAGAAAAATTAATTTGAATCTGCCTATCTGGGTAATTTAGGCAAGTCTGTTTGGTTATATGGGAGTTTGATGAGTCTAAAATATTAAGCTAGGCGAAAAAGCAAGCATGAAAAATATTAACTTCTGAATATATCCAAAACAAAAGCTATTTTGGTTTTTGGTGTATAAAGTTATAAATTAATGGATTTCATCTGATCATGTAATAAAATATACTCATGACTAAATATAATATACACACATCAATGTGTAATACTGGTAAATTGTTTTATATTAATATATATATATTATATATATATATTATATATATATATTATAATATATATATATATATATATAAACAGTAGAACTGTCATATAATGTCAACCAATTACTGGCACACTTATTCATCATCAAAAGTTGGTCTAATTTTATGTTTTTTCCTTACATTATTAACAAGTTTCTATTGAACTTCAACTTTTTACTATTAAGTTCTGGAAGTTTGGAGTCAACAATTTGAAAGGTTAACCTATAAACCTATAACTACCAATGCAACCGAAAAAAAAAAAAAAAAGAAATGAATCCCTGAATTATGTTGACTTGTACATATACATATAGCTTATTAGCTTATTATTTATTTACTACATTGTCTATCGTATTAGAAGGCAAAAGGTTGACATAACTCAAGGTGGCAATATAGTTAGGTTTTACTGTAAAGTTTTAATTTAAATTTATTAACTAAATCCCAATTGGCTTAAAGAGCATACAGTCAACCTCTATATAAAAGTCATCTGATTATAAAGACCAGTATAATTTTTATCTTGATTGCTCTTTGTTCATATTTTTAACCTGTAAATAAGGACCACCTGTCTGTAAAGGCCACTTTTACTAGTTCCCTTGGGTGGCTTTTATAGACAGGTTTAACTGCATTTCCTTGATTCAACATTGTTGGAAATTGAAATTTATAATCAATGAAAAAATCTTAAATAATACAATTTATGCAATACATCTAATGTATATTCATCAGAGTTCATTGTTTTGAATCAAAGTAATTGTGTGGATCTATGAAAAACTTTTTTTATAATGACAAGCAACAACAAGAGGCCCATGGGCCTGATACGCTCACCTGATAACTAATGGCTAGCTGATAGATTTAAAGAAAACATAAATACTAAACCCCAATGACTTTTTTCTTTACATCATGATAACCATTGTATCAATACCTACAACATTCTAATATACATGACTATACAAAAAGTTAATAGTTTTCAAGATAATTAACCATTTCAGTATTGTTTCACATCTGTGACCTTGACCTTTGAACCCATGACCTTTTTCTATACATCAAAATGATCTTTGTATCGATACCTACAACATTCTAATATACATGCCCATACAAAAAGTTTATAGTTTTCGAGATAATAAAACATTTCGGTATTGTTTCGCATATGTGACCTAGACCTTTGAACCCATGACCTTTCTCTATACATCAAAATGATCGTTGTATCAATACCTACAACATTCTAATATACATGCCTATACAAAAAGTTTATAGATTTCGAGATAATTAACCATTTCAGTATTGTTTCATATCTGTGACCTTGACCTTTGAACCCATGACCTTTTTCTATACATCAAAATGATCATTGTATCAATACCTACAACATTCTAATATACAAGCCTATACAAAATGTTTATAGTTTTCGAAATAATTAACCATTTCGGTATGTTTGGCATCTGTGACCTGACCTTTGAACCCATGACCTTTTTCTATACATCAAAATGATCGTTGTATCAATACCTACAACATTCTAATATACAAGCCTATACAAAATGTTTATAGTTTTCGAGATAATTAACCATTTCGGTATTGTTTCGCATCTGTGACCTTGACCTTTGAACCCATGACCTTTTTCTATACATCAAAATGATCGTTGTATCGATACCTACAACATTCTAATATACATGCCTATACAAAAAGTTTATAGTTTTCGAGATAATAATTATAATCAGAGGTAAAAAAAATTAGGTCACGACCTTCACAATTGACCTTGACCTCATTTTGAAGATACTAACAAGAAGATGTCAAAACTGAAAACCCCATGTCATTATCTGGTCAAATAGTCAAGTTATAACAATTTGAAGCTATTTTACGATTTTTTTAAAATTAAACACAAAAACGCGTAACCTATTTTTTATCCGAATTTCACAAAATGAACAAACTATAGGCTTAAGACCCTAGAGAAGCCAAATATCACATCAGATTTTTTTTCCAATCAGTACTTTCGGAGAAGAAAATTTTTTAAGATTTTTGAACCCCTAAGTCACCTTGACCTAGTTATGGTAGCCATAGCAACGCCACGAACAAATCTGAATTGCACCGGCCCATATATACTTCTGACAAAGTTTCATTAAAAACTGTCCACTAGTTTCAGAGGAGAAGTCGAAAATAGGTGTTAACGACGCACGCACGCACACATGCACGCACATACACACGCTGCGCTATGCCATAAGCTCACATGACCTTCGGTCAGGTGAGCTAAAAATATAAGTCTGTGGAGTCATGAATATTTCACTGTAGTTTCATACTGAAAATATATTTTACTATGGTAAATATTTGAAAATAAAATAAAATCAAAGAAACACAAAACAAAAACAAATCCAGATATTCATTAAATACTGAAGTAGCTATTAATACTACTGTTACAACACATATTATCTACCGGTATATAACAGAATACTACCAAAACATATCTACCTAAACGACATTGAGTGAAAGAACTTTGGTATAAATCTCATAAAACATGGTGGATGTGTAACAACAGGAAACATTTAGTGTGATAACATTTTGGAACATTTACATCTACAGCACTTGTTGTTTACCATCAGACTGCTTCAAACTTAGATGTTGAGTAGCAGAGTGATTAGTGCTTTGAACCATCAGCAACGTGACTGAGTTCAACTGACGGATCCCTGGCCATGTCCACAATGTTCTGACAAAGGCCCAGCATGCTTGAATTACACACAAAAAGAATTAAACCTGTGCCTGAATTGTGCCATTTAATGATGTCACTGACACTAGTAAGTCATTTATTGCTGTGATGCTGCTTTGGTACTGTGATGGCGGCCAGTGTCTGAACATAAAAGGCATGGCCGGCGATGTGTCAATTTCAGGCATCCTGATAGGGTTCAGAAGGTCAACAACCTCAACATGTGGTGTTTTCATGACTAGGATCTTTGGATTTTCTTCCACATAAAAAATATCCTCATGCACCGAATTCTTGGTTTTGATAAAAGCTTTTAAATTGTTGTATAATTTTTTTTTTGAAAAATCGCCCAGAGTAAAAATTAATTTCTTCATATTCAGTGTTAATAATGTCAATTTGTCTTTCTTTTTGTCATGTTTGATGTCTATATAAAACTTTCATTTTGTGATTTTCTGTGGAAACCATGTTTTATATTAATAAAGGCCGTGTCCTGATATCATTTCACACCAAATGTTTCTCATTGTAGCAAATTACAGATGACATACAGATTAATTCATTGTATCTCTTTATCCTTAGGCAGAGGATACTTTATTATTGTACATGTAAAATTCTTAACCAACTCTGTATTAGATCACATACTTGCTGGAAAATCAAGATTAAATTTCTACACTTTGAAAAATTTAGAATATTATACTTTAGAAACAGATTTTTATCTATTATTTGGGCAAGGATTTACATTTCAGTTAGATATAAAACCAGTAATTTTACTATAGATACATCTTAATTAGTCAAACAATTATTTAATTAACTTTAAATTTGAATCATTCAAAAATCGTGTTATAAAATGATACATACATGTACATATAGCAATGTATGTTCTGGGTGCAAAAAGAAAAATTTATAATTAAAAAAAAAATTTTAAAAATTAAAATTTGCACACTTTTACCCATAATTCAAGTATTAATCAGTAAACATAAATCTTTGAAAAATAAAACAATCACCGATAAAGTTTAAATACGACAAGATGTGATCATGTGAATCAAAATGAACATTAAACCTTCTATTAAGAACATCCTATACAACTTGTAAATCTCTTCAAACTGTAGTCAAATTATTTGTGGACATGGGCTACTACCCCATAATAATGGAAAAATGTCCGAGGGTTTTAAAATCAATTTGGCAAATTTTCTGTTTTTTTATATCAAATAAATAAATGTGTTTACTTTACCAAACTATTGTGAAAGCTAGGTGCTACTGGAAAGATGGCTTTTAATTTTGAAAATTAAATTAAATTAAATTTTAAAATTATCTGAATTTTCTCAGAGATGCATTCTTTGTTAAAATTTCAAACAATATGGCCTATAAAAACAATTTGACACTAATAGTTGTCAAATTCTAGGATGCTCTTTATACAGTCTTATCGTAACTTTATAATGGCAGTGAAATTTCAATCTTTTAAACAAACAAAATATTTCAAGTCATTTGATGTAGATAACTGGAGGGTACGTAACCTCGGTTACCATCCGCGTCAACATACCACCATTCTGTGTTACCCTGTTGATCATGTTGACTTAAAACTGTCACCACTTGTCCTTCAAATAAACTGACTTCAGTATCACTACGTGCATGGAATGGATATTCTGCATAGTAAAACTGGAAAAAAAAGATAAGGTTAATACAGGTTGAAGGCATGTGTAAACTTTTATGTATTAACAGCATCAATGTGTTAAACAAAACATGTGTGGTAGAATGCTTACTCATGTGGAACATTACCTGGTTCAATCAAGAACTGACATAACTCTAAAATAGGCATTAAATGTTCTATGGTAAAACATTTGGTATTTCAAAATTAAAATCAAAAGTTCTTTGAATAAAAACTAAAATCTTTGTCATACTTAACATGGCAAGTTCAATGAAACTTCAAGTCTAATTTTAATATTTGAGGGACTACTCATTTATCTGGATTCCTATACATAGTATCTAAACAGCTCGCTTCATTTTCTTAAATGTCATAAATAACTGGAAGTCATCATGGTTCAAACACCAAAACTTGAACTTTTGGATAAATGAAAGTCAAAATAGAAGTAAAATGAACTTTGAGTTTAACCATAAAATACACAGATACATCAATAACTAGTGCAGGTGATGTCTCGATATAAGTGAAATCATCTTGATCAGAGTATACAAGTCCAATCAACAAATTATCATCATCATGATTATTAATGTAAGTCTTATTATCATTTTCAATAAGTATGCAAACCTGTTCTTCATTCTGACTTGTTGCAGATATATTAGGTGACATGTCTTCTTCCAATGCAAAGTCAAAATCATCCATCTCATCTATTGTCTGTTGAGAACCAATCATAGAGGGTGACAGTGATTGCTTCTGACCAATCAAAGATGGTGATAATGGCTGTGTCTGTTGAGAACCAATCATTGAAGGTGGAAGTGGACTTTGACCAATCAGTTGTGGTGGTAGAGAATGTCTTTGACTGTTCACATGCATTGGCTCTAAAGTTGGTTGGATTTTAACAGATGGACCTGGTGAACTTGGTGAATGAATTACAGCAGGTGCTGGTACTGAAGTCTGAGGTGGTGATGAAAGATGCAAAACTAAAATACCCTTTGGCACAAATCCCTTTGTAGCTGTAAAACAAATTACAAACATAACTAAGACCTTATACAAAAATATTTCTATTTCACAGAGCTATAGGAGATTCTGTATTTTCTGTTTTTAGATATCATAATAACTAACTTTGAAAAAGAACAAAAATGATAAAAAAAACTCTTTATTACTTCACTTACTGAACTTTGTGATATTGTAAACAGTTCTGTAAAAATGAAAACATTTTATGAAGTACAGGACTGAAAGTAAATTTACCCTAAAATCCTAAAGTCACAATAGGAAGCATTTAACCACATTTTGTATTGGTAATGCTTCTTTCAGGGACTGTTGGCTATACATTTTCTTGCCAATGGCATTGATATAGGCATCAAAATATGAAAAATGTAACTATTTAAATTTCAAGACAAACAGCAATTGACGGATCGCTGATTATGCCCACAATGTTCCGACAAAGAGTCGGCATGTTTGAATTACACACAAACAGAACAAAAACTTGGTCTGCATTGTGCTATTTACTGACGCCACTGACACTAGTACATCATTAGTTGCCCTGACATTGCTGTGGTACCATGATGACAGCCATTGTCAGAACATAAAAAGCATGACTGGTGATACATCAATTTTGCAGACCTGACTGATACAAAATTATGCCAAATGTTTCCAATTCTACATGTCTACTTACATCCATTATCCACAAACCAGCGCTCTTTGTTCCCCATGGGATCTTTTTCCCGAACCACTCCCACAAAGTCACCCTCAAACACACCTATATCCATCAGGTCTGTTGGTTTATAAGTTTTGGTTACTTTGTACAGTTTGGAAGGAGGGTATTGCTGTTGTATATATACTCTTTGACTATCAATCTGGGGACTACCAATTTCCTAATTAATAATAATATTCAAAATAGTTTAAAAATGATCTGAAAAACAAAGAACAACTAAAATACTAGTTATCAATTAAAACTGTCAAAAGTAGTGTACAGTCAAAACTGTAAATCGGGGCCATGTAAGGGAACCAGTAAAAGTGACCTTTATGTGCAGGTGGCCCTCAGGTTCAAATAATATGAATAAAGAATAATTGGGATACAATGCTAGTAAACTTTGTAAGCAGGTGACCCTTATATAGAGGTGGCTTTTTAGGCAGGTTGGACTGTATGATGTAGCTGATCATTATATTCTTTTTGTATCTTTTCTATCACAATTTTAAACATTACCAATGCAAGTGGTATGACATGACCCCTTCTGACTTCTTTACTTGATACAGCAATAGAGTCCTAAATATAAAGATGACTTAGAAAATATATTACTATGTGTATCCAACTGTTACAGTGGCAAGCACTCGGAGATGCTGGAGTGTGATTCTCTGCATTGATTTTGAGAAGGTATTATACTACATGCTCGACTATTTGAACATGTAGAATCTATCATCTATCATCATACTGTCTGGTTTTCTTCCCAACCAAGAATTTGGACCCAATGAAATCTGTTGTAGTAATATATGATGTAGTACACATGTTTCTGTATTTTAATCAAATCTACTTTGTCCATATATCATTCATGCCAAATTATGGTCATTAATATATTCAGATGCATTCTCTTCAAAGAATGTTAATATGTAACAGTCACATGTATTCATAAAATTCGAAAAAGAAGGTCAGAAAACACATTGGTAACACAAATCACAATTATAATATTCTTTTCATCATATATCTCTATCGATAATTTTTTCTGGTTCAGCATAATAAATTCCACAGCCCAATATCATTTTTTTTCTTTTAGATACCCTCAAAACTGAAATGTGAATTTATATATACAATATACATGTATATCATGCAGTCAAGAGCATTTAAGTAAAGCCTTTGTAAAGTGAAAGAAATAACCCCCGAAAACCCCTGATACCTTAAAACTGTCCTCATGGAGAGAGAGAGGGAGAGAGAGAGAGACCAATCATAAACTTTACATTTCTCTGTCTAAGATGAATGATATTATATTTATAGAAGAAATTGCCAGATAGTTTAACAAAAAATTCAGTAATCAATATAACAAACCTATCATAGAATGAAACAACAAAAGCTGGCTTTAATCAGAAAGAAATGCTTAAGATCCACAAGTGTGGAATAAGGGAGATAACTCTATACCAAAAAACAACAGCATTTGAATCTTGTACTATATAAGGTAAAACTAAAATTGAACTTGATATACAATTCAAAAATTGAGGATTTGATTTGTAGTTTATTATCAGCTGTTTAAGGCCATGCATACATACTACATATTAGTATTATATGTCAGATATAAATGTAGTTTAATTTACCAGAATTATACACATCACTCTCTTATGATCATAATACACCTTCCATCTATCCTACAAATGGTTTTAAATATACATACATGTATTTCTTGAAGTTTAAACCTTCCTCAAGAAGTCTTTGAAATCAGCAAGGCTATGGCCTGAGGCCAGTAAATTTTTACTCAGTCAAGTGAAATTTGAATGCTAGCAAGTCCAAATTCTAATACTGACTATTATTTGAATGGAAAATACTAGTTTGCCAGTGAAATCTGATCAAAGCCTGTAAAACAGACTCTGTTACTGGCCTGAGAGGCTGTTAACTTTCAAAATGTAAATTCTTTCACTTTAAGTTTACCAAAGATGTCCGATTTTAAAAGTGGTGCAGTGATTAACCTTCCTTTTCCATCACCAATGCAGCAAAAAATGTTTTTTGTATTTAGGAGATGGTATGGGGTCATAAGCTTAAATACTTTTTTTTCATTAAGGCCTTTGTTCTTCAGTGTGAGATAAGTGATAAATTTGCAACCTCACAGAAAATATTTTTTTAAATTTTTTTGTGGTCATAGTTCTTTGAAAATCTCTAAAATATATGTTTTCTGTCAGATTTCTAGTGTAATGGTATATAAGATTCATTATGCAAATTTCTGACAAAAACTTATAGAGCATGTTATTGAATAAGGCGATTAAAACATTGGTGAGTACTATATGGTATACACTGAACTACTGTCATCACCGTCACCAGGAATCAAACCTTTTCACATTTTCTTGAATAGTTATGCATCAATTACTAGCAATTATACATAACAATTGCAGTGAGTTCATTTATTTTTATGATTCTAAGAAAAAAATACCATTCTAATGGGGTGATAAATTCCTTGTTTGTGGTTTCTGTTTAAGCTTACTTTGTCATATACACTATTTTGTCAATATGTATATAGGTAGGTCAGAGTGTCTGTTAAAACAACCAAATTTGGGTTGGGACAAAATAAAAATACATGTAAATGATTATTCAGTAACAGTTATCACATGGAACACACACATATAAACTACATTCTTAAATCATTTACAATATCATCTTAATAATTTACTTACAGATATGACTTTGGTCATCGATGGATCCAAGGATTGTCTTTTATTTTTCTTGTCTGTCTGTTTAGCCAGGTCCATTTTAGGATTAAATCCTTTAGGTATGAAGCTAAGCAGAGATAATCTGTCTATCTGTGTCACATGTTTAATGTTAAAATTCTCTACAACATTGTCATCTCCTGTACTTAATAACGAGGGTAGCTGAAATTGAAGGAAACAACAATTTTTTAAAGCAAATACTATAAATGTTTGAATTTAGTGGTGTACTAATTTTAATGATTTTTGCAATGATAAGAGTGGTGCTAATTTAAATCCATCATCAAATTACAAATGATCATAGTACACAAGGTGAGATTTATGCTGATTCAAGTTTTAAGTGAATTTTTCTTAATTATAATTTGTGCAAAGATTGTACACTTAAATATGTCAGGTAAGAAACACAAAATTAAAAGACACAGCCATACATTTCTTCAACAGAGTTGTGTTAGTTTTAGTTCTAGTTCTAGTTCTTTATTACACTCAAAACCACCGGAGGTGGTACCTGAGGTTTATATACATAATTATACATAATATGGCGATTGATACAATGTATAGAATATAACACAATAATATAACATTATACCATAAAGTAATAGAATATAGCACAACACTATCATATAAACTATATATTACAACCACCTTCCTTCATGTTTCATATGAAGGGAAATGCGGGTCATGTTAAGAGTTTCATATTTACTGTTAGTCAATTCTTTCAATAAATTCCATACTAATGTGTCAATCATACCGTAGTTGACCTTTTTATGTATTATTTTGTCTATTACTTACATCTAAAACTTCAGTCATTTCATGAAGAACTTTACTGGAATATTCTCTTTGGAAGACAACAAATGTTTGTATACAATCCTGTAGTAGCTGGAAGGATAAGGTATACATCTTTGGAAGTTCATCTAACAGTTGAGCGTTCAGTGCCTCGTAGTTATTCTTAGCTGTCTGTAAAGCCTTCTCAGTCGCCTAATTAATGAACATAATCAATAAAATTAAATGTTATGAACTGTTTCAAATTCATTGCAACTATTTGCTAAGTCAAATTTTGGCATTATAAAAGATTTTCATGATAAAACGATAGAGGCTCATAAAGCAAACATAGAAGAAATGGATTTTTGGACGTGTGAGATTAAGCAAGATGGCAAAGTTACCTAGAGGCATTATAATGAGTCTTTACTGCTCTATTATACAAACCAGAGTTCTACAGTCAAGACAGAATTAGTTTAAATTTACATAGTAACACGTTGTCATGTCAAAACATTCTTTTACATTTTGTATATTAAAATTGAACCAAGTATAATACTAGTACATAAAATATGAAAAGCAAATGTAAGAACAGACAACCTTAAGTCCAAAAAATACATCTGCAGAACAATAAACCAAGTATTGTGAAATAGAAAATTTTAAATGATCAAGTACTTTTTTTTTTAAATTTATGAATCAATTTAAACCATTTTCTGGTAAAATTCCTGTATTTATAATGTTGGAATATGATTAGACCTAATGGCAAAACTATGAATGAAAGGGGGGAGATTTGAAGATTAACACCTTCACAACTATCTATCACTCAATAAATAAACTTTTTGTATGGAGTAAAAAGATTTACAAGGTGGAAATGATAAAACTTTTACACAAAAAAATTATCATAAAAAGTAAACAAAGTTTTTTTTTTAGTTTATACCTTTTCATTTGTGTATTTTCCAAGAAGATTATCATAATCTAACAATTTATCATGTCTTTTCTGGATAACTTTGTTTGGTGCTTCAAACATCTGTGAAAGTCTATTCAAAGGGGAGATAACTAGTTCAAACACACTACCAGTCTGAAATACAAAGAATTACAATTTTAGAAATGTTAAAATCTATTCAGCTCTATATAATTCTGCTGAAAAAAAGATTATACATGTATACAAGGTCATTAAATACTGTTTTGCACCTAGAGCTTAATTAGATTTTAGTATCTCTTTGCTTTTAGTATTACTTCTTTTGTAGTCATATCACACTCAATGAATTTCTACAATGGTGAAGTATACGTAATGAATGAATGAGAGTGTATGTACCAGGAAAGATTATTTCACTTATATCAAAATGTCACCAGCTGTGAGTGAATCGTAAATATGATAAACAAGAAATGTGGTTATTGCAAATAGGCGTCTTCATCCTGATACCTTCTGTCATCCAAGGCATTGGTGTTTTGTCTCAAACAAAGGCAGCACAACATTCATTTTTGAATCCAGCATGCCTAGAATAGAGCAACCATTGCCCATTTTAATGTCTTGATTATAGATACCTAGGTTTTGAAAACCATAAAGTCATTTGTGGTAGCTCAGTTGGTAAACTGCTCACTCCGTAAGTAGGAGGTCATGGGTTCCAACCCTGATCTGGTCTAAGACTTGAAAGTGGGTAGTGTCTGCTTTTTTGCCATGCACTCCGCACTCAGAAATGGAAGTCACAGTTCTTTCAGATGAGAACTTATAAAATAAACAAGGACCCGTGCCACGCCTACCGATAAAGAACCCTGCTGTATAATGTTGTCAACACAACAAGCAGGCAAAATTTCTGCAACTTTGCCTACAGCTGACGATGCCTCAATATGAGTGAAATATTTTTGACTGGAACATCAAATACCAACACTCAACTCAACTCATTCATGTAGCCATACCTAAAATGAACTACTAATAATAGCACTGGAAATGTACATGTATTTGCTAACATTCTGACACATGTACTTCACCAAAAGATTGTTCCTGTGAATTTTCAGAAAAATTTGTTAGAAAGTTTCTGAGAAAAGTGGCAAGCAAAGTATTAGTGGAAGAAATTGGATATACACTTCATGTCTCCACCCCCACTTCCATATTGTTTGGGAACATACTAAAAGACTTACAAATTCTGGTAGAAATGTTCCATCTACAAGTCTATGTACTTTCTGGTATTTCTGTACTTCACCATCAATTTTATCACCAAAGAAATCTTCTAAATCTGCTACTAAACCCTCATGACTACTAACTGATTCCTAAAACATACAAAACAAGATCAAGAAATACAGCCACGTAGATAAGGTAGATTACTAATGGGTTAGAGTAAGGCAAGTTAATATGTCCATGGGAAGATATTCCATATCAATTTGAAATTTCAACCTGAGGGATCAGATTCGTTATTTTCCAGACTGGAAAAGTTGAGATTTCTATGTCTCCACTACAAACGCAGGGGTTGATTCTTTTTCTCCAATATTCAATGTTTTCCTATTTTTTACAGGTTTCATGGTAAAAATTATCCTTAAACTCTGCAAAATGTTATGTCGTTTGCAGATGCAACCAATGAAGTCACAATTTGAAGCACTATTGTGATGCTATAATGTTTGTGGCTTGTCTTACTCAAGGGTAAGGCAGAAAAATCTTACCATGTTAAAATGCAGAATTTTCTTGTCTGATATGGGAGATAAATATACTGGTAGTCAGTGCCCCACATGATAAATTACTTTTGTGACACTGAAACTAACAATATACACCAGACTGGGGTGCCACGGATGATACTTTAACCTAACTAATGACAAATGTAACAGAAAATCTAAAATTTTAAAACACTTAACATTTAAACTTAAACACTTAAAACATTATACTGATAGGAATATTACCATTAAAATAATTTTTTTTAATAAATGTGCAACTTAAAGTGATGTCTGTCTTGAACAGACTGTATTTACTATCTAAGTCTCTTTTTATATCAATGATATTTCTATCTATGGCTCTCATTTTGTCATCCTTAAGCAAAAATTTAGACAACTTCTGGGGACAAGTTTTATATGGGCAACTTTTCTATGATCCTTACTTTTTCAAATTTAGGCAAAATTTCAAACAACTTTTTGTGATCATTTTTATACCTGTAACTGTTCCATGTACGTCTGAACATCTTTAACAAAGATCTTCACAATTTTATCTAGCTGTCTAAACCTGGCCACTTCTCTGTCAAAGCTTTCATCTTTTGTCTGAACAAAGAAAATTAAAATAAGTGTTATAAATTGAACAGGTCTCATATTGTACTTTAAAATAAATTTCTGTTAACTTTGGACCTACTTCTTTTGAGAGGGACACATGATGGAAAAAGAAAGGGTTCTGTGATATATGCTGCTAAAACTCTTATTTACAGCTTAATGGTTTCTTGATTTTGTGCCACCAAATCCAAGCCTGGGATAAGATCATAACCCTCCTGTTTGCTGATTTGGACAGATCCTGAGAGGATAATTAGCTGTTGAGGACACACACAGATGACTGCAATCAGCTTTTACTTTCAACTTTACAATATAAGAACAAGAGACTCAGAAGAAATGTATAAGTTGGCTGCCATAAAAAACTATCATTGAACACCAACAATAAAGATCCATACTTGGGTACGAGTTGGGTTGAGTTGTGTAATGATGTTTAACATACCAGTAAAGCATATTGCACTTATATCGAAAAGTCGCCAGCTATAGGAAAAGGTGCAGAAATTTTGTCTGTGTATTGTGTTGAAGGCACTATACAGTAGGGTTCTTTATCGTGCCATGCTTACCATGACACGGTACCTCATTTATTTTAGTTTCCATCCGAAATGAACTGTGACTTTATCCTTATGCTAAGTGCTTGGCGATGGAACAGTCACTACCCACTTTTAAGTCTTGGGTCAGACACAGTCAGAGTTGAAACTAATGACCTCCCACTTGCAGAGTGATCACTCTAGCAACTGAGATACTGCAGTGGTTTACTTGGGCAAGAGATAACTTGTTTTGTACTTCTTACAAGCAAGCTAAAAGATGTTGGATACACATTTACCATAGAATATTGATTTAGCTTTACCTGAGGTGTAAGTCCTAAGTTTGTACTTAGTCGTCCTTTAAATCTACTGCCCTTCTTCCTCAAAGTATGTAAACTTAACTTTGACAATTTATCACCAAGTGTTTCCTCTGTGTCTTTTTTGTATTTAAAAACTGAAATAAATAAAACAAAATATAGTGGCAAATAGATCACTTTACAGTTTCATAAAGGGCTGCCTTCAAAAGAAAATGCCAACTTATGGGAATCCGAATATTTAGAATTGGACTTGACCTTCTTTAGTAAACCTATTTGTTTTCGCTAACATTCAATAACTCATGAATATAGTGTGGGTTATGACTGCAAATTTAACATAAACTGCAAAGCAACTCATTCAATGTGCAATTCCTGACTGTCATTCATAATACCAATTAACACACTAAAAAAGAATGTTATTTCTTAATTAGTTCTGGACATTATGTATTATTACATGGTAGACTAGTTAACCCCATTACATTAAAAGTAAAAGCATACCTTCTTAAAATAAAATATTTCAAATGTTTGCAATTGTAATTACTGGTAAGAAGAACCCTGATTAATAGACAACAAGAGCTCTAACATCAAGGTATGACATGAGTTCTTCCGTTTGTATGTGTGAAATAAATATAAAAACAAACCTAGATCTTTCCTTCTTTTGTATTCATTAATGGCTGTAGCTACGTCTGCCATGGCATTGATGGCTGCTAAGCTACATGTTTTATCTTTATGGTCATCTTCTGTTGCCTGTAAAGAGATACATTTAAATATAAACTAGAACTGTCTCTTGAAAGCCAAATACCCACCACCCCCAACATTTAAAGTTTTCGTGTGACCTTGACCTTACCGATATGACCTTGGTTCTAGATCAAGACACACCTTTGGACCTTGAAGATTATTTGTGTGAAGTTTCATGAGAGTCCTCCAAAGCATTGATGAGATATGGCTTGGACACAATCTTACACGGACAAACAGACAGACAGACATGGTGATTTCTATATACCCCTCTCAAACTAGTTTGCAGGAGGTATAATAAATACTTTGATCATATGAACCTAATGCACAAGAAAAATATGATCTGCTCAAAAGCCCAACACAAATCATCAGTACAACAGATTTCACTTGTTAACTATATGTATTAGTATGTGACACTTGTGCACAATTATGATTGAACTGATTGTGGAAAATAAGCTATTGTATTTTAAATGGAAATAAAAAAATTCAGAACCAATAAAATTGGGGACTAGTACGGTATAAACTCTTCTGCACTTTGTGCAACTTTACATAGAATATGATCAGAAAAATAATTCTTGAAATGAAAACTTCCTGTGGACATTCAGATGGCCTTAATGACAAGTTGTTTATAACAGTACATCTCACTGCTGAAGTTCAAATCCCACTTGAGCTGATCCTAGTGTGAGAAAGTTTATCAGTTTGCTTTTAAGAAGTCAGTGTTTTTCTCTTCGCACTATTTCTCTACCATTAATAATTAAATAAATTCACTGCCTTGATTAAACGAAATACCCTTGGCTGGCTGGGGCATAAAACACCATTACTCCACTCCATATGCACAGACATTTACATCATACAAACCTTTGCCAATTCATCTAACAACAATGGGTATTTCAGTATTCTTTGTACAGGTTTAATCAACATGGCTTCCAGGTCAAACAACACTGTCTTTTCCTTCAGTTTGTTGGTCATACGTTCAAAATATTCACAAATAGATGGATTTTCCCTGTACTATAGAGATGATATAAAAACATGATTTAAATAAAATTTACATTGTTAACTTTGATGAAGAAGTAATCTACATCTTGGCAAGACTATTTTACCTATATCAATACATCACCAGTTACATGTGAAGGTTCAACTTTATATATGTGACATACATGCTTTGAACCAATGGCATAGTCATAGTAAAATTGGTTTCTGCAACATCTTTGGCAATGACAGTAGTACAAACTGAATTTTACCCTACCTTGCCTGTTGCTCAGTTAGTGTGTGTCTATAGACAAGACTATAAGAGAGGAACTACTTCAAGTTAATATGATCCTGTTAATTACATCTAGAAAATAAGACAATAAGCCTGCAGACCACAAATTCTCTTACAAAACTTAAATTTGCATTTTATGTTCATGTGTATTTTAGTATATGTATATAATCTTAAGGAATATGACATGTATTATTTTATATTGGAGATGAGACCCCTATCCTTGTTCTGCATGATATTCTACTGTCATGTTTCAGGACTTAATAATCCAGATCTTAGATTGTATGTTCATTATAGTTACCTTTTCCAGCAGGGATATAACTTCATCATGATTTCTACAATAAGGAGCATAAACATTCTTCATATCCTCTGATAATTCCAGAAAACAGGAACCTAAAACCAGAGGCAACAAATCAAATAATGTCAAATACTTTATATAGCCTACAGTGGCAATGTAGCCTTAAAAAGGACCAATATCATCTTTGCATCAGTAATCAACAATACATGTATTTCAGCTATTTGTGACAAAAGCAAGTTTATTCATCTCTAAGGACTAATCAAAGAACAAGTACATGAGATGTGACAATGTTTTTATGGTCTGCCCTGTACAGAGGCATTGTGATTCATACATCTGCTCCTCTGACCTCTAGACGAGTATAGTTCATATCTAGTATATCAAAAACTTAAACATAATATCTATGGGTACATCAAAACAAGGAGAATGGCATCATCTCTGCTGTTTGTTTTACATGCTTTATGCATCAGGTAAAACAACATCATAATACTATTTGTGTATTAAATTCTAGAGATAGTACATTGCTAGTGCATATCCAACCATATCTGTTCCTGTTAACATACCTAAAACCTGATCCTGGAAATTTTTTCCACAAGTTCCATTTTCCATTAATGTTAAGAGTTTCTGTGACACATCTGCTATTTCCTCCATATTACCAACAACAAGCTCTACATCAACCTCTGGATGCTAAAATCAAATAAATCAACAGCATTTAAACTAGGAAAATATCTAAGTGATGGCATTATGTACCTGTTGTCAGATTAAATTTTAATTTTTTGTAAGAAAAGGTCACTGTGACCTTGTTTTGATAACCATTGAAATGCTGCAGATAAATTTGAATGGCTTATGTGTGCTTTTGATCAAATCTCTTTGAAATCTGTCTTGTTGTCTCAGAGGATATGTGGAATATAGGTGTTAATGATTCACACATACACACACTGTGCTATGCCCTAAGCTCACATGATCTTTAGACCAACCCAGGATATGCTTTAACTAAATCTATTGAAATCAAAATCCATCTCTAAAAAGGTCAGAAGCACAGAAGGAAATTCAATCTCATTTAGAAGGTTCCACTGTATCACCATGTACACATACAAATTCAAAACTTTATTTTCACCTCTCAATTGTATTTATAATGACTTACTTTTTCTGATTGCGGACTGAGAAATGTTTCTAAACATAAATTCAAACTAGACAGAAATCCTCTCTCTGTATTTAGAAGTTCCTCCATTACGTGTATTCTCTTTTCTTTCCTTTTTTCTTTCATTTCTATCATTTTTTTCCTTTCTTCTTCCTTCCTTCTCTCCTCTTCTTCTTTCATTCTTTCTGCTTCCAGCTGTAAAGTAACTTCATCAATTTTCTTTGGACAGACATCCTGAAGGTTTTCTATAAAACAAAATACCATTGTTTTAGCAGTCACAATTCTAATATACATATATATGTTACAAAAGTTCAATTTACTACAATTTTGATCTTGCAATTCATGACAATTTCCCAAATTTCACAAAACACTTGCAAAGATAATTTGACTTCAAGTTGTGTGGCTTTATTTGAATGAGATGCGTCAAGTGAAATTTGCTTCTTGTTGAAACATTTATTTTAAGTTCAAACAGTTAAAGCCGCATTTTTAGAGAAGTAAATGATAATTTCTGGATGTACAATATTACCTCGTAAAGCTTTTAATTCCTCTGTCATACCACTGATATTCGCGTCATAAAATGCTACGTTATCGTGTATCTCGTTGGTTTCATTTTCATCCACATTGTGTAACATCAATTGTAATTCTTCCTTGGATTTCTTGTATTTCTGTTTGAAAAAGAAAAAGAAAATAATTATATTTTCTAGCTTAACTGAACATGCAGATTATCTTCCACAGAATTTTTAGATACTTAAAATAGCATCAATGAATTTCTTTAAAAATCTAATTTTTCATCAAAATCATCCTTTTCTTTTTTATAACTTGACATTTCAAGGCCAGAAGCAAGTTGAACGTCTATACGTATATTGGTGCGAGCATTTCTACTCGCAACTTTCTTTAAATTCACTGCTGCACTGAGGTGCAATTTGGGTTTATGCCAATAATGCAGACTTTGCCGGCTATCAGCAACACTGCAGAAATGTTTAGCTATGTAATTCATCTTTTCAGAGACTTTGCCAGCTATTAGCAACACTGCAGAAATGTTTAGCTATGTAATTCATCTTTTTTTGGCAATGAACATTGGGGATTCTATGTCATGTGTACTATAAAATGTATTGAACACCAGTTTTAAGAATTTAATTGAAAACCCTTTAACTTCCATTCCAAAATATGTCTGCCACACTAGACACTTTCAAATTTATTCTACTCAATCTGTTTATGTTGCATGTAGTAGAACATATCTTCCATAGGAAGTATATTTTATCAAACAAGAGCCAGTTTCACAATCATTCTTGCCTAAGGTTTTCTTTTTTTAACTTTAATCTGACAAATTTGAAATACATACATGTATAATGTTTTCTAAATACTCATAAATTTAAGGTGCCATTATGAAGACCACTGTGACCTCTGTATTCTGGGACCAGTAGTGGAAGCGCTGCTGATATATAACTGTTTTATATGAAACTTTACTTACATCTAAATCTTGTTCAACTTCTCTAATTCTTTTCTGCAAATCTTCAATAATTTCTGCATTTGCTTCTAAAAACAAAATATACAAATCACTAACTGAAAGAATTGAATCAAATTAATTTTGAGGAAATGACTTTTAAAAAACAATAGAAGATAAGGAAATTCAAAACACTTTAAAGTTTAAAACACAAGGAAGTAGAAAAAAATTGTTAATGCATTATATGTAAGAAAAGTATTGATTACTGAACCAATGTATTTGTAAGTGTCTTAACTGTTACATGTAGCACATTCCGAGTTGCAATAGACACTAACTGGTCCTCTACTTTACCATGTTTACATTGGATATATTGAATTATGATAAAACTAAATATTCAATATCTCTCATTTAAAATATAGTAGATACCAATAAGTAAAAAAAAGATTTTTTTTAAATGAGGCCTTTGGTGAAAAGTTCTTAATCAAATGCCATATTATTTGCCAAGAAAATAAAGAATGTGTAGGCAAGTAGGTAATAAAAACATGATTTTTTTTTTAATTTTCTTGACTCGAGGGAGCCTCTGTTACATGACTTACAGGTCATTGCCTCTCTTTACCCATGTTTAACTATTACTAGGAAAGACTTAAGTATGATTTAGTTCATCAGATCCCTTTATCAAACTGTAAAAATGAATACCTCCTAAGAGTAAAATATTCAACCCCATCACTATCTACCAGCTCTTTCAGTAAATTTTCAAATAGAAGACAAATTTCTTATAGTAGGCAGTAAGTATATAGCAATATGTTTTGCAAAACTTATCAAGAAAATGTAAATTTTGTGGAAATAGGCAACAAACTTAATCCAAATCCTGAAAAGTAACAGGCTACTTTTGTCACCTTGTTGGCTTTATTGAAACCATTGATCCACTCCAACAATGATCCAAAGAATAAACCTTGCATTTGCTATGGAATTATATAGCATAAATTCATATATTTACTATTTCACCTAAAAGGTCCTGAAATATCAACACTTTTGCTCACAGGCAAATATTTTGCATAGGGGGTGTGACTGATAAATGTCATAGGATGGACCTGAGATACACGTGAGCACCACAAATATGTATGACTAGTAGTTTGGGGGCATGTGACTTAAGAAAATTCTTGAATATGGAACACAAAATGGTGCATTTTGAAGCATTTTACTTTTTGAAATTATCAAAATTATTGTTTTGATATTTTAAAATGATTTTTAATGAGACTTGAAGGTGTTTAATGATTTTGCATTCCTCACTACCCCCTGAATATGGACCTGATTATTAATATGGTATGTAAGTGAAATATCTGATAACAAAATGACAGAAAACACCAAAAACTTGTAACACATTACGCTGAAAACAGACTTGTCTTCAAATTTAGTCCATCAAAATGATGCAACTTTTATTTTAACTGCAGCTAGGCTCTGACACTCAAGATACCTGGCTAGGCACTGAGACAAGTTAAAGACACTTTAGACATGTACACAGACACTTACCAGGGGTATGCCATAAACTCTGCATTTTGTACATGAAAGGAAATCAAACTACTTTCATTTTGTAAATACATATGTACTACATTATATTTAACTTTGAACAGGTAAGATAACATCAGATCAGGCTGATAAAATTGATATAAAAATAATAAATACAAAATATACACATAGATGTTAAAAACTTACGTTACTAGTATAGTTCATTGTACTGTATATATAATTTAGTAATTTAGACCACTGACCTCGGGACAGATGACACAAGAAGAATGTTAATTACCTATATTTCATTTAAATGTGTCCTCACACAACTGGCCTGTACATTATATATGCACATACACTTTATATAAAGTACAAGGTGTATTATGGTATATTTTGACAAACCTGATAAATACCGGTATATGCTAATAAATAAATATCATAAAACTGTCTTATTTTATCTCTAAAGAAATATAGTTTTGTTTTCTCTGAATTTAAAACAGGAACAAGAATTTTTTTAAAATCTATTTAAAATCCTGAGTTTTACTGGACAAGTTCTAACATGATTTTGAGGGAAAATGATATCAAATAAATTGCAATACTGGTACATGTATTAAACTGTTATAATGGGACGAAGGTATGCAACTGAATGAAAAACGAGAGTTATATTGATAAAGAGCTACATTTGACCTGTAAATTAAAATTCCTATCATTGTACAATGTTTTCTAGCTTTAAGTACTGTAGGGTTAAATAGGGCATTTTATGACAACATTACTTGTGTTTACGACACATCAGCAATCTTTTAGCTATAAAAAGAGCAAGTTTATTTATTTCTAAGGATTAGACTTGAAGAAGTTCATATATGTACAAGATGTGCGAGTGTATTTCATGGTCTACCTTTTACCAAGTACATTCAGGGTGACTTTATGGTGCTAGCTCACAAAGTTAGTATGCCACAAACAAGCATAACAATCTCCCTTAGTCACATTATACTGACCACAGGTGAACCAGTTTGGTACTTTGCACTCTTAATAAGGAGCACCAAGTGAAGAAGCGATATCTCAAATTTTAAAGTTTTATGTATGACTCCAGCCAAAGTTCGAATCCACAACCTCCTACTCTTGAGCCTGACCTTTCACTGATAACTGTTTATGTGAACATGAAGTACCATAACTGTACATCAATACAGTTCTGATAGGTAATATTTCCAAACCAAAAGATTTATAAATTTATACCATGACTGAACCAAATTAAAAAATTTACAGACAATATCTGAACAAATGCTGAATACTACACACATTACAAATGTCCATGTATATAATTGTGAAAAATATCCACCATGTTTTATGTTTCTGTTGCACTATGTCAACTTATATTTTTCCTGTTTCAGTCCCCTCCCCACATTAATACCGGTAATTTGTGAAAATGAATAACAACATGTGCAAGAACTTGTAAGAAACCTCAACAAAAGTTATTATAATTAAAATAAAACTTACCCTCTGGACTGTTCATATCAATCAAATCATCTGACTTTGATTTTAACTGTAACTTTGATGGTGGAGATCTGACTGATGGTGGACCCCTGGGTGGGGGTCTTTTAGGTGGAGACATATCTGGATGTGGTTTTACAGGAGCTGGTCTGGATGGTACTTTTAAAGGGGCACCAGTTGGTGTTGGTGCTGGCCTGGCTGGTACTCGTTTGACACCTTCTATTCTAACTGGTACAAGGGGTACCTTTTGTGGTGCTGATGCTAATCTGGGACCAGTGGGCCTTGGTGGTGGTGCCTTTCGTAAAGATGGTTTACGTTCAAAATTATCTTCTTCAATAGTTTTTGTTCTTTGTGGTGGGGGTGGTGGTTTTCGCATTTGTGGAGGCTTATTTGGACTTATATCAGTAAAATTATCAACGAAGAATGTAGACTGTCCTGTTTTAAATGGTGACTCTACAGTTTGTGAACGTCTAAAATTCTGCTGTTGTTTTGAAAATTTTGAACTTGCACTACTTGACTCTTTGTTAATGAATGAATTAGTTGATACCGGAAATGAAACTGAATTCCTTTTAATGGATACTTCAGACTCTTTTACATTATTGAAGGGTACAGAGAAATCTGAATTACGTTTACTTTTAGTATAGAAGTTTGTATCACTTGTTTTGTTTTTGTCTTCAGGTGCAGTAGAACCTAAATCACTAGAACTATTAGTTCTGATCTTCTTGTCATCACTATCTTTAGTCCCAAGTTGTGGAATGTTTTGCAGATTTTTCTGAGCAATGTCACTTTTAAGTTCATTTGCTGAGACAGCTCTCTTTATTTGTTCTGGCTCACTATCTAATACTGTTTTTGTTTGTGACATATCTAAAGAATGAGTAGACTCTGATTTTGTAATGCTGATACTGACAGGTTCTGTCTTATTGACTGAAGTGTTTAATGGCACCTTGTTTGTTAAGTTGACTGGTTTGGGTTTAATCACAGGCTTAGGTTTTATGGCCGGTTTAGGGGCAATGTTAGGTTTTGATTTAAATGGCACAGAACTACTCTTATTTGTTTTGTTATCAGCTAATTTGGATGGCTGAGTTGGAATATTTTCGATAGACTCACTCATCTTTTCATTTTTATTATCACTTGTGTCCGGTTTATTTTTAACTACACTACTATGATTGGATGTATCGGAGGATGCTGATTGTGATAAATACCCTGATTCCTCTATAGTCTTTGTCTCATTTTCCGGAGATTCATCAGGACTTGCCCCGATTACTTCAATAAATTGAACAGGACAAAGTCCAACATCTCCATGTTCATTACGCGCTTTAACCCAATTATCATCAATATGTTTTACTATTACCACAGTGTCACCTTCATGTAGAGTTAAATCCATTTCTGTCTCAGCATTAAAACTATACAACACAAGTCCATAAACTTCTTCTTCCTGTTCTGTTTTGTCCGGCATTGATTTTTCGGATTTCTGTCCTGATGAACCACTTGAAGCATTGCTACTTTGTGAAGTAAAACTGTCTTTATGGTTCAGATCAGGAAGTTCACTTGTCCTGGGCTTTGTGGAGAAGTTTTCAAAGTCAGAACCTGCCTGCAGGTCCTTGTCGTCTGAACTAACTGTATTATCAGTTCTGTAAGCATATGGACAATCAACAACGATAGAAACAAAACTAGCGGGAAACAAACCAATTCTCCCGTCGATTTCTCCTTCTATCCACTGATCATCTACATGTTGAATTAAATGTACAATTTCATTATCCATGAATGTAAGTTCATCTGGTGATACACCGTCAAATGGGTAGAGTGTCTTGGCATAGGGAGTAATGCCACTATCATTATTAGTACTACCAGTATCAATAAAAGATGTCAAGTGTTCAGTTTGATTTAGGTCATCTTTTTGTTCAATAACCATGTCACTATGACCTTGACCTAGATCCTCAATGCCTGAATGCCCAGCATTAACAGATAAACTTGAGGTATCTTTAGAATTTTCATTTTCTATATAATTATAATTCTCAGAATTCATCCCATTCACAGTTCCTTTAGGCATCCCTGTTTCCTTAATTTGTTCCTCAGCAAAAGTGTCTTTAATTAATTCAACACATGATGATAGAAACATTCCTGATTTTCCACCAAGTTCACCGACATACCAATCAGCATCTACAACTTCAGTGACGGTGATCATGTCACCCATCTTAAAGCTAAGCTCCTCATCCAACTGAGCCATAGAGTCACATAGAGCCATGGCAAACATTGGCTCAGTAGAATGGATACTTTTTGATCGCTCTCGCAAGGCTTTAGGTACATCCAGCTCTTTAACATGTGTAAGGGGAAATAATCCTGTATGTGAACCTTGTTTACCATTCCACCAGTTGCTGTCAATTTTTTGTAAACCAATAATAATTGCACCTAAAAAATAAAACAAATATTATTTAGTGTTATTTCTATCATAAATGAATTTAAAATATGCCTTAGGTTGAAAAAGCAATTTTATTCTTTTTAATGTGTTATAAGCCCTCTAGCTAGTTTGATTGATTTATTAAATATTTTATGCTCAAGTCAAGTTTTTTGGCTTACATTGAGACATCATCAGCTATCAGGTATGGAATCTATGGATTATGAATGTTCTTTATAATGCTATGGATACCACTACAATGGACCTCAGTGTAGTAATTTTCTCTGATTGGCAGTCCTTTGTTTTGCAAAATTATTATTGAGCAAAAATAATATTTTGCTTTTTGTGTTAAAGTGCATATTTCAAAAACGCAAAAAAATTTAACTACCCAGTAAAGCAGATATGTCTAAATTTCTTTTATCACGAAAATAAATAAATGCAAAATTAAATACTTTTACAGTATATCCAACTTAAACAAAATTAGGAAAACAAACTTTCAAGTCTAAAGTCAGATTTGGCTTGGTCTAATTTACAAGTTTTTTTTAACAAGAAATATATTTCAATCTTCAACTTCACATTACTATCTCGCTATCATCATTGTGAAAAGAAATGTACCATATAAACTAATACAAAACCAGAATTGAAAGTATAAAAATTACCTTTTCTGAATTCCAGATCACCATCTTGCTGGGCTGGAAAATTTTCTGTTGCTGCAAAAACTTTTTGTTCATCTAGTACAGCTGGTATAGAAATCTTTTCCACGAAACTGAAGGGAAAATTTCCTTCTTTATTATTAATTCTACCTCGTAACCAATTATCATCAATCACTTTGATAACTTTGATTATGTCCCCTTTATCTAGAGTTATCTCCCCTGTCTGTACAGTATCGAAGTCATAAACGGCTCTCACATATTGATTTACATATTCTTTATCATCTGGATGCATCTGAAAGACAAAAAAAAAAAAGCAAATCTTGAGTTGCACTTTTTAAACATACAACAAAATACATACAACAGAATTCATGTATCACAAAACAAAGAAAGGGATTCATTCCATCTGTTTTCTTGATAACAGGTGGGACAATAAAATATTACTACCGGCAAATGTCATTGTCAGTACTTTAGTTTTTGTCAAAAGAAGTTTGAAAGTACACCAATATATACAGAACCTGTATGTGGGAATATAATCTAACATTGGAGTTGAGTGAGTGAGTGAGTAATGGTGTTTAACGTCCCAGTCAAGAATATTTCACTTATATCAAGACGTTGTCAGCTATAGGCGAAGGTGCAGAAATTTTGCCTGTGCGTTGCGCTGATGGCATTATACAGCAGGGTTCTTTATCGAGCCAAGCCTATCAAGACACGGGACCTCGTTTATTTTAAGTTCCTATCTGAAAGAACCGTGACTTTCATTTCATAATGCCGAGTACTTGGCGAAAGAACAGTCACTACCCACTTTCAAGTCTTGGGTCAGATCCAGTCGGGGTAATCAAACACTGATTAAGAGAACAAGATAAACTATAAGCCTTACTGTACATACACTGCTCTCTATGTATGTCTGCATATGTATATACATGTATACTGTATGTATAATACACATTATTGTATTCTATATAATTAATTGTCTAATTAACAAACAGCCATGATATAATGTCAGAAACAATCTAACTACAACAAATACATATCAAACGCAAAAAAAAAAAAAAAAAAAAAAAAAAAAATACCCAAAAAACTGATCCACTGAACTCTACTTTTTTTTCAGTTTACCCCAGACCTGAATTCAGAACAAGCACATGTCACAGATATTCTCCAAAGAATTTTCTACCTACCATGTACCATATTTTAATGTATGACTTTGTTACCAGAAACTATTAAGACAGACAATGACAGATATATATATATATATAATACACATCTGCGTTTATATATAGTTTACAGCTCTACATGCATCTGCAGTCACCACTAGCAGATAATGTGACTAGATGCAGATAATGAGAATTGAATATCTATAATGGATTGTATATATACATCAATGTATTGATATACTAGTGTTACAAAATACCAGATCAAATTGCTCAATGGAGGCTGTGTGGTTGAGAAATTAATTGCACAATGGAGGTTGTGTGGTTGAGAAATTAATTGAGTAATGGAGGCTGTGTGGTTGAGAAATTAATTTGTGATTCACCAATGTTGGACTTCTGCAAATTTGCCTGATTTATTTCAGGAAAATCTTAATTAAGAAATAATACCCAACACTTATGTCTTCCTCCTATAGTTTTACAGTGATAGTCTATATAGAAATGTTGTGACTATATGAATACAATAGACATATAAATAGTATGATGTGTATATGCCTTCACTGAGTGTGGTATTGCTATCAATTTAAAAATACTAGTATAATTAAATAATTAATTACAATTGCACTGCTTTTGTTCACTGGAGAACAACAGCATTGGTATAAATCATATCAATAGTCATTCACGATGTTATTTGTTAAGAAATGTGTGAATTTCTGTAAGGTTACAATTTTTAAGTTATGAAATGTTAATGCAACCTTCTGAATTGTATAGATAGAGAACCTGTGGATTTTTTGGGTCTGAATGCTTTTGCTTTCAAATCAAACTAAATAAAACTTAAAAGACAGTCATCACCTAAATCAGTTTGCTTTGCATGGCAGTGGAAGTTATAGCACTATCTAATGAATACTTATTTTAAACAGTTAAATATTTCCATTAAATACTAATTTCCTATCCTCTTCTCACAAGAGGACACTTAAAATAAGCATCATGTGGTGTCCTTTTAAAATGAGCATCATGTGGTGATATTTTGTACATGTTACCTCACACGAGGACTCAGGAGGACACTAACCCCTCTTATAATGACACAGTTATAAAGTAAAATGAATGGCTATATAAGTAGTAAATACTGTGCTTTTAAGTGGCTTATGTCGGTACTACAAATAAGCTTATACTATGGAACGAGGAAACAATATACTTATATAGTTTTTGAAACAGCAAATACATTTCTAAATTAAAACTATGAATAAATTGTAAAATGGGTAATATGTATTTATATTTCAGGTTTAAACAATTTAAAACATTATTAATAGCAAATATTTTTCACATATTTGCTAATATTGTTTTTTTGAAAGAATTTCTTAGAAATGAATAGCCAATGGAATTTTTGGCTACCAGGAATGGAAATATAAAATAATGACAAATAACTACAATACCTCATCCTTAACATATTCCAATGATGTCTCTTCAAAATCCAGAGCAAATAAAACCATATTGTGAATATGTATCTAGATGTTCCCAAATAATATCTCTAATTAATTATAACTACTATTAGATAAATTAATTATCTTAACTTCCTCAAGCTTACATCCAAATTTTTGTATTTTCTAAATTGCTTTTGTCAATTACGTATCATATAAATAATATTTTTTTTATTTCATTATATATGAGTGAAATCAGTGCTATGTAGGGCGACAATAGGGGTTTCTCTTTTGATATTAAAGTTCACCTGTACTAGACTAAGAGTCTACCGTACATTTGAAATTAAACAAAGAGAATCAGCAAAAGCTTGTTCTTCATCGGTAATATTGTATTATGTACTTTGTAGACAGGTGCTCTTTATTTTCAGTTTGAAAGTTTATCATCTAATATATGCACCAATTTTAAAATTTGAGAAAACCAGGGGAAATCTAATTCACTCAGTTTCAATTTTAACCAAAAAGCGTAAAAATGATTGAACAAAAGTAATTCCCAACATTTTAATGAAAAATATTTTTTGACAGAAGTAGATTGTTTGATTTGTTTTTTAAATGATAAAATTAAAAGAGAATTTAAATTTTTCCCAGTAGCTTAAAATCTTGACATTCTTTTTTAATTCAGTTAGTGATTTTATTAATTTTTTCCAAATCACAAATTTTCGTGTCTTTGGTGAACCCCTTGATAACATCAGATCTGACGACAATAAGATTGTTATATTTTTTTTGTTCTTCTGATTTATCCATGCATGACATAATATCTAAGTGAAGAATTAATGGAGGTATTTTAACAGAGGTTAATAAATCAGGTGAGATCATAGTAATTGTCAATCATTTTAATCAAACTTAAAAACAGCATTAAGGAAATATTACATGTATGTGTATTTACAATCACTATATTCATAGCAGTCAACACTATTGCCACTTTTATCATTACAACGACCTGATTAAAAACATAGGATTTTGACATCCGTGTCAAATGTACAAACTGCCTGGAGACTTAATATAAATACTGCTATTTTTTTATACTTTAGTTTTCATGAAAACAAACATCCTGTAATCCTTGTTATAGCTTAAGATTCCTGTAACACACAGGACTTGACTTGAACATACACACTGTACATACAAATGTATAATATGTATATATTTTCAATAACAATGATCCTTAACCAGATAATTGCTAATTTTTCAAATTTCAAATTCCCTGAAAAATTAATTGATGTCTAAATGTAAAGTCACTGCATGGATGTGATAATCCTTGCTGTTTGTTGGTGTGACATAATGTACTATTTACATCATATACTGTATTGAGACTGATTTATTTTTTTAATCAAAACGTACCACTCTAATTTTTATATCCTTTTAAGATTACTTTCTTCAATAACTTAAATGTTTGTGATATTATTCAGGTGCTTTAAGCTTTTGACCTAATTTAAATCTATCAATGTAAATAGCTGTAATCATTATAATCTAATCAATATGAATGAAGCAAAACCTTGTTTATTTGTTTACTTTTATTTGTTTATTTACTTAATTTAAATGTTAGATCTGTTTCAGATACATGTACCAGTGACCCGATACATACATCTAGTCAGTGTACAAGGGGGTTATCACATCTGAAAGTCATTTGAATATAGGTCGATTAACTTTTATTTATAGCTCAAAATGTTTTTACAAATCTTGCAAAGATATCGATAATCATATGTAACCTGTGCTGGGATAAAGCCCCAAACTTAACTTTTTTGAGGTTAGGAGTCTAGCACGATTCAAACTCACTATAATTCAAAGAGTGCTACATGGACAAATGTTGAAAATCTAAATATATAGAAACCTGTGTTGCCTGTTGTTAATTGGGTCCTTGCTAATCTCCATTATTGAATAAATTTGTCTAACTGGCCGACTTTATTGACCAAGAGGATTTATCTTAGGGGTAGACTGATCAAGCTGTTAAAGCTTCAACTTAATGTCTAGCCAAACCAATTTTAGTTGATTAGATCAGTAGACAGGAGCACAGAGTACTGTATTTTCTTTATAATATTTGCATGGACATGGGCAGACAATCGATACTCGTTGATTCAAATAATGAATATGTTGCAATAGAATATATATACACTAATGTGTTTATTGGGTTGATTGTTTTGTGTTTTAGTTGTCAGAAACCTTTCTTTGAGTGCAATGACACTATATTTGAAAGAAAAAGAGCAACACAATATATACTAATTACAATGAAAATTTGTACCTACTTCTGATGCCAGAAATCGAACCTGTGTTGCCTATTTGAGAATAAATACTATTTTGCCTGAAAAGTATCCCATAGGCAAGACCACAGTAATAACTGTTAACCTGTATATGAAACATACATGTGCTATATGGCTACATTACATCACTCCCTTTTAGTCATTGTCCTTTGAAGATAATATCCCATTACATACATTCGGACAGTAAAAAATCATGAAAATTGACCAAGAAATACATTTTTGAGAACTTAAAAAAAATATAGGGTTTTATATGAAATAAAGAAG
Source organism: Anadara kagoshimensis (assembly GCA_021292105.1). Taxonomy (NCBI): domain Eukaryota; kingdom Metazoa; phylum Mollusca; class Bivalvia; order Arcoida; family Arcidae; genus Anadara; species Anadara kagoshimensis. The sequence continues at coordinate 44,198,480 of CM037864.1, forward strand.
GATTTTACAAAGTGTCCAAATATATATTGCATTATTTTAATGTATATGGACCATTTCTGCAGGTTTCCATTGGTGGGTACCCATTTCAAAGGCAGGTTCCCACTTTGGACACCATCTGTAATATTTAATTACTAGTTATAATGAAAAATGTCCCAGGTTGCCTATTAGTGAATGCCTAATAGATTCCTAACAGGTGAAATAGCAGTCACATCTCCGAGCCTTTACATACCAGGATTGTACATTATGTAGATATTCGAGTGTATGACACAGAAGCAAGCCTTGGTAAACCTGTTACTAGTTTTTACTCTTGTGCAGTAAAGAAATTGCATTCTGATCACAATCATGTCGTCACACTGTGGTATATGCTACTGCTAGTGTCACTGTTATACAGTAAAGGACTTGCATTCTGTTCACACACACACATTGTCACACGGTGGTACATGCTAGTGTTACTGCTTACTTGTTCTGTTCCCATTGAGACAAAACTCAGAAGTCAGCAACAGTACAAAATGAACTGACTTGCCAAGGTTGATGATCACATATGGCCCCTGTGTCAAGATTCTGATCCGTTACCCATGAAGCCAAATATTTTAATAATATTCAGACATGCATTTTTGTCTACTTTTAGTTGAACTTTTAAACACTTGATTTCCTGTTGAACACAAAGTTGAATATTGAAAATTTAAAGCTTTTAGATGTAAATAATCATGCGAATTCTTGAATCCAATATTAATTTGTTTGAATGTTTATACATAAAATAATAGATTAATATTAGGAATTCTGTGATTAAAACTATTAAACCTCTCACATGATACCAATATGTCCCTTAGAGATGACTTATTTTAAGTATATCTTAAAATGCAAAATGCATAAATAAATTCTTTGTTAAATAAATATTCCATATATTGCCACAATATTTTGCATTATAGTAAAATTATGACATACAACTGTCCGTTGACACTTACTTTGAAATTTAGTAAACAAACGTAAAATTCTGACAGGTGGTCGCCATTACATTTTTTATCCCTCTGGTGGTTAAGGGTAGATAACTCTAATTGTCTGGCATTTTAATGTCGACTAAATGTTGTGTCATCTAAAACTAAGACTAAAACTTTGGAATTTTGATAGTTAAATTGTATATTAAAATGTGTTCTCACATTGTCAGCCATGCAAAATAAAGTGAAACATGTCAATGATATGGGTATATCCAGAAAAAGCAATTTGGCAGGAAAAAATCAAAGATAATGTAGTTCATTACCAAAGTCCAAGCAGGTCTAAATAAATAAATAAATATAAAGTATATTCATGGCGAAAAAACGTGTACCACACAATGCATATTTGATTTCTCTAGCTTGTAAATACTACATTTTTGATGTAAATATTTCAAAGTGCTTTTACTGATGCCTTGCATTCTGTTTTTCTAAATAAATGGAACAAACAGAACCATATGGCTTTTCTTCTCCAAAGAAAAACGAAAATATTTAAGGGTTCGGAAAATATTTGTGCCTTTAATGATGTAGCTCGGTTATTTGCCATCGGATAATATATATAAAAAGATCTGCTTTCATTGAGGTATAATTTTAATTTTTGTATACCAGGATCCCATGGTTATGATCAGCGACATTTAATACAGATCTGTATTAAATGTCTTTGGCTATGCTGGTAACAAAACGTTCCATAAACGGATAGAATTTGTATTTAGTTATTGAAAAAACACAATATGATGCTAATAATGCGACCACCAAACAGCATGTATTTAGCCATTATGACGTCATATCATTGTTCTGAACAATCATTTGCAGTTTATGCCGTCATAATAGCCAAAAACGCTGTTTGTAAGATGCATTTCGGGAAAGTATCTATGACGTCATAGTTGTTGGTATTAGAGACCGATTGTCTTTTCGCAATATACCGTGAAAGACGCAGTTGGGAAATCTCGACTACTTTCTAAAATGGCTTGTAGATCGTATAGCATGAATGGTAGTAATGTCTGGAGCGATAGATATTTTGGTTTCCAAGATGGTAAGTCATTTAGATTTATAATTTTCACTAGTAAAAATAATAATAATAAACACAAAAATTCACATTAACTTGCGAAAATATTACTACATTTCCATGAGTTATTGGACGTGGTCCTTAAAATGAAATGGTACTCAAGTTACAACAGATACGAACTCGATAGGTGACCGGGTAGCTCAGTGGGTAGAGCGTCCCGCTAGTATTGGGAAGTTCCACGTGGTTTGAGTCCAGGTTTGGCCGCTGCATTCTTTTTTTTTCTGCTTTTCCTGTTATACCGAGAGACATACAGGTAAAATACCGCAATATAAATATAAGAAGAAGCGGGAATAAACACATCAAAATGTCACAAGTTCTGATTTTACTCCTTCTTCCCGTTCTGCACACGAGTCTTGTCCTGTTCTGACTGTAACCATTCTACCGAAACAAAAATACAATCTGCATCATTAAAAGGGTAGTATTCACTGTTTCTATTGTGTGTATAATCAAAACCAAAGAATAATTTAAACACTGTGTAATATGCATTGGATACCGTACATTAAAATACATCGACAACTTTGCGAAAAGACACGCTCTGGAAGTGTTTGGACATTTCCAGCACAATTTTTATGAGGCATAGGGCCTACTGTTTTGTCACTATGTTCCACTGTTCCATGCGATACATTAAGTTTAAGACATAATAGAGTTTTTAAACATTAATTTCATGCTTGCCTTCTTTTCTCGCTTATCCCGTCTACACAAATCCTTACCCCGCTGGTAGGATGGAATACCAAACAGGAACACGCACTTCCTCGACAAAGACAATGGGAAACCTTAACAGTTATGCTATATAGTATGTGCGATTTTTTATCACCAGACATGCAGAATCTGAAAATGACTTACTTTGAGATTACAATGTTTTTTGTGTTGCTATGGGAACAAAATGTTTTCCAAAATTGTTACAATATGTATTTTAGTTGTAAATTCGTATGACTTGAACTGCGCACATCAAACATGTTTAGCCATTGTGACGTCATATAATTGTTCCAACACAATAATTCTTATTTATGACATCACAATGGTTAAATACGTACTGATTGTTTGTTGCATTTCGGGAAAATATCTATGTCGTCATATTAGATGGTATTGGAAACTGTTTGAATTTTCGCAATATCTCAAGAAAGACGCAGTCGGAAAATCTCGAATACTTTCTAAAATGGCTAGTAGATCGTATAGCATGAATTGTAGTAATGTCTGGAGCACTAGGTATTCTAGTTTCCAAGATGGTAAGTCATTTAGATTTACAGCTGTTACGATTAAAATATTAATCTGAAAATCCATCACAACGATTCACCTTAGCTTGGAGAAAATACTAGTATTGGTGCTTGTTTCTAAGTATATAGTATTATAAAGAAGTAATTTTCGAATTTCTCTGACAGGAAATGGGGATCTTGTCTGCACAAGTAAGTAAGTAAGTAAGTAATCTCGCAGTTAGTAACAATATTTAATTTCGATTGTATGCATGAAATTTCATGGCTTAAACCTTTTGAGTAGAATAAAGATTTATAACTGAGAAACATATACTTGGCAACAACCAACATAACGGAGAATCCCGGCAACAACCAACACAACCGTACCCCGGCAACAACCAACACAACCGAGAATCCCGGCAACAACCAACACAACCGAGAACCCCGACAACAACCAACACAACCGAGAACCCCGGAAACAACCAACACAATCGAGAACCCCGACAACAACCAACACAACCGAGAACCCCGACAACAACCAACACAACCGAGAACCCCGGCAACATACAACACAACCGAGAACCCCGGCAACAACCAACACAACCGAGAACCCCGACAACAACCTACACAACCGAGAACCCCGGCAACAACCAACACAACCGAACCCCGACAACAACCAACACAATCGAGAACCCCGACAACAACCAACACAACCGAGAACCCCGACAACAACCAACACAACAGAGAACCCCAACAACAACCAACACAGAGAACCCCGGCAACAACCAACACAACCAAGAACCCGGCAACAACCAACACAACAAAGAACCCCGGCAACAACCAACACAACCAGAGCCCCGGCAACAACCAACACAACCAAAAACCCCGACAACAACCAACACAACCGAGAACCCCGGCAACAACCAACACAACCGAGAACACTGACAACAACCAACACAACCGAGAACCCCGACAGCAACCAACACAACCGAGAACCCCAGCAACAACCAACACAACCAAGAACCCCGACAACAACCTACACAACCGAGAACCCCGGCAACAACCATCACAACCGAAACCCCGACAGCAACCACCAACCGAGAACCCCAGCAACAACCTACACAACCGAGAACCCCGGCAACAACCATCACAACCGAGAATCCAGACAGCAAAACAACAAACTGAGAACCCCAGCAACAACCTACACAACCGAGAACCCTGACAACAACACAACCAAGAACCCCGGCAACAACCATCACAACCGAGAACCCCGACAAGACAACACACACCGAGAACCCCGGCAACAACCAACACAACCGAGAACCCAGACAACAACCATCACAACCGAGAATCCAGACAGCAAACAATACAACTGAGAACCCCAGCAACAACCTACACAACCGAGAACCCCGACAACAACCATCACAACCGAGAACCCCGACAACAACCAACACAACCGAGAACCCCGACAACAACCAACACAACCGAGAACCCCGACAACAACCAACACAACCGAGAACCCCAGCAACAACCTACACAACCGAGAACCCCGGCAACAACCATCACAACCGAGAACCCTGACAACAACACAACCAAGAACCCCGGCAACAACCATCACAACCGAGAACCCCGACAAGAACCAACACAACCGAGAACCCCGGCAACAACCAACACAACCGAGAACCCAGACAACAACCATCACAACCGAGAATCCAGACAGCAAACAATACAACTGAGAACCCCAGCAACAACCTACACAACCGAGAACCCCGACAACAACCAACACAACCGAGAACCCAGACAACAACCAACACAACAGAGAACCCCAACAACAACCAACACAATCGAGAACCCCGGCAACAACCAACACAACCGAGAACCCCGGCAACAACCATCACAACCGAGAACCCTGACAACAACACAACCAAGAACCCCGGCAACAACCATCACAACCGAGAACCCCGACAAGAACCAACACAACCGAGAACCCCGGCAACAACCAACACAACCGAGAACCCAGACAACAACCATCACAACCGAGAATCCAGACAGCAAACAATACAACTGAGAACCCCAGCAACAACCTACACAACCGAGAACCCCGACAACAACCAACACAACCGAGAACCCAGACAACAACACAACCGAGAACCCCGACAACAACCAACACAACCGAGAACCCCAGCAACAACCTACACAACCGAGAACCCCGACAACAACCATCACAACCGAGAACCCCGACAACAACCAACACAACCGAGAACCCCGGCAACAACCAACACAACCGAGAACCCCGACAACAACATAACCGAGAACCCCGGCAACAACCAACACAACCGAGAACCCCGGGAACAACCATCACAACTGAGAAACCCGACAACAACCAACACAACCGAGAACCCCGACAGCAACACAACCAAGAACCCCGGCAACAACCATCACAACCGAGAACCCCGACAACAACCAACACAACCGAGAACCCCGGCAACAACCAACACAACCGAGAACCCTGACACAACACACAACAAAGAACCCCGGCAACAACCATCACAACCGAGAACCCCGACAACAACCAACACAACCGAGAACCCCGGCAACAACCAACACAACCGAGAACCCCGGCAACAACCATCACAAGCGAGAACCCTGACAACAACCAACACAACTGAGAACCCCGACAACAACCAACACAACCGAGAACACATTATAGAAACAGCTTTTATAGTTTAAAGATTATCTAAGGACTCGATCTGACATAGCCGAGGGTATGAGGTTCAAAGATGATTCTAATATGTTCAATGAACAACATATGCCAAACAAAAAATATTTCAAAGAAACTCAGTACTTAGTACTTATAAGTAAATACACGAGCATATTCATATTGAAACTACCATATGATATTTGGGTCTGTGACCTCAACGGTTGACAATGGTACCCCCTGAACGCAAAAACGTGTAAACCTCATCAGCAAGAATTTTAACATGTCATGAGCTGTATTACTTTCTCTTTGAACCTACATGATCGTTTTATAATCCAATTATGAAGTGGTGTCATAATTGCCGATGTCACAGAATTCCTAAAACAGGGGACGCCCTGGAGTAAACCATCGAGTTATAAAAATACTCTGAGATGGAACTGTTACCAGGATACTTTAACAATTTGTCCTTGTACTACAATTTAAATCAATAAAACAATAATTTTTAAAATCAATAACATCATTAATTATTATGTGTACCGTGTTGACTATCAGCAAAAGTCGGATTGTTGGTTCGCTATTTAGAACAGTACTCGATACTTAACATACATCTAGATGTAATTTTTTATTCTTAATTTTACAGAGGACCAGATTAGGATTCGATCAAGGTTTTATTTTAACTGTGCAGCACCCCATGTACCAAACGCGTATGGTCCCGGTGTGCAACAGTTCGGGAGAAAACCCAACAAGCACAGATTTTGTACTGAAGTACATGATGGAGCTCCCCATAAGGTAAATTATATCACTAAGATTTTAACGAGTTCCCTTTACAACTCTACTGTTTAAAGTACAATTCGGCCATTCTATTTTATACTTTGTATAAGTATGTTTTCTTCTGAATGTATTTAACGTTTTCCTCTACAGATTTTACTTATTGTATCGTATTTTATTTTTCACTTGTGGAAGCTTCAAAAGAATTATAAAACTCAAAATGTCATGTGGCCGTGGGATTGCAGTGAAAAATATACCCCACTGCTTATTGCCTCGCCCCACTCACCCCAACGTAACTTGTATAACACAAGTCTCCTTACTACCACTAAGCTAGTAGTCTTCACTGCTCTAACCAAATTTCACCACGCTGCATTGTTCATTGTCACAGGATAAAGATAAAGATACCATTGTAACTAACGCATTTTATACAGTCTCCTAATATATGTATTTTTTACAATTCCTACAGGTTTTCTTTTTAACCAGAATACATTTAAGACATCTTTTATTTCTATTTCTACCTTACGGTTTTGCGTATATCAAACTATATAGGAGTGGGAATGCTACTGTCTTCATTACAGAGGATAAAATGATCTATCCCGTCTAAACTAGAGATGATACGGTCAGGAAATCTCCAAGTAACTGTGCCTACTTCAGTTTATTTTAATCATCTTGAACTGTTATTCGGTTGAGAATCGGCATCAACATTAAACCAAAAAATGTTGCATGTAGATTCCGGAGCAGTGGAACCTCACTTCCCCAGTAGAAGTTCACACGTTTAACTCAATTATTCAGTTTTCAAACTTTTTACTTTGTTTTGGAATTGTGATTTGGACAGATAATGCTATGTTTGTGTTTGATGTATACAGTTTACATATAAATATTGAAACATCAGTATAAAATAAGTAATTAAACTGTTATAAATACTGCTATTCTACTACTAATACTCACGAAACCATTATTCAATAAAGTACTTCAAAAATTAATTGTTACTTCTTTGTTTGATAGTGGGTACTTAAACAAGAGCCACAACATGGAGCAAATCCCAAACCAAGGGAACAAAAAGGAAAACCCATTGACCAAAATGCAATGGAGCATGTGAATCACAGACAAGTTGACCAAAAGCCAGTGAGGGATGGAAATCAAAGACAGGTTGACCAAAAGCCAATGGATGATGAAAAAAGAAGAAATGTTGATCGAAAACCAATGCCGGAGAAACAAAACAATGCTCATCAAAAGTCAGTGGTTGCAAAACAAAACCACGACGTTCAAAAGTCATTGGATGTAAAGCAAACATTTATTGATGTAAAGCAGACATTTGATGACCGAAAGTCAGTTGGTTATAAACAGAAACAACTAAAACCATTGGATTCCAAGATGAACCAGATGAGAGATTCAACAAATAAAAAACAAAAACTGATGGAACCAAACTTTAAACTTCTGGAACCAAACCTTAAACTTCTGGAACCAAAACAGACCAGAAAACAAACCAAAGAAAACGTAAAGCCAAAGGATGGCAGAACAGGTATGTACATGGTACATATATATCGTTTTTAAGTATTATAAACATAGACAATGACGTATTGATAACTGGCTCGACAACCAGTATCTCTATTATTTTATTAATGCTGATTTAGTGTTTTAAGGACCAATAGTTGCTATAAAATAAATGAAATGATTAAGAAGTAGAATCAATGCCCATACCAATTATATGATCAGTTTCAGTTTCACCATTAAGTCTCGATCAAAATAATATTGTGGCGTCATAGCGCATGTAGACAAGCTTATAACTATTCCCCAGGGTGGGTAAGAAATTTAATTGTTATTCAGGTTGAAGGCGGGATTATTTTTATCCGATATAGTATATGTTTTGTAATACTGTCTTATTTTACTATAATTTTAATTCATATGTTTGATTGCTTTTTAATTATCTTTTTAGTAAAAGAACTGATGAAAGATGAAGGCGAGGACAAAGTCGGTTCACGAAAGGGTATTCTAAAGACCATTCTTTGCTGGTTTTTACCATGTATCTCACCTTTTTAAGATGACAACTTTCCGGACGGATATAGGAATGCTACTTCATTTTCTCAAGGTATCAAACAGGATGGGTGGCGGTGGGGCAATTAGAACGGGTAAACTAAAAATTAATCTTTTTTCAGATGTAGAAATTTGGGAATTAATTGCCATTTGGGGTCTTTGTATTTGATAATGAATAATAATACAATTGTGCTTGAATGTTCGATTTTTACATTTGCAGGAGTTGTAGTTTGGTAGCGTGTTGTTCCTAGTATAAAACGTGTCAAGTGGGGTTTCTTTGCAACAGAACTGGTTACGAGGGTTTAGACCCGTGTCTGAGACAGCCCATTAAGATCTCCCGATTGAACATTTAATGTTACCAATATATGAATATAATGTTAAAAGTTAATTCAGTTCTTCGTTGATTAACAACATATTCAGTTTTTAAGCTTTAAAGTTTCAGCTCAGATGAGCTATTGCAATGGTTCACCGTCCGTCGTTTAACTTTGTACTTTTGGATCATCTGTATACAACATCATAAATGGGGGAAGGGCTTTCATATTTGCACAAATAAAGTAGTTATGTTTCCAACGACTTTAAATGCTCTCTCCCTCCCATGAAAATCCAAGAGATGTATGTTGGCCGTTAGATATTAAGGTAATTAAGGTGGGATTGCATTGGATTTTCAGTTTTGACATTGAATGACCATTAAAATTTGGCCAAAGTCAGAGGGTAAGGTCTTGACCAATTTTATTTTTACTTTTGACCTTTGTGATTCTGAAATCTAACATGTTTTTAAATGAAACAAAGTTGAAAGGTCGGGATTAAGATATTATTTCTGATATAAGCATTAAATTGCTAAACATATAGACTATACTAGTATGTAAAGATTCGGACATGGGATGTAATGTTTTATTGAAATAGCTTTTACGATTACATTCTAGATCGAAAATAAAGTTCATAATCTAGTTTGTTATGTTTGCGGCATTTATCTATTAATTATTATACTGTGGTAGACCTAAGATATTTCAGATGTAGCATTCTTGGGACAATTAATATTTGATTTGCAAGTATCTTGACAGTCGGATTCAAACTCTGGAATTTTTTTTAAATATTCCTGTACTTGATGTAATTGTTTATTGAAATTCTGCAGGAGATAGAGCACAGATCCTCAGGTGAGTGTTTAGCCCGAAAGGAAATCGCAATACTATAACCAACAGGTGCTTTATAACAAAGTAGGAATACCACTACCCGAAAATAGATCGCAAATAAAGTAGCTGATGTTGGTACAGTCGACCTTAATTATGAACAATATATGCCATGTAATGTTAGCTGGTCTTCTATTGAATATGATGCTCGTCACATCACGGGCGATAACATGAGTAAAAAGTAAGGTCGACCTAGTTGTTTTCGAATTTGACTGATGATGTTGCATTGGTTAATGAAAGATTTGCTTTAACTAAATACAGCGTTTCATTGGCAAACAAGATCAAACCACTCGTCAAATCTCTAAACTCTACTCTACATCTACCCTTCCAGAGTTACCACTGGACCTTTTACCCCTGCCCTACCTTCTTCCAATCTACACCTACCCTTTATCCTACATCCCCAATGCTTACCTCTCTACTCCCTACAATCTGTCATTTATCCCTTCTTCTTACCCTCTACCAATATCCTATACCCCAACCCCTACTCTCTACCAACCAACCCTCTACCCCCTTTCCCTCTTCCATACTGCAATCCTCCCCTCCACACTCAATCTCCCCTCTACTCTCTGTTTCTACTGTCCAACCTCTACTCTATTTCCCTTCTATCTATCTATCTATCTATCTATCTATCTATCTATCTATCTATCTATCTATCTATCTATCTATCTATCTATCTATCTATCTATCTATCTATCTATCTATCTATCTATCTATCTATCTATCTATCTATCTATCTATCTATCTATCTATCTATCTATCTATCTATCTATCTATCTATCTATCTATCTATCTATCTATCTATCTATCTATCTATCTATCTATCTATCTATCTATCTATCTATCTATCTATCTATTGTTTAAGTTTTACCAAACTCTCTTACTTCCCGACACTACATTCTTCTTCTCTCATCTGTCTTCTACTCTTCCTGTCTTCTTTCTTTCTATCTATCACGTTCACGTTTTACTTACGTGATAAAGTTACCACTCATTCTATTTCCCATCTATCTACTTATTAAACACTGGTACTACATGTCACTATGTTCTACTCCACTCTTGCTATCTTCTCTCTATCATTTAAGTTTTACCAGACAAACACTCTTACTACCTGACACCACATACTTCTTCTGTCTTCTATCTTCCCCTTTTGCCGTCTTCTCTCTCGTTTATTTTTACCAGACATTCATACTACCTGACACCAAATTGTAATTCTGTTATCTATATTTCACTCTTGCTCTCTTTTCTCTACTTCTTTCTTTCTATATATCACGTTTTTTTACCTGATAAAATGACCATCTTTTTAATTTCACTCATCTGTCACAAAACACAGATGTATCTCATATTGTATATGTCTACTACATTCTTTTAATCTTCTCTTTGATCTTTCCTCTTTATAGTCTTTCAGCATTGCTCCACTAATCCTTCCGACAATTTTCCATCTTCCCTCGTTTGATGTACACGGTCTTATCATTTTACCCCACGCCTCCATCGTTCCATTTATATTCTACTCCTTTTTATATGTCTCTATACTTTTCACTATTTTTCTATCTATTCTCTGCTGTTTTTCTTCTCTTTTTCCTGAAATCTTTACAGGACAACTCATCACAATGTTCCATACCTTTTTCTATCTTCAACTTTTGTCGCTTTGCTCCTTACGTCTATCGTCACCTCCATACAGTCTTCATTGTCTATCTTTAAAGGACACCTTGTTCTGTATTCACAACTATATTCGGTCGTCTACTCTTGTCACTATCACTCTACTCTTATCTATCCTCATATCCTAATTACTCTCTATTTCTATCATCCTTCAGTAGATATCCCTACCGTATTTGCCAGATCATTTTCCCCAACATTCCAGTCTACAAAATCATACTTCCCTCTTCTGTGATGTATCAACATTCATGTTCTGCCTAACATTTTTCTACTAAACTTGCTTTACCTATAATTTTTAGAGTCCTTTGCATTCGAACCCAAAATGTGCCGGTTTAAACAGACTTGTTAGTTCTATGTCAGTACAATGCACTTAGTGGTAAACATGGTGTATCTTCGACATTGCGGGCAAGTATACAGTACTAATAATCTGAATCTCAATAATACAAAACAGATAGATGAGGTGAGTCGCCTGGTACAAAGATGACAATTGGTGATACCAGGTAAACAGCATTAGATCAATCAACCGCTGTCTTCACATTTATTCTCCACCGGTAGTGTTTTCTTCCAATGCCCCTCCTGTTTCTCACATACGTGTGTCCCCAAACACCAATGCTTCCATTACCTCATCTAACACTGCTCATATCCTTATATACTATACATCTCTCTGTCTCTCACGACTCCTATCTTCTCTTCAATTTATTTCTTCTTCTTTCTGTCCTGTATCCTTACAGCTTTACCAAATACTTTACCTCATTCTTTATTTATACACAATCCCCTTTAATCTTTCTATTATCTTTAGTCTTCCAACAGTTCTACTCTTCGTTCTTTGACTCCTATTGCTGTTCGACTTACTGTATTTTCATTTTCTGTCATGTCTGCTCTTTGTCTAATGATCGTATCTTAATCTTCATATGTTCATTTACCCGACATATACAATCCATGATCTCTGCCTTTTACCCACATTACCCCTTCGCCTCCACTTAGCACGATTTCGTAACTGTGTCGTGTATCCCTTAAACTACATTCTTCTCATCCTAACTGCTGTTTTATTTCCCCTTCAAGCGATAAAAATGCTAACGAACGAACGGAAAGACACCAGTGACTGTTTCACCTTCATGATTTTAAGCAATGTTAAATGTAGTAATAATAAATGAGCTTTTCACTCACTAATCGATCTTCTTTCTCTGGCAAGACTTTCTGCCCCTTAACCCATCCACGTCCCACTCTTTCTCACTATCTCCTCACACATTCTGCTTTCAGCACCATTCTTACCCCCCTCTCTCTCTATGGCAGTATACCACACTTATAAATACTTTTTTGTTTACCAAATAATCCTCTACCTATACCTTTTCCCACAAACATTCTGCTATCGCTATTTATTTTGTTACTCTCACACAATACCTGAACACCTTCTCGGCAACCTCATACAATGATTGACTGATCATGTAAGACCTCCAGTTTCTATCATATAAATGAAACTTCTAGTTATTTAACAAACGTCGTAATGTTACGTACGTTACGCTATGGCTTTAAATGAAAAAAAAACTTTCATTAATGGTAATAAAAGTTTATTCAAACATCCTAACTTGAAAGAAAAATTAAACTCGCTGCAGTAAAATGACATTTTGACTGTTTATTTTTACATAATGTTAAATTAATGCAAATCATTTTCGATATTTTCAAACATTAAAGTGAGTAATGGTTTTAAATAACAATATGAAATTTCATATCCTGATTTACACAAATTCTAGAATTAATCAATACAATGTCATTTTAAACAAAATTTTAATCTAGTGCCATCTCAAATTCATTTGGACAGGGGTTATGTTCCACATAAAGTTTCTATTTTGAATATTTATTTATTGATTGCAATGCATAAAAGTTTCTTTTTTTATGCTTCCGCAAAATATTTATCTCATGGAATGGAATGGAGTAATGTAGTTAAACACAGCAGTCAAGATTATTTCACTTATATCTAGAAAGTAAATTTAGTGAAGTTGAAGGAAGCCGGAGTACTTGGAGAAGACTACCAACCTACGGCTAGCAGATGTTCCTCACGCTAGGATCTGTCCCGAATGGTAATATAACCTAGGAGTGATGCATACGCGCGATTTAGACACCCTCTTTGCGGGAGGGAATGTTTGTTTGGCCTGCCTGTAATACATCAGTTTCCGCAAGCTTATACTCTGATCGACATTCATGAAACAAAAAAGTGAATTTGGTTTGAAAGTAATAGTCCTTTAAATACTTTATATTTTCTTTGCATAACTTCAGTATAAATTCATTTGAAAAAAGTCTTTGCCTTTAATAATTCCGACCATGAAATGTTGATTAACATTAAAGGAGAACAATGATGTATTTTTGATTTCAACTGTCGGAAGCTCTTTTACTCTCTGGCAAAAATAGACGTAATAGTAGTATAGAAGCGCGTGTCTGTCTCTCTCTCTCTCTCTGGTAATAGTTATGGTGATTGGTGGTAGTGTGCTCACTTTGCTGGTTCATTGATCTTCAGAGTTGGCTGGTAGATGTATACTTCAGCTGGTAATATATATGTTAGAGACATGTTAGAGACATTGGTAGATAGCAGTTAGGTAGTAATGGTGTTTCGGCCATCGTGAAAACTAAATTAAGTGTCGCCTCTGGATTTGATAAAGGTATTTCCACAAAAAACTTGTTCATGGTTCATGGCCTCATATATTTAACTTGCGAAGAACTCAATGTAGTGCTCTCTCTCACTTTCTGTGTTCTTGATTTTCCTATTGTTGAATTTGATTCGAGTTACTATGCAAACTAATACCATACCGCTTACCGCACCACATGCTTGGTTGTTTTTGGTGTACAAAAATACCTTTGCTACAACATTTAACAACGTTTGCTATTATTTCCAACAGGATACGTTATTGAACAGTGGTCTCCGGTCCATTTATTTTATGTCTATCTTGTTTTGCTTTGCTGTATTTGTGTGATGCTTTTGTTGCTGTTTGCAATTCTATAACAACGTATATGCGCATGTTTTACTACCTGTTTTTTAAGAAATGACATTCTGATCATGGTGCAGAAATGTACAATTCTTTCTTTTAATAAATATTTTGTACGTTGGTGCTATTTTTTCCATATCTGCTCGTATGATATAGGGTTTTTAGCCATGCGAGATCGGCGTATCTCACATAATCACGCGACTACCTTTGCGGGGCATGACGTAATATTGCGGGAAAATGAATACACACATCAAGGGTCATGCCCCAATTTTGTCTTTCAACGGGAATTGCAATACAATTGCTTCTGTATGTTTCATCGAAGAGAGAAATAGTCATATTTTAAATATTTTTCTTTGAGAAAAGTTGCGGTGGTTGATACCAATTAGTAGCCGTGATGGAATTTGATTACAAAGAAATCTAATGGTGACGACAGACGGTAATGTAACAAATGAAGCCCTCCTACATTGATTTGATACCCGTGATGACTTTTTGAGGGCGTGACGAATAGACACGATAGGCTAGATTGCATTATCATAGATTAAAGAAACATTGTCATGCATCAGACTTGATTGAATTACTTAGATAATACTTGGCTATCCAACAAAATTTAACATCTACAAAAAATCAACTAATCAGACTGTTACATATCAAAAATAAACAACCAATCTATGTTCAAATCACAACTCAAAACCATTGAGATTAAAATGAACATGGGACTATAGGACGTCAATTTATATCCAGGGTAATTTTGAATACATAGCCACCATACTTTATCAGCAATATTGCGATGACGGTCATAAAACGTTTTGATGGCTAAAACAACTAAAATGACTTCAATAACACACTAACAGATTTTCGTCAAAATAATTATGGAGATTATCAGTCAAAAATTCATTGACCAAAGGGATTGCAGCATACTAATTTATAATGCGATGATTTTATGACATTTTCGAACTTATCTAAAGTATTTCAACAGTAAAAATAGTGACATATTTTCATAAAATAAAACAAAAAGTTATTATTTGGAAACAATTTTTAAAAATAGACATAGATAGTGCTGTTTAAATCCAATCCGTATAACAGAAATAATAACCGACATTTTTGGAGACGTCGACCACCGTCACTGACGTCGACAACGACAACAACGCCGTAATGATATGTAATTATTGTAGGTGACACTTAAAGTTTTTTATGTTTAACTCTGGTAGTAGTAGTGGACATTTTTTAATCTAGCGGCCAAAGGTAAAATCCAATTATATAGGTATGATAGGTATGTGCAACAAAAATTGCAATTAGTGTTGATATTATAGGTAAGGAGATTAGTATGTACAGAGTTAGGGATAATGGTATCCCTTCACCCTGTTCAGATGTTTTTGCTGTTTTATTTAGCGTTGTAGAACTCGGTTTTATGATGGCAGTAGTTGGTTGAAAGTATATAGTCTAAAACAAAAGTTTGCCTCTTTGCTGAAATTTAGAGTTTGATTTTTTTAAAAGTTGAAAACAAAGGGTGGATTTTGAGAGAGAGAGAGAGAGAGAGAGAGAGAGAGAGAGAGAGAGAGAGAGAGAGAGCCTTGGTATCATTACATGATCAGTCAATTTTAATATCGCTAACACACACCACTATGCTATGGGTTGGTTCATGATTGGGACTGGGCTAATATAGGAAAGCGGGGAGTTGTGGTTCAGGAAGGACACCAGGGGTGGGGAACACAGGGTCTGAACATTGAGGGTGGAAACGAGTATTACAGTAGGGATCATAGAGGATATGGAAGGGGTTAGAGGGTTACCGGGAAGAGTAGGGTAATTGTTTGGGATACAGGGTATGGGTACAGGGTGGGGACAAGGGTCGATGATAGATTGTAGGGAGTAGGGGGGGGACGGGGAGGTGGCGAGGGGTGGGGACGGGTAGGTAGTAGATATGTAGGGTGCAAGGGGTAAGGGTAGTGGTAGATTCAGATGGGTAGATGTAGAGTAAGGATGTGATTTAACTAAATCTGTAGATGGAGAATTAATAGGATAGAACATTTGATAACGACTTGGATGTTTAGAGAAACAAGTCCCAATATTAAATACTAAGGTAGCAAAGACCATCATCAGCTACAAGGTAAGCGAATGTGTACATCAACTACCAGCAAAGCGATGCCCAACATTGGCTTCTAAGTTTTATTTTCACTGTTTTTATCATCTAAAGTTTGCTCTACGCGCAATTTTATTTCTTTTAAATGCTTTAATGATTTTGAATGGGGCAGGTTAAATATTATATTTGGGATAGGAGAAGGTGTGGGTGGTTTTGGATAAAGATTATGAAGTAGCAGGACATTTGCAATGAAAACCGACATGATGTTGCCTTAATGAAATAATAATTTCTGTCTCAATGAAATGATAATTTCTGTCTCAATGAAATGATAATTTTTGCCTCATTGAAATGGTCATTTCATTACACTTAATTTTGAATTGTGTACAATTTTTAAAATAAACGAAATTGTTATGCAGCAAATCATGCGTTATTTTTGATATTTTGTATGAACAATCTGTTTCAGATACCTACTCCAGGGATTTTATGACATGTTTTAAACTGGGCTTTAAGAATGTACAATGTATACGATAACATACGAACATAAACATGTATACGAAAACACACATACACTTATCACAAGAAAAACACAATAAAGAGCTCGACATAACAGAAAAACACACACTTGACATTGGCAACAACAAACAACAAAACAACAACCTCACTTTCATAATCTTATGTATATTGAGACTGGTCTCCCTACTATGAACTGGTACTGAATATGATATGAACGAAATTAATAGGAACGAACAGCTTCAAAGTACTTTTAACAAATTATGAATTTAACCCCAGTTGCAGGTTTACTCAGTGTAACTGTATTGTTAAGTAATTCTGATCTTTTTCTTTACACATTTCTAAATTCTTCTTTATTTTATTATGCCAGTAAATAATTGAAGTTTTTCTGATCTTTCCTTTTACATAAATTCCTTTGTATTTCATCATACTAGTACAATAACATTATTATTCTTCTTAAAGAAATCTCTCCTTTTTCCATACATTGAGAAATGATTACGATAGAGCTTTTGAAATTTTTCTTATTAGATTCCAGAACTTTTTCACTGTAAATCGTTTTTAAATGATCAAACTCCAAGTAAGAAACAATTTATTAAGAATCAATACATAAAGATCGACGTCATTATCTAGGGAGGGGGTACTCATTTACGCTTGGCATTGATTGAGTAGTGGGATATTTTATTGAACACTGTATTGTATACATTTAGTATTTTTGAGAGAAACAGACGAGTTTTTTGCGTGATTCATTGACCTATATAAAGTGAGAATTCTCTTTCAGAAAGTAGGGGGTTCTTTTGTAGGTGAGGTCTGTAGGTACATGGTGTGAAAAAAGAACTTAAGTCTGACTTTGTAAATATCCTTCTACGCAGTATTACACGGTCAAACGATACATGGTATTCTACCTTTTGTTAGGTTATATTGTCAATAGTTTCAAAACTCATTATAAAACATGTGTACGAATGTTCTAGAATCAAGCACAGACCGTGACTTACAAACACTACATAGAAATATTCACCTCAAATGATAAAACCAAACATAACAACTAATGTCCGAATCGTAATCCCAAGGCAAAGTAAAAACGTTGGACCTGTTAATTAAATCACAATACCATATCAAATTGAAAAACGTTGAAACCAGTAAGTTAAACACGCGAATTTCTACCAGGGAAGTGAGACCGGGTGTTTCGAAAAGATAAGCAATAAACGGAATATTTGTTGGCGCATAACGTAATTAGGGTCTGTTTTTTCTCGTCTAAAATTTTAGATTTTTTTTACCGGACATGAAATAGTCCCTATTATTTGAAGCAAGAGAACATTTAGTTAGGTGCCGACGGGTACGGCAACAGATGAATTGTTACGTCGTGTAACGTGATTTCTATAATCGCACATATAAGTCTTTTGTCCTGAAATAGCACATTAAAACTGGTCACATTACTTGACCTACAGGTCCTGTAGGTGATCTTTTATTTTGCAAAACCACTTCCATTTGGACTTCCATTTGGTTTTGGAAGTGGTGGTATTGATGTTCTTTGATAAAACCATAATGTCGTATATTGCAGTGAAAGCATTGCATACTCTCACTGAGAAATGTCGATTTCGCGACGTACTAAAGCCGTTTTCTACACTTTCAATCAATTATTCGAAAAGACAGACGAGGCATTTAAACAAGAATCCGTGATACCACAGACAATAAAATAAGTGAAAAAAACTGAGCCGAAGTTTATTAATCTAGGGTGTATGGATGTATATATTCTTGTGATGAGCTAAAACACTCTAGTAATCGGTGATACTGGTACTATCTGTTGCTTATGCGACAGCGGCAAATTGGTGAGCTGAATTTAAACATAGCTTCATCCAACTGAATGACTCGTGGTCAGCTCGGGCACCTGAAGCCACCACAAAAGAATTTATCACTTACGTTCATATGCGATGATCGCCGAATTAAGATCAAAAGTATCCACAAGAGAGGTTCCAAGAAACCTCAATAAGCAGAGCTGCTCCCAAAACCGTCGGTCAGGTAGGGGCTTTTGAAATGTTTGACATTGTAATAAGAACCAAGATCTTAAATGCACGTTTAGTTGCTATTGGGATACCCCAGAAACCAAAAGAGCTATTGAAGCATCCCGATTTACCTCACCAAAGAAACGAACCATGAGCTGTTAAAGTCATGTGCACCGTGTTTTTGGATTCTAAAGGCATTGTATTGATTATTATAAACAGTTTCTGAAATACACTCATTGTGCATATCTAATGAAGGAGTGGAGAGTTGAACATTGTAAAAGAAAAAACGAGGAGAAAGTTTATACAAAATAAATTGATCCTTCACAATCTGTCTGCTAATTCTGAACGTAAATAAACTAAATCACTCATAATACCATTCAGAAATTTGAGAAATAAGATTTTTCTGATGATGATGGATTCGGGTTGCCAAATAATTTGAGGACCAAATAGAAGACATCTATTTCAAAGTAAACAATGTGCATTGAGGTAAATGGGAACTACATATATTGGAAAATGATATTGCACTGTATTGCCTACTGCTGTAAAATATTTATTTTTCTATGAACTGTTAACCACTCCCAGTATATCAAGAATAATGTAATTTGTATTTTGTCGGTACAACAAGAGATGCATTTGCATAAGAGTAAACCAATTTCCGAAACGGCTAAAGGTTAACAAAATCTTTGTAAAACCGAAACAGTAAAACGGTACTAATAATTATACGCTTCTCCTGCTTATAATGTATTTGTTTTCTGGCTGCTTGCATATAAATTGTTGACTCAATGATATTGCAAGCCTAGGCTTTAAGCTTATCAGAGCCCTTAAAAGTTTTATGGCCGTCATCACAGTATTGTTTATAAAGTTTGATGTCTCCGCCTGGATATATTTGAAGTCCCATAGTTCCATGTTCCTTTCACACAATTTTGATTACTCACGTGGCGGGTGTAGCTAGCTAAACAGGAGGTACTAACCCTTCTGGAGCAACCGGCCTTACTTCCCTAGTGGAAGTTCACTTGTCTAACCTGACTTGTGAGTTCTATAATTTTTACTGCTTCTGGATTGTGATTCGGACATGGATTAGTATGTTTTTGAATTCAACTGATTTGTCAAAACAGTCACGTTAAAGAAGTTATAAAACCGTGTTATGAATTGAAAGAAATATAAAAAAATATTCACGAATTCATAAAAATGATAACTCAGTAAGTTACGAAACGAATCGAGTTGCTAGACTGCTGTTACACAACTGACAACATTGTTTTATAAAGGGGTGTGTAACAAAAGTCGGGCAAAATATTAAGGCATAATTTAATTCCTATCTTTGTTTATTTATGATTTCTGGATTGTTTACTGACGTTCACGTTACACGTGTAGTTATAACACAATTAAAGAGTAATAAAATGTTAATTTGCAGTACATAATTACTGCGAAATAAATACCAAAGTCGATATGAGCGTTATCCCAAAGCAACATCATAACAATTTAACTGCATCACCTTTTGACGACCTTACCAGGCCATTCGATTCAAGAACCGGTTTCAATATATTATTCAAAAATTTGCATTTTATGTACACTGATTTGTCTCGTGGCTGGATATAAAGAACTAATGACATCATAATGATCCGATTCTGATGAATTCAATAACACGCCGGACTATCAAAGTCGTAAATAAGTGATAAATACACCTGTATTAACTATCCAACTACCTGTAAAACCAATTAAATGACTGTATTAGGCTACAACAGAATTTAACAAGCAATCTGTAAATCCGATCAATACCGTTACGGTCATTTCATAAGACAAGACCCTGTTCCTTGCTGCCAGAAACAACTCAAAAGTATGTAAGAGATGCAGCAGAATTCTAACGTCAACTGTATTGTATCAGAAAACCTTAAACATCATTGATCAACACGGTGTAACTTCGTGCGATCTACCAATAAGAAATACATTTACCTGTCGGAGAAATCATTTAGAACTGTTGCACAACGATTTGTGATTTGATCTAACGCAGACAAAGATGATTTTCTTCTGATTTAATTTTAGATGTGTAGCTTCCGGGTATGAACTGGATTACAAGTCAGATAGGTTTATTAATTTTCATTGTTAAAAATATAGGTAAGTAAACTTAATAATTTTATGTTTGTTTTATTCATTTTACCAAAGTTTTGTATATGTCACAATGTTCCTAAAATGTTTATTGGATTTTCTTTAGTTTGACCATATTCCATTTGTTGTCGGATCCTACAGACCACGATATTAAACCAGTTTTGTTTTATTTTATTATATTTGCTATTAATACAATTTAATTTGCAACATCATGTGTATAAATTATATGTGAATAATAAAACAATTCAATTTGTTTTAACCCTTACTTTAAATTATGAACTTGATAATTGGCAAGACTTTTTACAGTGTTTTATAATTTGAACTGGACATTTTGACCCGGAATATCAATTTTAAAGAACGTATATTTTATTTCAAAGTTACTGAGATTGATGTCATCCACATAATCCGCAAATTTAGGATTATTAAAAGATAGAACTGTATGTGAAGTTAAATGATTTGGCAACAGTCTTCCCTCCAGATTAAACAAAGTTCTGTATAAATTTTCTTCATACGAATAACGAAACAAATTAGCAGGCAATGGTTCCGATTGGTATACCGATTGTTTAATGGAAAATAATATTGCCATACACAAAAAATATGTTGTCTATCAAAATCTATAACATATTTTGATGGTATCTTCAGAATATTCTTGTTAGAAGTCCGTACCCTGTTCAGATATTTGTATTTTGGATTACTATTTTTGTAAAAAGAATGACTAATGAATAATTTGTTTTCGACTTTTTTTATTTTTTAATGAAGGATAGTGGTGTAAAATTTTGAAAAATCAAATATTTTTTAAAATATATTTTTACACGGGATAAGAATTAGAAACAAGATGTTACAGTAATTCTTTAGAATATCTAATAATCCACAATTGGTTAGAAACAAATGAGAAAGCAATGTTACAGTTGGCACCCATTGATATACCCACTTTTTGTTTTAAACTATATTGTCAAATACAACAAATATAATGTCTATAAAAACATTTTTTGTGATGGAAACTTCAATATGTTTTAGTTTGAAGCCTCGTATGGTACTTGACAAAATTACCAGAAACACTGTGTAGCACTAAATACTTAAATGTTGGTTTACTGCTATTGTAAAAGAATGACAAATGAAGTTTTTTTCCGACGTTCTTTATACTTAAAATGAGGAAAAGTGGTGTTAAATCTTAAAAAATCTCATTCTTTCACACAAGTCGCCTATAGAAATTTTATCGAGTCGGGAACATCAAGTCTTGCTAATGAATAAACAAAAGACAACAACCCAACATCCCTCTATTGTGCTTACACATTAGGTGAGACTTCACTAAAAGTTAAAATGTCGAAAAATCAAAGATTTTTACAGATATTTTTACACGGGGTAAAGAATTAGAAACGAGATGTTCCAGTATATTTCTTTTTTTAGAATTTTTAAGAATCTACAATTGGATAGTAACAAATGAGAAAGCAATGGTACAGTTGGCATCCATTGATATACCCACTATTTTTTTAAGCTATATTGTCAAATACAACAAATGTATTGTTTATCAAAAACTCTTAACATTTTTTTATGGTAATATATATATGGCAATATATATTTTTGTTTGAGGCCTCGTATGGTGCTTGTCAAAATAACCAGATTCACGGTTAAGCACTAAATATTTATATGTTAACTTATTTTTTTATAAAAGAATGACAAGTGAAGTTTTTCCAGACGTTTTATTTAAAATGAGGGATAGTGGTGTTAAATGTTGAAAAATCGTATCCTTTCACACAAGTCGCCTATAGAAATTTTATCGAGTCGGAAACATCAAGTCTTGCTTATATATAAATAAAAGACAACAACCTAATGTCCCTCTATTGTTCTTACACATTAGGCAAGACTTCTATTTGTACCCTTCACTAAAAGTTAAAATATCGAAAAATCAAAGAATTGTTTCATATATATTTACACGGAATTAAAAATTTAAAAAGGATGTTCTAGCAATTCTTTAGAATTTTTAAGAATCCACAACTAGTTAGAAACAAAGCAGAAAGCAACGGTACAGTTGGCACCCATTGATATACCCACTGGTTGTTTTAAACTATATTGTCAAATACAGCAAATATATTAGCTATAAATACATTTTTGATGGTAACTTCAGTATATTTCTGTTTGAAGCTTCGTATGGTGCTTGTCAAAATAACCAGAATCACTGTCAAGCACTAAATATTTATATTTCGGCTTATTGCTATTATAAAAGAATGACAAGTTGAGTTATTTTCAGACGTTCTTTATATTTAAAATGAAGGATAGTGGTGTAAAATATCGAAAAAAAATCACATCCTTTTACATAAGTTGCTTATAGAAATTGTGTCGGGTCTGGGAAAATCAAATCTTGCTAATGAATAAACAAAAGACAACCCAACGGTCCTCTATTGTTGTTAAACATTGGATAAGACTTATTTGTACCCTGTTACAGACAACAACAACTCGAATGTAACAAGAAGTAAAACCAACAAAATTTTGTATTATTTTAGAACATTTAATTTAAAAGCAAAAAATAAACAATAAGTTCTAATTACGTTATATACAATTAATAAATTAACCTGATTTTGCAGTATATTTATATATGCAAGTCCATCAAATGTTGAATTATAAAATTATATTTTTTTATAGTAAACCCTTTTCTGAAAATGTCTGAATCAGTCACTTAATAAAGTCCAAAGTTAATTTTCTGGGTATTCCAAAGTAGTAGAATCCAATTATGAATAAATATTAACACACTAAACGCACTAATTTTAGAAATCCTAGATAAAGTTGAATTGGAAACATAAATAACTTTCTAACAAGAACACTCTAATATATCTAAAAATAAGACTTGACATTACTACTGTAGGAACCACTCTGTTTGTGACAGTGGAATACTCTTCATATCCATAGAAAATCAAATAAATTTGAATAAAGATTGTTATTTTTCACTTACTTGTACCTAGTCGTAATAGGAAATCTGTATGCGCGTCCGCGATTCTGCACAGGGTAAAACGTTGACGCTATGGGGATTTAACATGTTGAAAAACATGGCAAATGGCGGACTCTGTTGCATATGACGTAAAACGTCACCAAGGACACCACTTCCGGTGTAAACTTCACAATTTTCGCCATGTAAAATTCCCATTACGCCAACATTTTCCTTTCTACGGGTATACTTTATGACAATCGCGGATGCGCATACAGATTTCTTGTTACGACTAGGTACAAGTAAGTGAAAAATATAAATCTTTATTCAATTTTATTTGATTTTCTGTGGATATAAAGAGTATTTCACTGAAGACATATGCAATTATTTTAACATTCTATTCTTTTTAATATGTGTTATTGTATGTCATAAACAATACTATGTAGCTTTTAAATGTGAAATTTTAGTGAAATTATGTGGAAGATGAAATAAAAAATACCAATATATATATATATATATATATATATTATATATATATATATATATATATATATATATATATTGGTATTTTTTATTTCATCTTCCACATAATTTCACTAAAATTTCACATTTAAAAGCTACATAGTATTGTTTATGACATACAATAACACATATTAAAAAGAATAGAATGTTAAAATAATTGCATATGTCTTCAGTGAAATACTCTTTATATCCACAGAAAATCAAATAAAATTGAATAAAGATTTATATTTTTCACTTACTTGTATATATATATATATATATATATTATATATATATATATATATATATATATATATTGGTATTTTTTATTTCATCTTCCACATAATTTCACTAAAATTTCACATTTAAAAGCTACATAGTATTGTTTATGACATACAATAACACATATTAAAAAGAATAGAATGTTAAAATAATTGCATATGTCTTCAGTGAAATACTCTTTATATCCACAGAAAATCAAATAAAATTGAATAAAGATTTATATTTTTCACTTACTTGTATATATATATATATATATATATATATATATATAAACGGCCGTCTAGTATTGACAAAATAAAAATAGTTTTGTTATAATTGTAATATTCTCAATATTTCAATTTTATAGTGTGTGTACGACTATTTTTTAAGTTGTTTTATTTATTTACCATACGCCTGTTTTAGTGTTGACACTGAATGACCACGTAGGAACGATTATTACCATTGACTATCAATCATCTGTAGGATGGAATTTATAAACTCTCGTTAACAATTGCAAAATGAGGTTTGGTGTTTTAATTAGTTAAACCCTGTTAGTTACGCCAAGTAATGTTATAACCACCTTGTAGTATAATAATTTTCTTCGTGCAAGGTAATAACACCTTGTTATGTAATATAAAACGTCGTGTAATGTAATAAAACAAAGTTGTGTATTAGGTAATAAAATTATCGTGTCAAAACTGAAATTTGGAAAATGAAAAACCAACGATTTTGTTCCAACCACAAAATGTTATATTACACAAAAAATATTACATAACAAGGTGGGTTTTACATCACTTTGTATTTATTACATGACCAACAAACTCAGTTTTCAATGAAATATTGTTTTCTAATTTAGAATCAGAAGGAATTGTGGGTCTTTTTATTCAAGTGTCCATCGGATTACAGTAGCTGTTAATAGAATAGCAGCTAGCAATAGATAGCTATTTTATAACCCACAATGCCAGAAACTATCGTGAGTTGCAGTCACTCAGGCATCTATATATCATGGGGCGTGCAGGTTTGTACATACCTACGTGTACAGCGACTCTGGTTTTTCATTGCTGACAGGCGATATTAATATCAATCGTCTGTGTTTATTTGGAGGACACTTATCACTTATTGATTCTAATGATATTATTTCATTTCTTAATTGCATTGCAATTTCCAATTTCTCTGTTCCTGGCTGACAAGCAAATTACAAGAAAAATGTAACGTGTTTATCTTATTAAAAAATTTGATGTAACGTGTTCTCGGTTAAATTTGCATTGTGATATTTGTGTCTTTTTGTTCTGATGCTTTATTTGTCCCTCGAGTCGTGTAATATTAATGTTAAATTTACATGTATTTTTGAAATTATGACTGAGTTGTATTCGTCAATAACGTAACATAAGCTGATAATATTTTATTATTTCTGGGGTTTTAGCAATGTTGGATTAGAAACACTCAGTAAGCTTAATCCGTTAAATAACCACAATTGCTAAAATCCAATAACGCCTGGAATTTACAACCTTTTCTCACACCTGTGACATGGAAATCCCGCGTTTTTACCCTTGTGGGATTTCGTTGTCTCACCCTAGGGTTGAGACAGGCTACACGCCGAATTTCCCGCGTAGTTATACCTGCTCTGGATTTATCGTTGAAAGGACTTAATAAGCTGAGAAAAGTTCCGAAGTACACCAACAATTCTCAACGTCACAATCACTTACACACGCTTAATTGATGACTTCACAATCATTTTACGTGAGAACATCAACAAAAATTGATTACGTCATTTTCAGCAGGCACGGATGGTGACATGAAAACTTAACATTTTATGTAATTTTATGTTTATTAATCATGTTTTATGTTGCAAATGTGTGAGAAAAAGAATCCTACACCACTAACAGGGTAAGACAGAGATATCTCAAACTCGGATAAATATTTTCAATGTCCAGAACTCGCTAAAGCTCGTTCTGGACAGGAAAATATTCATCCTCGTTTGAGATATCTCTGTCTTACCCTGTTACCGGTGTAAGATTCTATTATTCTCCACCACGGACAGAGTTTTACGTGCTATTTATGACAATTTTTCGATGTGAGATTTCTCTATCTCACCTTAGGGTGTGGTCACTGACGTGATTTGATGAGAAAAACGGATGATGTTATAAAAACAAAACAGTTGATGCTAGTATTAGCTTACAAATCGTGTTTTTAAGTTGCAAATGAGTTCGAAAAAGAATCCTACACCAGTTACAGTGTCAGACAGAAATATCTCAAACTCTGATGGATATTTTCAATGACCATCGTTCTGGACAAGAAAATACTCATCCTCGTCTGGAATCTCTCTATGTTACGATTCTATTAATACCCGTACAGTGGTAATTGTTACGTAAGTAGCGACATCTCCATTGGATTGGAGTACTGCCTCCTAGATAATTATATTCAATGTCAATTTCAACAATCAGTTTTTCACCACAATTCTGATGGCTTGCGCTTTTTACATTTGCTGAAGGGATGATTATTATGTAACCCAATCAATATGGAAAACATTTCAGCTGTGTCAACAGGCATCTAATTTGAAACTTCCTTGGTAAATCAACTTGCGCAATAAAACATAAGTGGTAATCAAAATTATTTTTCCGGTGCATTACTCATCATCTAAATGTGATAATATAACAATAGACAAAAATCAATATGCACCAGGGTGCACAGTTCAATTTTATTGTTGCAATTTCATATTCCACATGATGTATTATAGACATACCAAAATTAGTCCGATATCTGCAAATTCTAAAGCCCATAATTTTAGTAAAAATTCAGTGAACCGGAACGATACTTAAAGTTGGTCTGTCACTATTTATAATAGACTCACAAAGCAAATATTAGTTCAATTTCTGCAGGCGTTTGGAAAAAGTTTAGAAAACTAACCCCGGCCGCACGCCCGCCCCCTGCATCACCAAATTAACGGTCGAGTTCGACCAAAACACAATAGAAATTCACTTTTGATTTTTTTATTATGTTAGAACTATCGTGCGAAAAATTGTAGTTTTTCATTGTACAATACAGAAGCTTACAACATCACATTCTGACCTTCAATTGCGATGCAATATGAATTTTTTACGCTGAAATTAAATCAAGGTCTCCTGTGGAGCAGAAAATGTGAAATCGATGGTAAATTCACAGTTAATTAAAACAATTTTTCTCGTGATTATTTGATATTTCAAGAGAAAATTATTTATATTATCGTAATACCCAAAGAATTGATTCCTCTAGAGTTTTATTTGTTTGTTATCGGCTATATAATTCATTATGATGCTTGCTGAAACTCTTTTGAAGAAGTCAATTACCATAAAGCACAAAATAATATAAAACAATAACGCGATCAAAAGTCCAATTTTCTTAGAATTATATAATGTTTGCTGAAATAATTTTAAAAAGTAAAGATTTATTGAAAACATAACATTGTTTTTCTTCAATTAAAAACATGACGATAAAAAGTCTAATTTTGAGTCCAAACATTCATTTATCAAATAGTCACGATTGTTTGTTAAAGTAAAAATGTTTGTTCAAGAAAAGAACTGAACAAAATTCCCATTTTAGAATTTTATGATCTCTTTGAAAAAAAGTTGTTTTTACTTCAAATAACAGAATTTTTGTTCGCGGACTATAACAAGTGTTAGTTATTGTATTATGTTCAATCATTTACCTCTACATTGCTTTACCATTATTGCGACGCGTCGTTTCTAAGTTTTGCATCATAAAATCGGTCATTACCTTTGCCGCTTTTGCCATACATTTTCTTGTTTTAGGTTACATTAGGTACTGTTCAGAGTTAAGTAATGGTGTTTAACGTCCCGGTCAAGAATTTTTCACTTATATTGAGACGTCGTCAGCTATAGGCGAAAGTGAAGAAATTTTGTGCGTTTCAGCAGAATTCTTTATCGTGCCAAGCCTACCATGATACGGGACCTCGTTTGTTTTAAGTTCCAATCCGAAAGAACCGTGACTTTCATTTCGTAATGCCGAGTGCTTTGCGAAAGAACAGTCAGTATCCACTTTCAAGTCTTGGGTCAGACCCAGTCGGGGAGGTACTTTTCGGTATCTTGTATTTAATATACATTAAACATCCCAACATTATTCTTACAATTACATCAGTGTTTGGTAGTAAGGGTCTCCTAGAACGGAAGTTATGTCATTTTATGGACGTGGACAGAAACGCTGGTAGAAAGGATTGGGTCCTTATAGCGCTGAGCAGAGATTCTGATTATTTTGTCAAACACCATACGGACTCCAGTCAATGTTGGAGTTTTGATAGACAACATTTTCTTTTTGTTTGGAAATAATTTTTATATCCCCGCAAACGAAGTTGGGGAGTATACAGATTTGATCTTGTCTGTCCGTCCATCCGTCCGCAATTTGTGTTACCAAATTCTTATGCTGTTTAAATATGTGCCCCTCCTATTTTGGCTGTATTATATACTTATTTTTAGATGTTAGTTGAACTTAGTCAT
The DNA here is from genome assembly GCA_021292105.1 of Anadara kagoshimensis. Lineage (NCBI taxonomy): Eukaryota > Metazoa > Mollusca > Bivalvia > Arcoida > Arcidae > Anadara > Anadara kagoshimensis. The sequence goes on from CM037864.1 coordinate 44,227,902, forward strand.
TTTTCAACAATATTCCTCTCAAGGGGCAACACATTTTATGTATCATCTCTTTTTACAGAATTTTGGATCAACTTTCTTTTAAATGTGTTCTGATTTGCATTCTCCATAGAGTTTGATGACTATATACGTTTTTGTCTGCCTCTCCATATATATATTTGCACATCTTTCTTCAAAAAATATTCTGTTGAAAGGGTATCCATATCTTACAGTTTCCACTTTCTAAAGCACAAACAACTCATGTATGTGTGGGGGCTTTGAAATGATGACTCTGTCGGTTGAAAGTGTTACATTCTGTAACTTTCCAAAAGTAGTACTAGCGCCACATCGAAGATCACCAGTTTATCAATACACTAGAGCGGTTTAAATCCAAAGTTTGGGATTTTGTAACCAGCGGACCAAATGAAATAGCTCTGTCTCGTCTTGTATGCAAGGCTTTATGTTCATACTATATTTGTGCCCAAATTATTGTTAAAACGTGGCAATGCTGGTGAACCAGAGGACTATGACATAGGTACCAGCTGTCTTACCAATCTTTAGTTAGAACTTGGAATAAGTAATGACCAAATTTCCTTCAACCATGCATGATTAAATTTAGAAATTCGCCGCTGAGTAAAGTGTACTTAGAAATAGGTAAAGCATTCATGAACATTCCACATCGCACTCTTTTATTTAATCGATAAACTAATAGGTTTAAAGTCCAGACTTAGGGATTTTATAATTTTATAATAAGCGGACCAACTGGAAAAACACTTTGTCGTCTTGTATGGATGTTTCTGCTGTTTATTGTTTTGGGTTCTTCATTGCTTAAACTATTGTCAAAATCATATTTTTTCTAACTACTTTCTTTAACACACCTAATTAAAATGTATGAATAAGTTTTAATAAAGCTTTTATTTTGAAATTATTACATTTGAGATAATTAAATTACAATCGATTATTTTAGAAATAGTTTAAATGGTGCTCTAATGAAATTATTCCAGTACAGATCTACTATCTATAGACGATAACTGCGTATCTATTTGTGGTGTTTAATATGTAAATAATAATGACGTATTGCGATATGCAATAACGCGCTGTGTCTATTTTGCTATTTTTACATGAAATTTAGACTCATTTAAGATATTTTTAACTATACTGTTTCCTTATATTAGAATAATGTGTCTATTTCTGGTATTTTATATTTTAATATTTTATACTTAAGATATGGCATTTTTGAAAATCAATTCCACAAAATCAATACATTCAATAATATTAAGACTTAAGTTAGTTAATTCATCCCATGACAGACTGCATCAGGGCCATTGTAATCAACAAAGCCTGTTGTAGGCGGGTGGATAAAATATTTTGTATTATTGTACCAGGCAGCTACTGGATTTAATTACTACTGTTTACAACCTTTATAGCAAAATATGAACAAATGATTATTTATAATGCTATATTTATAGGCAAACAACATTGACCTGTTCGCTTAACCTTCAATTTTAATATTCACTATGGACAAGTACATTTATAGGGAACTAGGGAACATGCGTACAAAATGGGAGAACTAAGAATAAACACATGCATTGTTTATGTAACAACTGCGAGTCCTAACACAACCAATATCTTGGATGGATACCACAAAATAAATATTCCTATTAAAAGGTCAAGCAGACAGGTCAATGTTGTTTGACTATAATACAATTTCATTAGTTATCTTTTTTTTGTGCATTTTTGTCATTATTATTCATGGCTCAATTGTTGAACTATTACAAATAAGATGACGTCAACTGGTAAACACGTAACACAAATGTCATAAACTTCCTCGGTTCTAACCGGTTTATTATCCGGTCGTTATAATTACTGTTGTTGAATTATTGTCTATACAGACGGATTTAATGTTCTTGTGAGTGACTTTATTGTAACATTGTTAATCCTCTACCATTAACTAAGGATAACGTCAACTGTGATGCACTGACATGGAACTTTGGGGGAAAAAATAATGTCTCTCCTATTGCAGGATAGATATAATTTAGCTGATTCTATTTATCTTTTTTTTAAATTTGACAAACATGCTCTCGTTCATAAACTTCTATTAAGCCCTTCAACTTAACAAAGCATTTTTGTTCAATTTCCTGTTGCCTGATTGCATTAAGAATCGTTACAACATAGAAAAGATCAATCCTCTATGAAGAAACAAACAACACAAAATGAAGTTAACCCTATAGTTTTTGAAAGAAGTTAATCTTATAACACTTTTTAAGCTGATGGTCAGCATGGCTTCAATGAAATATCGAGACTAAATGTCATGGGTGACAAATATTATGAGTACCCTCTAACAAAAAAGTTTCCCAGAAACAAACTCTTTTGGACTATATAGATAGTACTAGTATTTCCACAGCAGTTCCATGGCCATACGCAAAATAAAATCAACCACATCGCTGCAATGCTAAAAAGCTCATTTGAATATTCTTTAACAATCAATTGGTCAGAAAGTTCAGGCTTAAAAATTATGCATGGGTAAATAGCAAATGTTTTATACAAAGAATAACTTTTTGATAGGTCCAATATTTTTGTATTATATTGTAACTGTTTTTACAGAAGCAACAGAATGTTTGAAGAATGCTGATATAGGATGGCGTAAAGGGAACATATACAGCTGTGATCATCCGGATCTACCAGCATGTTGTGAGATGGACCAAGAATTCACGTGTTGTGAACACGGTCATGTTAAGCATTTGTGAGTTATGTTTTAATATTAATCTTGTTATACGATTCGTATAGCTCGACGTCACATCGCGATGTATAATACATGATGCGCTGTTTTTAATTCCCAATGATGGCAGTTGGCTCTGCATTTAAATTAGAATTCGTGGTTCATGCGAATCTAGCGGTTTGTTTTGTTGCAATTGCCTTTTGTAAAATGCTTCTGTTTGCACAATCTGCATGTTTTATTATGCTAAGGCTAACAGAATTTAAATATTGCTATTACTTTCAAATAAATTACAACAAAAACATACTGATTCATCCCAAATCACAACCCAAAAAGCAACTTAAAAAGTGTGCTTCATTAATACTAGTAGTGTTTTTGTATGGCGCGAAACGGTATTTGAGTACAAAATATGCGTGATTGTCTTAGCGATGTACGCTTTGCCTTGAGCTATATAATTGTCCATTACGTGTTGATGGAGGTACTTCCTGAGCATCCGATCTCACTTTCCAGTTGGACGTTGACGTGTTAAACTCAAGTTTTAACAGTTTAACTTTTGCTGTTGGGATTTTGATTTTGGACATGAATCGGTAAGGTTGGGATTTATTGTTTTGATTTAAAGTTTTGTGTTAATTAACATCAAAGTATGATCAATACAATTACGTGTATAATATTTTGTAAAAATAGTGTAAAATTAAAATTGAAATTGCAGTATGTTGTTGGGATAAAATAAAATGTGTGGTATAAAGTACCATACAGGATTGCATACAAGACACAATAGTGTTTTAACACTAATTATAAAAAACGAAATTTTCAGATTATTAAAACTGCTGGACACCGTGTTTAATTGTCACTAGATTCATCACCTGTTTATAGTTGTGACGTTTATAATCAATGATCTGATCTATATATGTTTGTTTTATATTCAAAATACCGTTGGTTGTTTCCTGTTTTTGCTGAAATGATTATTGCCAATTATTTGCATTTTATCTTTAAATAGCTTTACTTTAATTTAAATGCTGAACTTACAGATTTGGTATAAAAATCCTACTATAATTCAAATTCAGGTCTCACGTTTTTTTGGCCAAGTACAACATCCTTTTAAGCGAGGAAGCATATAAAATATATCAAGTACACTGATTTTTACACACTGTAGCCCACATACTGTTTTAAATGATTTTATTAGCAATTCTATAATATATAATATTTAAAATCAATTAAATTTGAATAAATTGGCTCGTTTATGTAAACCTTACAATACAGGCGGAAAAACGTTAGGGGTATAATTGGCCTGATCAAAGAACTGCTTTCCGTTGTTATGACTAGTACAATTTCACATAAACGGCGTAATAAAGACAGAGGATGTTGATAACAAGAATATTTATATGTTGGCAGCATTGACAGCAATCATCAATTACTACGTTTCCCCCGATTGTTTTATAAGTTTTTTTTTATTAATAATAATATAATATATAATATAATATAATATAATATAATATAATATAATATAATATAATATAATATAATATAATATAATATAATATAATATAATATAATAATAATTATTATTATTCTTATTCTTATTTTTTATTATTATTGTTATTTCTTAATTATTATTACTATTATGAATAACAGTCTAAGAAATCATAACATTATACTTGTTGTATGACATAAATGACACAATGAATAATTCTGATCGGTATAGAAAGTGTGAATGGAACACATATAGTATTATGTTTATTATAAAGAATTTCTGAGTATATAATACAATAGATTTGATACAAAGTCGACGCAAATGAAGAAAAAGTAGATAATCGCCTTAATAAAACGTTTGACTAAATTATCAAGATTTCAAACCTGTCCGATTTAAGTTGAAGAATTATTGTGAAACTGGGACCGGGATAATAAAATCGGAGTGGGGTACAATTCAATATCATAATTGCTTTCACTTTACTAATAACGCAAAAAAGGAGAAGAAAACAAAACAAAACCAACCATAGTCCATACTCTGTAAACGAAACTGTTGTGATATGGTCCCTGTATATAGATGTGTGTATGATGTGACGTATGGTGTATGATGTATGTGTGACGTCAGATATATACTGTAGATGACGTTAGTCAGTCTGTAGATGTTATGCAAGTAAACAGGACACGTAGTGGCACAGTTAACATGCCTTAGTTATTATTTATGATATATATTATCATAACAGAAACCATCTGGGGGGGGGGGTATATTTTTAGAATGGGAGAAAGCAGTTTGTAACTGAAAAAGACATATTTTGGCAACAACAAATAAAGTATGTAACAACAGCCAATCACTGAAAAACATGTATTTAGCATCAGCCAATGACCAAAAAATATATTCTCGGCAACAACCAATGACCAAAATCATGTACTTGGCAAATGACTAAAAATATTCTTGGCAACAGCCTATCACTGAAAAAATATATTTAGCAACAACCATTGCAATAAATGTTTTTATTATATAATCTACTTGTTGATTCTAATTTAAGCTGATATTTTTGTACTTTTCTTCTAAAAAGAAGATACATTGTATTTAAATTGAAAATGTTTGTTTTGTTTTTGTATCCTGCGGACAGACTATTGTTTACTTATAATATTTCAGCAGGATTACTTTTGGCGCATGTACACAGTTACGTGAACTTGTTGTGTTTCGGTCAATCAGCTGTTTTCTTACAATGAGAATACAAGTTTTAAATCTACGAAAAACCTGTTTTTATGGGATATTATATAATAAATAGAATCTTGCATTCGTGTTTATGCAATATTGAATTTATTAAACTCGTTGAATAAAGTTTTATGCAACTCGCCAAGGCTCGTTGCATAAAAAATTATTCAACTCGTTTAATAAATTCAATATTACATAAACACTCATGCAAGATCCTCTATTTATTAAAAATCCCTATTGTATTTTACATTTCAGACGTGAACAGCTACAGTTATGGGGTTCAGTTGCACTTATTGTTATAATTATTGTAGTAGTCTTTATATATTTGACAAAAGACTTCCAAGTCTTTTCTAGAGATACATTACAGGAAGGCGTGGATAATTTGAAATCTAAATTCCCAATACGGTGAGTAACATTAAATTATAAACATACCAATCAAATCTGTGTCCTAATCACAATACAAAAATCAAAAAGCAAGGTAAAAACTTCGAAACTGATAAACACGCGAACTTCCACAAAAAAGTGAGACCGGTGTGCTCTAGAGGAGTAAGCACTTCCTGTTTAGCTAGCGTCGAAAACATGAACCAAAAGCATCTAATATTGATAGAACACTGGTTCAATTTCATTCATGCTTCATGTATATAGATATATCAGTAGCAGTAACAAAATACAATATATATACACTTGTTTAGAACATACAATCTCATTTAACATTTTATATTACTTGGTTAGTAGAAATTAAAAAAAACCACCGCAAATTGTCACAAAAACATCCAGAAACGCACGTTAACTATAGTATGCTCACCTGCTATGATCGATTTACAATGTCTTCAAAGTGGATGTCTTTTATAGAACGAGGATAAGGTTACACGTCAACTTTGGATAATATATAGACAGTGTATTGTTGTCTTTTTATGTATTTATCTTAAAAATGAGGGATGTATAATGGTATAGAAGGAGTCCTTCTGTTCACATTTAGTTTATTGTTTTACATCGCCTGAAAAAAGGTCATACGATTTTTGAGGAACATTGCACCGACGAAATTGTGCTAAGAACTGTGTAGTGCTGAGAATTGATGGAAGTAGATCTCTACGTAAAAAATAAAACATTGGACACATTAGTCCAACAACTCTTCTGACAATTTTGTTGATGTTAATATAGTTAACGTTACAATATAGTTACATTTGGTATTTAAACATTTTTTCATGTTTTCAGTAAAAAGAAAGATGAAATCACATTTCAGTTTCCAGCAGAAGACGAAAAATTTCACGAACAACAACAACAACAGCAGCAGCAGCAACAACAGCAACAGCAGCAACAGCAACAGCAACAGCAACAACAACAACCAAAAGCACATTGCTCAAAATTTGACATCGACACTGGCTCTTCTTATAAACCACAAACTTCAAAGACCGAGGAAGTCTGAAAGATGGATCTGTCATCCTTATTGTCTCTTTTGTATCTAGCACACAGAATATTGCGTTAAAAGACAGCAGTTGCTGGGAAAGATTCCAATGATGTGTATTGGAAAACGGGTCTTAAACGGTGACATATTCATTGCTATATCATTTACATTCATGATTCTTGATTAGCTTAGGCAAAAAGTATTTGTCTTTGTAGGGCTCATGTATGGGACTTCAGCAAAATTCAAATTGTCAACATTCTGGAATTACGAGTTCCAATATAGTCTGCTATTACATTTCGATTACTACAAGTGTCAGTTTTGAAATTATACTTCCAACAGACGATGCTCATTCTAGGATGGGTGATGGGACCGTTGCTGCCTTATTTTGTCAAATGTCAATATTGCTAAGGCCTTAAAGGACCATATTTAACATTACATGAATGCACAAATGTTGATGTTATAGAGATCTAAAAAATTCCTAGATTGAACACTGTGACGGAGAACAAACCAAAACCACCAGGTGAAATCGACTGCCTTTCAACTTATAACTAAAACTTGAACTTAAAAGTGAGAAAGTGTGGAAAATAAATGTCTGAAGGAAAGTTTATAATTATCAATTTTCGCTATTATTACCATTGAATCATAGTATGTAACCTCAGCAGCTTTGGTTATATTATCATATCGACTATATTAGAACAATTTAATCTACAATACTTCTAAAACTTCAATTCTTTACTTAAAATGTCATGAAAAAATGGGATTAACCATAGCAACGGATTTATATTTTGAGACAAAGCTTTAATGCTGTTTGACAATTTAGTTCGCTGTATTACCGATCCGTTTATTTCATTTCACAATAAGCTACATTAAGGGTTAATATTTTTCGCTACGATTTTCATCAACTTATGACTATCGATTATTGATTTCATAAGAAGTATATTAGAAGATATTGACGTTTTAATGATGTAGTTGTGTCATTATATAAATAACAATAACAACCTGTTTATTTAGTACATTCGCGGAAGTCGATTGTCGAGTGGTATAAACCACCCACCACTTTTTACAGCTTATGTTTGAATAAAACTCGGGACTGATTCTAGTGTCAGGAAGTTAGTCAATTCGCATGACGAAGGTTTGTAGTTTTGTCCAGGCACTCCGGTTTTCTCGATCATCCACGAACTGACCACCTTGATATTATTAAAAGGATCTGGACTGTTGGGTGGGTGGGTGGGTTAAAATATCACTACTCCACTCTTGTAAATATGTATAAATCGTTCACAATATCACAGTTTTGTTTTGTATCAATAAATGTGTCATCATTATGATGTCAAAACATTTATATTGTATTGTTAAATGATCAACAACATGAAAACATACAACTGATAGCAGGACTACTTCCAGACTTTAAACCACTCCAATAGATAGACTCACACTTGTGAAATGGTAAGAACAATTAACCACTGAACTGTCTAGATTGACTCATAACTTCCATTGCCGTGCACAGCAAGCTGCATAACGCACACTAGCTAGTAGATTTACATCTTGCATTTTGACAGTCTTAAATTGGTTTTTCACCTTGAAATAATTTTAAAACACCGTCGTGTGCGACATGCATTTCCAATAGCTGGAACAGCCAAACAATGACGCCAAGCGTAAAGGCATAAGCAAGAATTGAGTGACGTCACATTAACCATAGCAATTATGGTCCCAAACAGTTTAATTCATTAAAACATTACAAATGTAAATATAAGTGTATAAGGATATCTCTTGGTCGATTCTCGTATTAAATTTAGTAAGAGTGGTTAACATATTCTGTTTATGAATGTTCATGGATAGATCTTACGAGAATTACCTGCAACACTGTTTATTTTCGCCATATATGGCTTATGTTATACATGTATTGTAGATTCCACTGTATAATGTAAAATCTAGATGTATTCCGATCCCAGTTTAACCATCATTTCTTAAATAAGATTTTCTTTAACTTAAATCTGATAAATTTTAGTAATTCTTAATGGTACTGTCATATACCATTTTTTTAATTTAATCATAAAATACATTCAAAAAATGGTATATGACAGTACTACAAATAGAAAAAGTTTCGACAAAATTAAGACTATAGATGTAATAAGCTTTGCTTGATCTTGACACATTTAATGCATTAGTATCTTGGAGACTAACATATTTATTCAGATTTAAAATTTGTCATATTTCAGTCAAGGAAATTCTTAGTTACGAACTATTGTATCTTTTACTTTTTCCAGCCGCGAATAGCTGCAATAATGCTGATGCGGCTTTAAACAATAACTCACTCACTCACTCACTCACTCTTAGTTACGAAATGATTGTGAAATTGGGGCCTAAATCATCAATACAAGGTTAAATTTAATAAAATTGTATCCAATACCTAAATCAAACAGATACTGCTAAAAGGGTATTTTGATTAAAGTTTATTTGATATTTACGCTTGGCCTACACTAAACAAGATGTAAAATAATTTATTTGACAAAAATATGATTAGGACTTTCATAGGTTTATTTTCATATGGCCCCAAGCCAGTGGTACGGTCTGTCCGATAGATTGCCAGTACACAATGCGTGGGTGTTATTGCATGATTGCTGATGACCGTTCTGGTCACCTTTGGTATATTCACTCTCCTATACATTTACCCCACGTATACACTAGCGGGTTTAATTTAGCATGATGTGTCTTTCATGTTTCCAGATAACTTTGGATGTCCACGTGTAGCCTTTACTTGATTCGATGGTGATGATTTTACAACTTCCCGCTATGGGTTTTATATTACTCAACTGGTAAAGGCAAACAGCATGACCTGTGCATTTGATCTTTTATTGGAAATATTCATATAGGATGGTCCATCCAATACATGTGTAACAAGAAAGAGATAAAATGCAGGGCCGGACCGGGGATCGAACCCGGTGCCTCCCGCACTATAGGCGAGTGCTCTACCACTGAGCTACCAAGACCACTACACATGGGTTATGGTAGAAAGCTGGTAATTATAAGACTAGTGTATACACAAGGTACTTGATTAGTGTTCTCATAATATATACAAATCAAACAAGTGTTTTCCTTATACATAAATACACTAGTCCGTAATAAGTGTTTAAATTAAAGGTCAAGTAGCTATAGACAGGTCAGTGTTGTTAACCTACATGATTTTGATCGTTCTACCGGTAGCAATAGGAATTTTGTTGGCTCTCGAGTTCCGATTTCTTTACAACATCACAAAATGCATTACTGAAATATAGTGTTGCAAATACGTAACATGTGGTTTTTCATCTGGCAATAGCAACACATAGAAAATCAGAAACAAGTCACACGATAAATATTACGACATACATGTATCTGGCAGCTGTTTGTATTGCAAATGGTATTCAGTAATTAAGGTACACGTAACTTTGAGAAACCTCAACCCCTACACATTAAAGTTATTAGGCACATATATATCGGCTTTTATCAGCAGCGTATATGCCATTTAACGCGTTTGTAGTACCTCAAATGAACGGGGGTTTCAGTGGAAGCAACATTTAAGGAAAGTGATCTACGGCATTATCGAGACCCAAAGTACACGAAATGTAACATGACGGAAACATGTAATCTTTATGTTCGAACATGTCCGTTAAGTTCCTTTAACTTTAAAAGTGTCCAATAAAACTAGTCTGGACAAAAATTTCTCGTGAATTTTGAAAGTCAAAGTGTAATAACTGAAAAACTTTCAGGCAATAAAGTCTCGCTTCCTAGTTACAATATGATTCCAAAGAGTGCAGTAGAAAGTATATTATTCTATGTTATGTGGTTAACACGATGCTATTAAACCCTGCCATTGCATGACATCCGAAAAAGAATCATTTGTTAAAGTTTTAACAAAACTCTGGAATAAGACGTATGTACATAACGTGCGCTCCATGTTGTTCATTTCCATCAAAGTTTGAAAATCAGTGGGTTTAGAGAACTGATCATGTTAATTAAAATGAACGGAATGGTGGATGAATTGAAACAATTACTCGATTCCCCTGGCTATTGTTGTTTATTGTCGCCAAGGATAATAAAGTCCAGATCTTGAACACATCAACAACTTTAAATGATTTTGATATAGAGATATATATAAACAAAATATGAAACAAGGCTACTAAGTTCAACCAGGTTAATCTGATTATAAAACAGAAAAATTGCCAAGAGGCAACACAAACAACTTAAGATACATTGCTTAGTCAGTATGTTTTAGTTGCTGTGAACGGCAACAAACGGTAGATTCTACAGAAGCGTTGTTTTCAAGGTTAAGACTAATTTTTTGTGCCCACTCTCATTACATTTAATAAAAACATAGTTGCGTATAGTCCTATACGAAATACAAGGTCCAAAATCAAATACGGGTGTATTTATGTTGACATGGCTCGACTGTCTTTCCATAGATTTAATCCTTTCGTGTTAAACGGCCACGGATCGGTAATCGTGTGTTGATTCAGGTGGGTATACACACAGAAACTGTAAAGATAATCGACATTCTACTGTTCTGTGTGGCGCAGAAATGAAGTCTCTATGTGTGTCAGTGGTTCTGGCTTTATTTGTTATGCAAATAGAATCAAAATCCGTTTCTGATGTTACCGGTACGTATATTCCATGTTAATTTTTTCAGCACATTTAATCTGAAAAAATTCTAAATAGTTATATTAATCTAAATATATATTTTTCTTACTGTCCGTTTACTCTGCTGGAGAGAAAGGAATAACGCTAATATCTCAAGGATTTGAATGGCACGGTTAAAAATCAAATAATCATTTACTTACATGAGTCGAGTCGTTGCTAATAATCCTTATTTCGATCTAATCCATGCATTATAACTCATTTGATGCACCAAAACGTGTTTTGGATGGGTGTTTACAATGGTAAAAATTTTGACAAAATGACGGAGTCTTTCGTGTGACGTATTGATGACGGAAGAATTTATTATTTACGTAGGTTCGCGAGGGGTACAATGAAGGGTAGTTCAAAGGTCGGGTTGAGTTTAAAAGTTTGAATTTTTCAAAAGTTTAAAAATGCAGAAGGTAGTTCACTTTATTAAATCGATTTTGGTCATCCCGGTTACGCAAAAATCAATCCGTTCTTGAGCTGCAATAACCTACGTAAATAGTCGAACCTTTCGTCATGACTACGTAACATAAAGAACCCCGCCATTTCGTAAAAACTATTACCATTGTAAACACCCACCCAGGTTATATTTTGTCGCATAAAATGATATATTAAGCAAGGATGGAACCGAAACAGAAATTTTCAGTTACGACTCGGCTCATGTAAGTAAAAAGAATCAGTGATTTGTACCCGTCGTATTGAAATTTATAGAGTATTTTGCGATCTTGCTTTCTCCGAAATAGGCTAAATATAAACAGTAGATGGTTTGTTTAAAGGATATGTGAAATAAGAATTCCCGAGGATATCATCAACATAAGACACAATTCACAGTATGTTCAGATAAACATTGTGAATCAAAAGTATCCGATTCGTAAAATGTTTAAAGTCTTCTAAAAATAAACTATGCTTATTGATAAAAGTATTGCCTTCAGTAAAGGTGAAATGTATTTTAGTCCTTCTATTATTCTGATCAAGATCTTAAAAATGTTTGGATTTCCACGGTTTAGTTAAGGCACTGTCAGTGGGGAGGTTTGTTCCGAAGCTACCGTCTTGTGTTGTGGCATTTGGACATGTTTACTAATAATTAAATCAACCATTATTATTTTATTCACAGTTATTTATTTTTGTTTTACATTGCTATGAGAATGAACAAACGATGCATCATTAGTGGTAGAAAGAGACATCCAACATGATAGAGATAGATATGTTTGCCAGAAACAAAACCTTTCCCTCTGGTAAAATAACAAAACATGTGTTAATTTTGAAGCACTAGACAGCCGTTTCAGAATTAAATTACTCATCAGTACTGCTCGGACCAAACAATGTTAAAATCGAAATATTTGTAAGAAGTTGAAATGAGACAAAATTGAAAGACCAGGTTGTTTTTTTTTTAAATCCACACAAGACAATACAAGCAAAGCTTAGTTTTTTTTTAGGAATTCTAAAATTCAAGAAGCAGATAATTTTTATGAACCATGTTTATCTGACACCAATATGTATTGTCTCTTGAGTTTACAATATCTTCGATGAAGTAACAATTTTAAGAATGTTTTATTTAAAACGCAAAGTTCAGGGGGGCAAGTTCCTACCAATACTCATTAGTGCGATGATCGATATCATTTGCAGATAAAATAAGAATGCAGATGCAATGCTATTTTCGATGTTAAAAACAATGTCATTCTGTAATTGATGAATCCCTCTTTGCTTGTAGTAAATTGTCATAAGAATTTTTAATTAAATAAGACATTCAAAAATAGAACATGACAGTATGAATTTTTTTTTTCAAAAATGCTATTTATTTCAGAAGTGGACGACATTCGAAAAATATTAGATCTACTCACACGTTATGCGAAAAAAGAAGTAGAAAAGACAACGTTAAAAGTATAAGTATCACTTTTATATTCTCGGTTAGCGTTGTATAAAATTACGCTGTGAAATCAGAAACATGTCATGTGAGGCAAATAAGGAAATCATTTCAACGGTCACACCATTATTATACACGCCACGAACAACCTCTTTTTCAAACCTTCAAACTAAAGTATATTTGATCATGTCATGTTGAAGTCTTCAATGGGACTGTTTACAATCACCTTGTCAAAAATTACTAGTAGCATAAATATGAAAAGTTTATAGTTAAGAAAAAAACACATTTATTGAAATCTCGAAGTAACGAGACTTTTTAATCGCAGAATAACAGTTTTTCAGTTCAGTTGCTAAAGCAAAAACTGTATCATCACAAGATAGAAAGATAGAAAACATTAAAAAAATTAGCAGTATGTCATTTGAATTGTATTGAGTTTAAAGATAACGCTTAATATTTCTTTTCAAAACTAGTAAAACATCGATTGAAACCTTTACCCTTTTTCACACATGAAGCTTATGTAATAGCGAATTTTTTTCCACTTACATATTAATGAAATGCCGTATCTAGATACGGAAAAGAAATATTAAACGTTATCTTTAAACTCAATACAATTCAAATGACATACTGCTAATTTTTTAAATGTTTTCTCTCTGAAAAAAAAACTTGTTATAACATTGGAACGTAACAATACACATTTTATGTAGGCCAATGAAAGTGAACAGAATGTTAACATTGGATCTATCAAAAGACTTGAAGATAGTCAAGATGAACTCATCCGGCGTACACAGGATGTTGAGAGTAGAAGTGAGTCAGAGGAACATAGCAGGCGTACTCAGGATGTTTACAACGGAAGCCATTTAGTGGGACTAACAGGAGGAGATAGAATTGATGATATGGTAAAATCTTACTGATATGATCCGTAAAATAAGGAAGCCCGTTAACGCAGTTCAGAAATAAATGTATGAACCTGTTTAAAAGATAAAATAAGTTTTTACTGAATAAATGTTGTTTATTCCTACAGATAAACATATATACGCAATATACGGATTTATTTGTTCTAAACGAATTGTGACCAGTTTTTATTCGATGAGGAAGATGAGGGCCAAGATATTCATTATTCTAACATGAACAGTGTTTTCCTTCATATGAAACATAAGATATCAAAAGATATACCAAGGGCTGTTCTAATTTAATAACGTACTCCCTTACTTACCTGGTGACGTCATACTATGTGTTATGACGCAATTTCCATCAATAAAATCGTTTATTATATGGCCAATGATTTTGCCCTTTTCTGATTGGTTGAGAAGGCGTTTCGCGAGCCTGATAAATCGTTCTGGTTACACTGAATTTTTCAAAGTATTTATTTTTGGGATTGTGATTGGGGACAAAATCTGTTGTTTGTTTTTATTGCAGAATATTGACCCAAACTCAAAGCTGGAAGTTGACATTGCAAGTATGAAGGTTGAACGGAATGGTGTTGAATATCAGGTGATTTTTCGAACTTTTCTTACTACATGAACAATGATTTAAAAGAAACCATCGGTTTCATTTTATTTTAAAATATTTTAATGTGGACTAAAATTCTCGGTGATGGAAAAATATCACCAGCATTGTTTCCCCTCTCTCGAAACTATTCGTTAAGATGTCATTAAATCACTATGGCGTCAAAAACACAATAAAAAGTGATGTAACACACACACACACACACACACACACACACACACACACACACACTTTAAACACGGCTTATTGAACACATAAATAAATAAATAAATAAATAAATAAAGAATAATTAAAGAAATAAAAACAAAAGGTATACAGTTCTGCGAATCATTGAAGCCTTAGACTATTTAGGCCATATCACACAACATCATTATCGGTCTTTGAGTAATTGTTGAGATAATACAAAAGTTTAACTTGACCTAGGGCTTATTGAAGCAATCTTGTAATTTGATGATTTCAGGCTGTCAATCATTTGGAAGACAACATCAAATCTATGGCGGAGAAACTCGAGCTCCTTCCACAAACAGATAGGCAGAAAGAAGCAGAATCGACAGAAAATCTTCAGGTACTTGTTTATTATACTAGCTAGGAATTAAATTCAGAAACGGTCGTCTAATGTTGCACTATAAAATTTAAAAGTTTAGAAATAATAATCACAACAACAACAAAATAATGATTATAACAACAAAACTCCCTTTTTTGTATTTTTCTTACTGTTAATTTTAAAGTCCCATATTCGAGGTTAAGTACTATTATCATAAGAAAACCGTATTAGACGGG
This sequence comes from Anadara kagoshimensis, assembly GCA_021292105.1. Taxonomy (NCBI): domain Eukaryota; kingdom Metazoa; phylum Mollusca; class Bivalvia; order Arcoida; family Arcidae; genus Anadara; species Anadara kagoshimensis. The sequence continues at coordinate 44,243,488 of CM037864.1, forward strand.
TTTTATTCATACTTTTTAATTTTTTTTATACAAAAATAATTTACTTTACTTTTTAGCATGGAAACACTGGGAACAGGAAACGGAACTTTTATAAACATGCCGTATTGTGGCCAAAAGCTATAATTCCGTACGAGCTAGACAGCTCTATTGGTAAGTACTAACTACTTATTCTTGTCGTTCCATCAGATTGTGGTCAAAAGCCATAGTTCCCTACCAGGAAGACAGCGTCATGCAGATTCCTTCTTAAGTACCCAGAATATGTGTAAGTTTTACACATTCTTAACTTGGTAAAGAGAGCTATGGTTATATCCCAGGAATGGTGTTTGTACTCTAGAAGATGTTAGTTCTTTTAATTCAAATCCCGATGTACTTCAATAATAGAACCTTTACTACGCAAAATTCAAAACCATAGAATAATATCTAAAGGAACATTCATCGCGATGACACGATCCTGATTATGACGTCATTAGATGCGTCATGATATTGAATAGACGAACCAATCGGGTTTCTTAAAAATTTGAAACCTTGTCAATTTGGAAATTGTTCTTGAATATGGCAACAACCAGTACAAACAAGAAGACGCAACAGAAATGTATGAAAATGAAATAATTACCAGATATAGAAATATTTTGAACATAATGCTTTAATGATTATAAATATCCTCTATATATTCAAGACATTACCAGTTTTAGAAATTACATTACTGAGTATTAATATTCTAAATTTCTAGGGACTATTTGGATGATGCCCAGGATGATTGATCACTGTCTAATGTAATAGGACTATCCGTCATTATTAAAATACTTTTTTTTTAAATTCAAACCTAAAATAAGAACAAAAAAGACAATAGTGCCAAAGTATTTTCCTTTTAATTTCAGATTTCAGCCGAAGACTAATAATCAAGAAAGCTATATGGACATTTGAGAGACAAACATGTATTCAGTTTCTACCTAAATCAGAAAAGTTAGCGAAGACAGTTGGACATGAAGTTTATGTGTCCTTTTTCAAAGGAAGGTATGATTTACTGAGAATGAGTTACATGGCATTTCTTAACGTTTGTGCAGAATTATTATTTCCATTGGATACTGAATCGCATCAGTTGAGTTTCCCCGTAGAATCTTGGGATTTTGCATAAATATTTTGCAAAACATTCTGCACAAATGTTAACAAATATGGCCACGTGGTTCACATGTGAAATTCAGGAGGCCATTGTAATCATCAAAAACAAACATATCTGTCAATGTCCATATTTCAATTTCTAAAGCAAACTAAAAGCTTTAAAAACTGAAAACTTCTACCACTGAAAAATATGTAGTTGTGCAGTAATCAACACAAAGCGACGCAATGTCAGAAAGTAATAGAAATAACCACACAAGGCAAGAAAACAAACATAAACAATGATTATACAATACATGACGGTCACTAAAGTGAATGTACAGTGAGTGGTTTTAGTACTACAACCTTTACATTGTAAGCCTTTGATAAGTTAATTTTATGTTAAATCTTTGTTCAGACGTAGAGGTTTTGATGTCTTTCAAAATTTCGGTTTCAAATTGGGCGATTTCATATTTTTCTACCATAACATAACCTACCTAAGATGCTTACCCATTATGCTAATCTATTTATATGATTTATTTTGGAGTATGAATATTGTCTACCTGGCATTAACAAATGATCTCTCTCTCTCTCTTTCATTAAGATGACTTTTAAAATAGCGTGAAATATTTGTCGCAAACAAGATTACATTAAAATCGTCTTTTTGTAATGTTTATACTATGGATAAAGATGCTGGTCCTTCTTTTGATGTTTAAATTACAAAAATTAAAATGTTTATAAGCTGAAGTAAATTATGCTTTATATTGTATTGTATAGATACACCCTGATGTGAATTTATGAATATTTCAGAGGATGCTGGTCATTAACAGGTAAAACTGGAGGATTACCGCCCTTGAGTAAAGGTCGTGGGTATGATAAAGGAAAACAGCCCTTGAGTATAGGGGATGGATGTGAAAACGTAAGTGTTATAAGACGACAGTCATCTAAATCATCTATAAGATATGGCCCAGACACGATTTTCAAACCAACTTTTTCCGTTTATTATGCAAGAAAAGCTAATCAACCATATGCTCTGCCATGTACTTAGGCCAAACCAAATTATGTTCTGTTTAATGTAATTCTATCATAAGCGTTCTGACGGAATTTTCGTTAGGATTCCGATGGGAAAACGCATAAATATTGGTGAGCGGAGTTAAGTATGTATCTGGAATTCACTTTTTTATTAATTCTCAGAAATATACACAAATGTATTATACATGTACATCTCGAACCAAACATTGACCAACCTTTTACTCGTAATTGAGCAATGGATTCTTGTGTTCTGTTAACATTAAAAAATACACATTTATAAATTGCATTCACTTCAAATGCAAGTTTTGACAATTGTTGGATCTATTTTACACTCTCTATAACCATATACACAGGTCAAGTCTTTAAGTCAGTCACTTGTGAACCTTTCAAATGAATGCAAGTCATAGTAAAAGGGGTTGGCTTTGTCATAAGAGGTGAAGTTAATAGATTTTTTCAGCTTGAACATTTTGACAGAATTTTACACTATACAGAGGCAAAGTCCAAAGCAATGATAAACTCAAACCATTATGATATACTAGGCCTAACTTTGTTATATACACAGCCAAATTTCTGTTTCTCATCTTAATCTTATTTTTTAGAAAAATCAATAAAAACTGAGTGTAATCTATTTCTAATTGTACTTCAGATACCATACTTGGTTATATCAAGTATATTGTCCGAAAGCCAACTTATATATAGTATTTTATTTCATGAGTATTGTTTATAGTCGAATTTCCAAATATCAACACGAATATAGAGCAAAATAAAGTAGAATTATGAAAACCGTATCTGTTGAGCTGAAGGTATAGAAACCGCCTCTATTGAGCTGAAGGTATGAAAACCGCCTCTATTGAGCTGAAGATATGAAAACCGCATCTATTGAGCTGAAGGTATGAAAACAGCATCTATTGAGCTGAAGGTAAAAAGGTTTTTCTCTCATTTATATTTTCAGTTAGATACTGTTATTCACGAAATGTGTCATGCAGTAGGTATGGCTCACGAACAGATTAGATCCGACAGAGATGATTACGTCAAAGTTCTTTGGGATAATATACTTTCGGATTATTCTGACAATTTTAAGAAAAACGAGACGCATGATACTAATCCTTATGACTACCAGTCAATCATGCAATATAGCCTTAAGGTAGGTCAGATCAACACAGAAAGAAACAAACATACCAGTCCATGTTTGAATCACAATCCAAAAGGCAAAGTAAAAATTTGAAAACTCACATGCTAAACACGTAAAGTTCCACTGGGGAAGTGAGGCTTGATGATCTGGAAGGGTAAGCACCTCCTGTTGTGCTATATACACTTGTGATTTAAAATAAAGGGAACATTGCGACGTCAAATATATACAGGACAATCATGTATACAAATACATCATATAACGTCAAAACATTATTAAGCAATAATGGTATATCATTCAGGACTTATTGTGTGTAGTAAACGTCAAACTTCGAATTTCATATTCTGTATCCTATATTTTATGATGATTTTGCTACATATTAAGACTAATACTTTAATTGTGACGTCCACAAAAGGCTACATCTGAAGCTATATGCCAATCATGACGACTTCAATTTTTCATTGCTAACCCACTTATTCTATTAACCATTATGCTTGTTATGGTGTATTGGTTTTTCAATTAATACGTTTTGGTAGAGCTAGCAACAAACCAAGCTGTTAACAAATAAATTGTTGACCAAGGAATATTACAAGTCCAGGCTTATCAAAGCCCTCGATATGGCCGTCATCACAATATCGTTGATAAGCATGTCTGTGTGCAAAAGTTCTCTTGGTATAGTTGACGTCCCATAGATCTATGTCCTTTAATTTCCCATTTTGATTATACATGTGGCGGGTGTAGCTAGAGGTAGCAACCTTTCCGGAGCACCAAACCTCATTTCTTTTGTGAAATTTGACGTGTTTTTCTTAATTTTCCAGTTTGTATATTTCCTTTCTAGTTGTGATTTGGACATTGACCGGCACGTTTCTGTTTGATTGATACATTCAGTAATCATGGTTTTAATGCTGCTCAACATCTATAAGGCGAGTTTAGTCGCTTGCATTTTGAGATGCACCTAGGTGTAGTAGATGATTTAATAGCGATGGCCTCAACTAACATCTCTAATCAAATTAGACAATCTATTTGTTTAACATTTGTTATAGTTTTGTTTTTCATCCTGATTCATTTGTCTTAAATTATCAGTTCCTTATTAAGTATAAGTTAACATTAAGTTATTGTTTCGTTACCATCAAATATAATGTACATTTATTTCTGGTTACGTCCCATACATTTATTTGTACGGATATGACTTATATATAATATTTGTTTATGATGAGTGTTATCATTTGTACTATTTTTTAAATTTTAGGCTTTCTCGAAAAACGGAAAAAATGTGCTAGAATTTAAGGATAGAGATTTAGAGTTTCTAGCTGGTGTTTATGATGGATTAACATTTTATGATGCTCAAGATATCAATAAAATGTATGGATGTGCAAGTATGTATTTACAGTATACACATGTTCTGCAAATGTGCAAAATAATTTAAGTGCTGTTATCGTAACAAGTAATGTAAATATATTTTGGTATTTTGGAAATCTTTTTCATCCCCTTGAAGAAATTGTGGTTTCACAATCTTGGTCCAAGCACTAGTGACGAGGAATTTTATTCCGAAACGGCCGTCTAGTGCTATAAAATTAACACTGATATGATATGTGATTTGAGCTTTAAATAGAAAAATGAAAGTTGGTAGCTTATAATATGTACAGTTGTTGGTAAAATTCATAGCAACAATAAATACGTAATGATTAAAATAATGTGAGATAGACTAGAACCATAGTAAATAATGTTAACCAAAACAAAACCCATCTTAGGTTTGAGTAGAGATTTTCATCTGGCTACCACTTGAATTCTCCATTGTGTTGCAAATCAGGAAATATATATATATAATGGTAAAATGTATATAGGAACATATTATTATTAAATGTGGGCATACGTTCGTGTGTGAGGTGTACAGTGTAAATCTAAATGTCCATTCTACCTTATATTTCGTTAAATATAATATGTCTTATTTTTTCAGGTTCATGTAAAAATCCACCAAAATGTGAACACGGAGGTTATGTAAATCACGTTTGCAAATGTAGTTGTCCATCTGGAATCACAGGTGAACGATGTGAAAAAGTCATTACGGATAACGGTAAGAGCAAGAGTCCTATAACATAGATACATAAAACATACCCAAATCAAGACGAAATCAAAGTACAAATTGTGAAGCTGACAAATTTAGTTAAACAAGTGCACTTTCAAAAGGTAAGTGGGCATCGGGTGCTCCGGTAGAGTAAGCACCTAATATTTACGTAGCTACACCCGCAACGTGTGAAATCTGAATTAAGAATAAAAGGAACATGGAACTATAAAACGTCTAATTTATCCAGGATACAGAGACATTATACTTATCAACGGTAATGTGGTGATGGTTATAAAGCTTTTTGAGCGCTTTAGAAAGTCCGGGCGACAATTTCCCTAGGTCGACAATTTATATGTAATTTATGAAGTTTATAAATAGATTCTGAATGATAGATTTCCCGTTCAAACTTATCAGGCAATTGGCTTACCATTTCCGATTTTATTTATATGTTAGTCTCTAGTCCATGTTGTTTTTAAAATACATTTCAAGCAACCATATTCTCTAGCACTAACTGTTTAAAAAAAACAGTGTAACTTATACAAAAATAATACATATACATATCTTATAGCTGTTTCAGATTTAATAATAAATTACACACGTGGCGGGTGTAGCTAGCTAAACAGGAGGTGCTTACCCTTCCGGAACACCCGGCCTCACTTCCCTGGTGGAAGTTCACGTGTCTAACCTAACTTGTCGGTTCCAAAGTTTTTACTTTGGTTCTGGATTGTGATTCGGAAATGGATTAGTATGTTTGTTTTTGATTACATAATATACCAATTTTACAGCACTAGACGATCGTTGCGGAATAAAATTCCGCATCAGTAGTGCTTGGACCAAAATTGTTAAACCAAACTTTTTCAAGGGATAGAAAAAATCAAAAGGACCAAAACATATTTGGTGTCAAAAACGCTTTTAGTGCGACCGACATAAAACGGCAATTTTAAATAAACTATAGTTAAATACATTCTGAACCTTCATTATTACATCAATCACAGTCATTAGATGGACATATAAAAAATCAAGAGATGATAAGCAATTTGGTTACGGTTCTGATAAAAATATTCAGAATTTTCTTTCTAAATTATTTTAAACTCAATACAGTTTTGTATATTCAGGTTGTGGAGGTATTGTGGAAGTAGGACTTGGTGGTGAAAAAGTTATTACTTCTCCTAATTATCCAAATAACTACGATACTGGAAAACTGTGTAGATGGCTAATAAAGGTAATATAAATTCCCAACAACAAATCTGCCGAACCACATTCAAATCACAGTCTCAAAAGTAAAATAAAACTTTTGAAAACTAGATTACACACGTGGCGGGTGTAGCTAGCTTAACGGAAGATGCTTATCCTTTCGGAGCACCCGGCCTCACTTCCCTGGTGGAATTTCACGTGTCTAGCCTTACTTGTCAGTTCCAAAGTTTTTACTTTGCTTCTGGATTGTGATTCGGACATGGATTAGTATGTTTGTTTTTGATTTTGATACATTATCTTCCATCAAGGAAGTGAAGCTGGGTGCTCCAAAAAGTAAGTACCTCCCGCCAACCTAGCTACATGTACACTCACTTAATGTATAATTAAAAATTAAGATGTAAAGGAACACTGGGGCCGTAAAACGTTAAATATATCTAAGATAACGGCATCACTTCCCTGGTGGAAGTTCGCGTGTCTAACGTGAATTGTCAGTTACAAAGTTTTTACTTTGCTTCAGGATTTAGATTCGGACATGGATTAGTGTGTTTGTTTTTGATGATTTGATTACTTCATCCTAAGAGTAGAAAATACAAAAAAATGTACTTTATTAACTAAGACATGTTTTTATTTTGTTACCGTCTCCTATCGCAAACCATGTTCAAAGAGATGAAAATGTCCCTTAACTCGTATAGTTATTATATTGCAGGGGCCAGTAGGTTGGTATGTAAAATTAACAGTAAAACATTTACACTTATCTGACGATGGAAATACCTTAAACAGGTGTTACCACTGGCTTGAGATACAATATAACCTACTTGGACAAAAAGGAATAAAGTAAGTCAGTCTACCATAGAGTATACTATAACTCTCTGGATTGAAATATTAAAACTATACATATTTCACTTAGCAATAGTTATTGAAGACAAAATTTCTCAAAAGACTGAAATGGAACAAAACAATGGTATTTTATGTCCAAGTCAAGATGTCTTCATTTACGAGTTCCTAAACCCGAATATCATCTGGCCGAGATGGAATCGGCTCTAGGTTCTGAGGTATGTAAACCGCCGCTTTAAAACACCTGTCCACGGAAATAACACCACTACACAAAGATATTTATTTAAATTGTTAAATATGAATCCTTTGTATCAAAGAATGGACTAATGCATTAGTCATATAAACATAAATGAAATTAATTAACAATTAAAAAAGAAGGTTCTTAAAGAGCTAACAATCAACATGTGTTAATCAACTATTTTATCTTTTTAGAGAATTTTGGCATATATCGAAAGTATAGTTATAAAAATCATCTGTTGTTACTTACAATATATTTCTAAACATGCAATGTTTAAGTGTTGTTCTGATTTACAGGAGGTGTGGAGATATGGTTGGTCATACATACGTAACGACTCCAGATGAGCTAACTAATGAGATGATAATTACATTTGACAGCAAATTTGCAGCAGACAAAGCAGCCCGTAAAGGGTTCAGACTACTAGTTGAGCCAGTTGGAACAGGTTAGTGAGTGTAAATTTTGTTTATATATACCCGACCAATACTATGAATAATTTCAACAAATACAGAGCACACCTGTTAAAAGTTTATCACTATTCCAACGAAAAGAGTCAAAGCTCGGCTAAAATGTGGATAGCTCACCGTGGCAAAACGCTATCAATGACACACATATCATAACAAATTGCATCTTATACCAGTTTTAATTTTATAGCACTAGACGGTCGTTTCGGAATACAATTTCTCATGAGTAGTGCTTTAATCGAAATTATGAAACCGAAATTGTTTCAAGATGTTGTAAAGCTACCCAGAAGACCAAAATATATTTTACTAACTTTAGGTAAGAAAATACTTTGCATGAGGGAGTATGACTTAGTTTTTGAGGAATTTTAAATTTTAACCTGCAGCAAATTTAGACGATAGTATATATTTCTGACAAAAACACAACAAAAGGAAATGTGTTGATTTCCGTGAAATCCTAATACATTACATTTCAATTATCACACTACTTCTGAATTGTGTTAAACATTTGCACAATTCACTTGGATATTTTTTCAACCCGTTGACAAAATGTTGATTTCACAATTTTGGCCCTATATCTTTGAACAATTCATTTTTTTCCATTAAACTTTAACTTTGTACAATTTACTACATTTAATTTTCCCTATAACTTTGAAAAATCCAATAAAAAACAAAACTAGAATGTCAGGTTTAACATCGTGATCGCTAGGATTCCAATTAGTAGCATGTACACTCGAATGAATTCTTTATTACGTGTGTGGTTTTGGACCATCACGTATTTTGCTTAGTGACAGAATTTGTATCCAAAAAAACTGGTTCTTTAACATCCAGAAAAGTAAAAATGAATTCAACCTTGATTAAAAACAAACAAAGGAACAAAAGTATGAATTGTACATCTTTGATCTTCATTGATGCACTTGCGATTTGTGCATGCCCAGCTCAATTGGATTTGAATAAAGAGAACTGAGTTGAATTTAAGAGAAAAAAAAAATAAAACAGATCTATCCTAAAAAAATAAACTGAAATTGAAACCTAGCAGAAAGTGAACTGAGCTTATTTAAATTTCTGGGTTATTGTATGAACGTAATTGCAGCTAGGTTTACCAGTATGGGGATATATAAATAAATCGAACAATTTGCTACAAAAGTTTCTAGATATTTATTTATGAGATATTTCATATTCCAATATGTACTTTCCTTATCGTTCCTTCATTTCATACATGACAGGCTTAGCTAGGTAAACATGAGATGATTACCTTTCTGTATCACGCCGTCTCACTTCCCTGGTGGAAGTTCACGTGTGCAAATTAATTTGCCAGCTTTAAAGTTATTACTTTGCTTCTGTATTGGGATTCGGACATGGATAAGTATGTTTATTTTTGATTTGAGTACTTTGCCATGGGATTGTGTTTGGACATTGGTTGGTATGTTAGTTTTGGATTCTTTAAGTTTTACATGTATTTGTATTGCGACTTCTTTGGATCGCTTAAGCTATTAAAAAGTACATTTTATCATCTATGACTTTCTATATTACTGATATCTACACTAGGCTGCCGTAAAGACCCATGTGTATATGGTGTATGTAAGGATATCAACAAAGATGGTGATTACACGTGTTCATGTAATGCTGGATTTAGTGGCAAAAACTGTGATGTATTAACTGGTAAGTAATCATAACTGGTTCAGCTAGACATCTGATAAATACGTTGGTGTTTTATCGAATGATTGATCAATTACTGTGTTATAGAATCAAAGTTAAGTCCTATTATACATTACGTAATAATAAGGTGTGTGTACACTTCAATTATTCAAGTTTTATGATTCAGACAAACTTGTGTCACTTTTTGAATGAAGTTTTTAATTAGTCGTGATTAAATTGGGATAACATGTTCTCTATTGTCGAATCCTTTTGTTCAATTGAGTTATGGAAAAAAATACTCATTGAATTTGATATTTTTCATAACGTTTTTAATATAAAAAACTGTTGACACATCCTTAAAACTTTGTTGGGCCCCATAACGTTATGTTTTTGTCACCCGAAAGTTCAGACATGAATTAAAATTAAATTTATCATTAATTTATTGCAACGCACATGCACATATTTAAGTGATACGTTTGTTTATCATTTACAGAAAACGCTGATATTACTTGTACTTTTGATGACCACAGCAAGTGTTTTATGGTGAACATAAAGACAGATGATTTTCAATGGGCTTTGAATTCTGTAAGGAATAAATTTATTTGATTTAAAAACGTATGTTTTTATATTTCAAAATGATATAATTGTTGATGAAATGAAAAGGTTAAATTAGTCTGTGGTTGTCTCACTATTATACATCTTTTACATATTATGTGATCTCGTGTGACGGGTTATTTGTGTTTTTCTAGAAATGACATAAATGTTTCTGTTAGTTATGAAAAAAAAGAATGAACGAATTTGACAATACTGGGCACTAGATAAATCACCAACCAATAAGAAAATAGTTCAATGTATTAAAAGAAATTTCTAATAAATCAAATAAAAAACAATTTTAATGGGTAAATCAATACACATTGCTATGGCGTAGTAATACAGTGCAAATCGCAGATTTAATTTGATATTGAAAAATGAAAAAAATGGTATACGAGAATTGAAATAAGGGGTACATTATCGAAGCTTTTATCATCTCTCATGTTTTTAAAAAAATGTTACGTATACTGGTCCAACCCGAAAGTTTGGAGGCAGTTTATATCTAGGTACGAGTCTTTCAGTTATAACAGAATTTTGACATATGATTTTAATATTTCCTAGATTAAATATTGGCAAATATGGTACAAAATGTGCAAGTAGCATTTATCTCCCTTTATACATTTCAGCGACAATTAAGCAAATGTTCCAAAACATAAATGGAATTTTTTATGTCAAAAGATACTATGAAACATCTTTTGGGAGTAATATGTATATATACAATCACCAAAAAATTAGATTTTTTGGCATTTAAAAGTATATTTTAGTATTTTTGTCACAGAATGCATTGTAACTGATAAGATGGTATGTTTTTCTTATAAAGTGCTGGTTAATAGCTTGAAAATTAGGTGTTATAGCCCTTTTAAATATTACCTTTATCATTTAGTCCATATATCAAGAAATTGATTTAAAAAAATTCACTTTTGCTTTGTTTAACCACTTGCAGTTCACTTCAACTAAAATGGGAACTTTTAGAATGGAATATTCTATATTGTAAAATAAAAATTGTCCTTTGACAAATATTGGTTGATAAAACAAAAACGGTTGTGTTACAAAGCTTATAAAAGGGGAAAGAAAACTTTCTGTTTAGATCCAAACCTTATTACATGTATATATTATAATGATTATTTATTTGTTATCTGAAATAATTTGCAGTATATAGTTAAGAAACAAACTTCATTAAATTCTACCTACATTAGGATCAGTTCAAAAGAATTAAATTTAATTTAAATTTTTCAAAGGAGGCTTACAAATATTGAAAGTATAAATGATTAATTATTGCTATGAAACTATGGTTAGCATTATAACTCGTGTATTTTAAGGGTCCTACATCATCTGCAAACACAGGACCAGACAAAGCATCCAATGGAAGTAATTATATGTATGCCGACATGTCATTACCAAGAAAACAAGGTGATAAAGCTGTGTTGGTTTCAAATTTGACATTCCCAGGTATGAAATTCAGTATTTTTCTCACAAGGATTTCTTCACGGTTCCCTTCATATTTCAACGTTTTTCTCACAGCGTAAGGTATTTTGCATATTCGTGATACCATGTTGGTTATTTCGATTGGTTTTAGATACTATTGAAAAGAAGCCCTCCAAAAGACCAAATATGTCTGAATAGCCATTGTGTGATTAGATCCCGTGACTATCCAAAGTCCGTTGATTCTTATAAGAAATCTCAGCATGTTTCGGCAATACTTTCTTTTGCTACTTGTTTGCTTTGATCAATTTTCATACTTATTCGATAATATTTTTCTATAATTCGTTTTCACGTTTGAATTAAAACTAGATTATTCTTAAGCTTTGAATAAATGTTATTCAAACAGTTATCTTTGTAGAGATTAAAATAATTAACATGATAACCATTGATACTACTATTATCTGAAAAAAGATCAATTCTATTCGATTATATTGTGATGTATTTTGTGGAGAAAACTAAAAAACAATCTGACCAGCCCATGTTAAGTTCAAAATATAATAAAACATAATAAAAATTCGAAAACCGGGATTTGAATTTCACTTGTGACTTCTAACAGGAAAGTGAGGCCTAGTGTTTTGAAAGGGTAAGCATTGCCTGTTTAGCTAGCTTCGTCCGTCATGGGTGTAATCAAAATCGAGAATAAAAGGAGTACATAACCATGGGACATTAAATATATACAGGAAAATTTGGATACAGGGACATCATATGATTTTTTACTTTGCTTTTGCATTGTGATTTGGACATAGATTTAAAGGTCTGTTTTTGATGGAACTTTTGTATAGTCGTAGTAAAGAACAACAGTATATGCTTTTCTGAAGTATACGGATTATCTTATTTCAGCTAGAGAACGATGCCTCTCATTCTACTATTTCATGTATGGAAAAACTGTTAAAACATTGAAAGTATATGTAGAGGGTGACCATTTCACTGATTCTAAAAAACTGAAAATCTGGACTAAATCTGGAAACCAAGGACCTGTATGGCTATGGGCAAACGTCAGCATAGGTGCATACACTGATCTGAAGGTAAGATATACATGTAGTTTGGTTTAAGATTATGTATAATCTTGAAGTCTCGCGAATGTATTAAACCAAATTAACTTATTTATTTAAGTGTTTTCCTAAATTCAAGAAAAATTGATCTAGCCTATTTAAATATTAAAATACAAGCTTACATATATATAGTAGAATTCGACGAATCAGTTTAAATTTCCTCGTCAATGGGGACATATTTATGAAGTCGTTTTAACTTATATTGTGAACAGAAGTGTTGTAATACATTTTAAGAACGACTTGTGATACGTCTCTGTATCCAAAATTATCCCGGATATATTTGACGTCCATACTTCAAGTTTCTTTCATTCCTAATTTTGTGTAACACACGTGGCGGATATAGCTAGCGAAACACGAGGTGCTTACACTTCCGTAGCACCTGGCATCACTTCCCTGGTGGAAGTTCATGTGTGTTACTTAATGTGCCAATTTAAAAGTTTTTACCTTGCTTTTTAATGTGGTTTGGACATAAATTGATATGTTTGTTTTGGATAATGCATGTGTTCACTCGTGGACACCGAAGTATTTAGCACTTTAAATCTGCTTTAAATTGTCATGCTGTAACATTGGAGTTGTTAATGACGACGACCCGAGACGTTTCAGCTGACAAAATATACATGTAACTGGAAGCACAAAACTCAACATATAAATAAGATTAGAAACTAAGACAAGATAAAACATAATGATATCAATAAATATAAAATGGTATTTGGTTATGGTTTGAAAAATATGTCTAATGGATCCCTTAATCACAAGTACCTAGACAATGATATCTAGTACAAATTAAGCAGCATTATAAAAGACAAAATAAAGAGTTTAAATGTCTTTAACGCTGTCTGAACATAAGTGTGTAATTAGATGCTAACAAGACTGGGACTATACAAAAAGCAACAGTACCAATCGCAGACTGTGAATTATTTTGTAAACTAAAATAAGATATAAACGTCTTCACGCCATTACAACCACGGACTTTTTGTTTGAAGTACACCCTGTAAATAATGTTAATGGTAAACCCAAAACTCCAAACTTTAATTTTAATATATACTCAACAAAATTGTTAGGGACCGATGTAAAATTTGAAATAAAAATCCAAACACTGACAAATATAAAATCCATCTGTATTTTGTTTTGTTCTCGTCTTGTTTCAAATGATATAATGAAGTAAATGTTTTGCATGAAATTAACCTCATTGATGAAATTACGAGAAGTGTGAAGATGAAATGATATTTTTTACATTCTACAAAATTAATTAATGTTTTGATGTGGTCTTTTACTATTTTGTTGATTATATATTCATGTGTTTTATGTAATTCAGATTCATATAGAGGCTGAACGAGGTGCGGATATAGACAGTGATATCGCTATTGATGAATTGAAGCTAGCTCAGGGAAAATGTTGTAAGTTATTTTATTAAGTAATAACATATGTTTGTACCTGCACAAACGAAATAAGGGTGGCGTGTATGGGAATCTCCATGATTGTTTGTCATATTGTTTGTTTTTCTAACCGCGATCAAGGGAGTGACCGGTGAACATATCTACTTAGTTAATAGTATTGTCAGACATACAGCAAATGAAAAGTACTAATCTGTTTTTTACCATCGAATTGAGTTAAGAAATTAAACACTCTTTTAAAAAATGAGTCAACCATGGGACTGCCATGCTGATCTTTGGCGTAGCTAATGTGTCAATATGTTGCAGATATCGCCATGGTTGAAAGTTTGAAATTTCAAAAGAAGAATGAAAATAGATTGATTATCCTAAGCCGTCATATTATCAAATTTCACATTCCAATTGCTGCATTTTGAAGAGCGAGTCATTCTTGCTAAGCATTGACCAATCAGCTGGCTTCTATTTTCGAGGAATTTCTGTATTCTTAGTTCACGGCACTTTCTTTTTGACATTTTGTTTAAATGGACGTAAAAACCGAAATAACAAAGGAAAATAACTCTCAAAGAATCCCATGGTGCTTCAAGTGTTAGATAAATAGCTTAAAAATGTACATTGAAGTGTGTCGGGTTGCTGCATGTCAGTATTTGAAACAAAAGTCATTACTCGGTTTATTGTGGTGTTTGCAACATGAAAACTATTTAAATCGAATAGTCTTTCTGTTTAGTTTTATTTGAGATTATTGTTGAAAGTTAGTTCTATCTTAATCATAATTTCTTATTATTGTAAGCCCCCGGACCATATGAATGCTTGACAACTCTTAAAGGGACAGATTATGAAGGTTTTACAAACAAAACTAAAAACGGTAAAATGTGTCAGATGTGGAAGAGTGATTCACCGCATTCTCATGACAACAACGACTTACCAGGAAACTACTGCCGTAACCCTGACAACGAACCTGCACCTTGGTGTTATACAACTGATCCAGATACAAGATGGGATTACTGTGATATACCTTATTGTTGTAAGTATATGGGAAATTAAAAAAATATGGGGTAACCTCAGATATACAACGGGGAGACGAAAAGCTTATAGTTGTGGGCTACTCTACAATGCAATTTTATGAAATATTTTTCCTTGCGATTTGTCTACACAGATCTAGACATAGTGACGCATTTGTTTTCATTCGCTTGATATATAATAATAAATCCCTTTTTAACATTTCTACCCCACATTTATGTTGTTTTATATGTTTATTTATTTAAGAAGAACTTTCATGTGATAATATAATGTATAATAATGTTTCGAAAGTGTTCAAGCTTAGCTAAATGTTATCGTTTAGTCTGTAGTTCCATCTAAATTATCATAATTTCACACAATTTACGGTTTTTTTTAAACTTTTATTTTGTAAAATGTTTATCCTTCAATGGTTAGTACAGAAAATGTTTGGTGTAGAAAAATAGTTTTTGACAAAAATAGAGCCTTCAAGCTTTCATTGCACGCATTTTCTTATAAGTGACAATATTGAATTCAAACTGCATCAAAATTACTGGAAACTGTTTGTCTTTCATACAGCCGAGACCTACATAGAACTGCCAAGTTCAATTTCGCACTGTAAATCAGCATTTCAGGATTGATTAGTTTTCATCAGCACTACACGAACCTTATATCTAAAATCGTGATATGCATATGTATATAATTCACATGTGGTCGGTGTGGCTAAGCAGTGGTGCTTGCCCTTCCAAAGCACCCTGACAGTTTCAGAGTTTTTGCTTCACTTTATCTTTGTGATTTGGACAGGGGTTGGTGTGTTTGTTTTTGATTTGTAATTTGTAAGTAACTATAGGTTTAGTAAAGTTATTTTTATATAGTACAATGTTTATAATAAATAAAATGAAGAATATAATAACATTTTTTAAATTTTATTTTTATAGGAAAACCTATGGTAAAAGCATCGGGTTTGAAAATATGTGATCCAGACGTTTAATTTTTGAAAAAAAGTAATTTTAATAAATAAAAGCAGTTTAATTGCGCAATGTGTGTTGTATTTTCTGTTATTAATGCATAGTATCACAAATATTCGTTCGCTTGTGTCGGGACAGTCAAGATTATATCACTAATACCGAGGTGATCAGTTTTTGGATGATGGTGGAAACCGGAGTGCCGGACGAAAACCAACGACTATCGGCAAGCGAATTGTCAAATGTTCTCTCACAAATATTTGTTCTGGGTGGGTGGTAAAAGGCGCTATGAACAGTAAGCCAGCGTTAAGACTACTCGGCTAACGAGGCCTCTTAATTATGAGAATTATACTGCAGCAGAAAACGAGACACGTGTAAAGTTTACGCAAGAAACAGCCAAATAATCAAGAAAAAACATACATATTGGAATAAATGGTTTGATACTTTGGATGGGCATGTGATTCCATGGCGTCATATTTTTACCTTGAACGTTTGAGAACATAATATTACTTCTATACGTTATGGAATCTAGTTAAGTAAAATGTTTTAAGATACAGGACCCAGGTTGAGTCATTCCCGAAAACTAAGATTTTCCTTATACATTCAATCTGACAAATTTTCAAGTCTTCATAATTTTGTTAATTTTAAAGGCTTTTGAAGATCACTTTTAACTTATAACGTTTTTATTCAGTTTTGTCAAAACTATTTATGAGTAGTTCTAAATCAGATTACCAAAATTTAAGTTAAGGAAATCTTAGTTAAAACCGATTGTGAAACTGGATTCTGAAGGTGTAGTTTTTAAGATAGACCCACTTTCATTTATGTTTAAGGTTTACCCATCATTAATTTGGTTCGAAATTCCCTCCACAGGTATTTGTTAGTTAAAGGATAGAGTCTTCTAAGATTATAGGTAGCATCACTTATTTCCATGTTTCTCCCGCTCTCAATTTTGATTGCATGCGTGGGTGTAGCTAGCTAAACAGGAGGTGCTTACCCTTCCGAAGCGCCCGAGCTCACTTCCCTGGTGGAAGGTCACTTGCTTAACATAAATTGTCAGTTTTAAAGTTTTTACTTTGCTTTGTGATTGTAATTTGGACATTGATTGGTATATTTGTTTTTACTTTGCTTTGGCATTGTAATTTTGACATGGATTTGTATGTTTGTTTTGGTTTCTTCAACCATTAACATGATGTGGTTTTTATTCTTTCATTTTCATATGTTTTGAAAAATGTGTACTGCCTAAAAATGAACAGAAATAGTCGTCAATGACAATTTAACGAAGTCAAAATAAAAGAGAGAGTGTGAGAGTACGGGCTTGATATTCTGGTTAACAACACATGTTTACAGAAGGTCTCGGTAAATTTTGAAAGTAAACAATTCGGAAGTTGTTAGTCCAATTTTGAAATGGAAAATATCAGCATATAATCATGTATGATGGAACATGATATAATGACAAATAGTATCCAATGGTATCGGGTTCGGGTTGTTTTAGAGCTTTGTTATCCATCTTACTTACTTATCAATATATGCGCGTAAACACTGTAGCTTATGGAATGCTTTTGCCTAGCGATGTAGCTGTATGGACCGTTTAAAATATTATAGCTGAACTGATCGACTGGGCACGTAAGTTTTTTTTTTTGCATGGCAGAGGGTTTTTGTGTGCGTGCAGATGTGTCCGTCGAACTTATTTCCAAAAGCAAAGTAAAAACTGACACATTAAGTTAAACACATTTACTTCCACCAAGGAAGTGAGACCGGTTGTTTCTGTCTATAGAGCTACACCCGTCACTTGTGAAATGAAAATTGGGAATAAAAGGAACATGGAACTTAAGGACGTCAATTATATCCAGAATAATTTTGTATACAAAGGCATCATACTTCATTAGAAGGGGGTTTTACCGGAATAATTGCAAAATTTCGGAATAGTTAGACGTTTTCCGTAATCTTAGCGAAAAATCAGGAATAATCAGGCAAAATCCGGAATAAACAAGATATATCGGGAATAATTATCAGGCAAAATCCGAAATAATCAGACCAAATCCACAATAATCACGCAAAATCCGGAATAATTAGAATATTTTTACGGTAAATTTTCCGGAGTCTAAAAATACCGGTAAGTGTCTGATTATTCCGGTAAAAGACTGATTATTCCGGCATATGTCCAATTATTACTGTAAATATTTTTTAAAAAATGAAATATTTGTGATGTTTTACCGTAATAATTGGATATTTGACGTCCCTTCTAGTGCTTATCAATCAAAAGACAGTAAATTATTTTCGCATTGAAAAGGGTCATAATTTAAAATCCACTGAATTAACATGCGATGTTTATCAAAAACAATTATCAGTGGTAACATTGAGCTCTTCAATTAACCATTACATATCTTAGCGTTTCAGTCCGATTAGGTTTATTTTTTTATTAATAGAATCTATCACAACTTGTGGGGCCAGATAGGTAAACCTCAACCCGAGTTCTAATATATTTGGTCCAGAACGAGGCTATCTTGCACAGGGAGGGGGGGGGGGAGGGGGGTACAAGTTGGAGATATCTTGCACCGCTCTTTTTATGGATTTTTCTATCTGGGGTGCACGAAACGTAGGATCTGGTCGTAAAAACATATTTTCATTCTTGAGTGCATCTTCATCCATCGCATGGTCTGTGATTAGGGTTAGCATGGAAAAGCCGCAAGACTACAATAGGTATTGTAATAGCTTTGGTTGTTTGAATTTACTGATTTACAAGTTTAGGGGGCATATTAGCTCAAATTAATAATTCCATATTTGTACAGTATAACCACTCGGTGTTAATTTTCGGACAATGTGACGCTTGTATAAATTACAGAAACGGAGAAACATTGTGTTCCAACAATATTGCCCAAATTATTAAATATATTATATTTTGAAAAAGCTTACGTTTATCACATGTAATTTGCGTTATTCATGATAAAGCATTTATTATTTTATATTAGCGTTGTTAAAGAACCATGGTACAAATCAGCCACCGTACAAACTTTAGTCCATTTAAAATAAAAATAATTGTTTAATCAAACGTATGAGTGCGGAAAAGTATTTTTCATCTAGACGCCCTGAAGCAACACTACCGAGTTCAAATATGTCCATTCCATAATGATGTAGGCGAAGACGCGAGTAAAAAAGGTAAAAGGGTAAAAAGGTAAAAAAAAGTAATACAAAAATAGCAGTATAGTACTGGTCAAATTCCATGTGAATGTACAGTCTATCTTGTGCTAGCGGCCACTTGTATACAGCGGCCACCTGAGTTTGTGTGTTTGTACGCATGAGAGTGACACTTCAGTCTGCCAGGTGATTGAAGATAAGTGTTAAATCCTGGCAATTTTGAATAAACAAATATTTTAAAAGAGTATTGAATCTTTATTGTTTATCTTTCATTATGTCAACAAAGAAAACAGCATAGAGAAAAACCAGCATACCCTCAAAAAGTTTTATGGCTGTCATCACAGTATTGTTGACCCAATTTTGATTACACACCTGACAGGTGTAGCTAGCTAAACATGAGGTGCTTACCCCTTTGCAGCAAACAGTCTCACTTCCCTGGTGGAAGTTCACATTAAATCAACAAAGAAAACAGCATAGAGAAAAACAAGCATACCCTCAAAAAGTTTTATGGCTGTCATCACAATATTGTTGACTCATTTTTGATTACACACATGGCGGGTGTAGCTAGCTAAACAGGAGAGGCTTTCCCTTCTGGGGCAATCAGTCTCACTTCCCTGGTGGAAGTTCACATGTTTTACCTAACTTATCAGTTTCAAAGTTTTTTTTAATTTGCTTCTGGATTGTGATTCACACATGGATTAGTATGTTTGTTTACAATACAATTCATTAAGGCAATGTGTACCAAGAATAATATAATGTGTCGAAGCAGATTCGGTTTGTCCTTCAGAACCTGTCTATAAAGGCCACCTGTCTATAAAGGCCATTTTTCAAACTTCCCTTGGGTGGCCTTTATAGACAGGTTCGACTGTATGTAAAAGTATATAAAAAGTAACATAAAAAGACAACAACGTACTGGTCGATTATTCTATTAACAAATGCGCTTCTGTAGCGACTACATAGCAATATGCTATTTTACAAAATGCGCAGAGAAACAAAGATGAAAACAGCTTAATATTAACAGATTAAATGGGAAAATTGTGTTACTGAAAAAAACATGTCAACATGGCAACAGTCAACACAAAACGGTAACCGCTCGATAATCCATAGGTCCTCTAACCCGAAGACCCAGTAGTCAAAAGGCTCGATAATCCATAGGTCCTCTAGCCCGAAGACCCAGTAGTCAAAAGGCTCGATAATCTGAAAGGTAGTACCAAGTAGACAAACCATGACACAATGTTTGTTAACGACATAAACAGCCAATCTAAGCCAAAGCAGGATTTACTCTAACTTGTCAGTTTCAAAGTTTCACTTTTCTTCTGTATTGATTTGGGCATGGGTTGGTATGTTTGTTTGTTTTATTTGATTACATATATGATGATAGTTGTTTTTGTGTGTGGGTGGGATCGCACTGATTATTAAACTCCCGACCGTGGAAGGGATCTATATTGAAGGACACCATGTTATATATAGATATTAATTTTAGTCATGCCATAGGTCACTCGTGAAGTTCAAATGGAAGTTTTGTAAACCATATATGGCATCTAAGTTATTTTTTGTCCATTTGAATGTCGGTGTTGCATTTTCTTACTTTCCGATGTTGTGTAGACTTGGATCCAGACGGATAGTTAAATTATTCAGTTGCATTTGTGAATTTAAATTTACTATTATGCCCAATTTATATTTTTCATCGTTTCAAAAAGTCAAACCATACTTTGTTTTTTCAAATTTATTAACTGCTCAAATATTTTTAATACACTGCTCGTTTTGCGTTTGACCGTTACACAATTTTTCAATACTAGTATCAACAACCGAACAAGTTTGAAATAATGTCTGTCGTGTTTGGTTGAAAAGTTTAATTTTCAGCTGGACGCTCTGGGGCAAATAGGTTAAATTTGAAAGTATGATAGAGATCAAAATGAGCAATAATAATGTCTAATGGTAATACAAACATAGATAAAGAATCGTATTAGTCGTATTTATTTTCTGTAATGATTAGACATAAAACGAGCACTGTTTTAAAAATATTTGGTTTCAAGTCTGAGAAAGAACATTTTAGCATTTTTACCACACTTCTAGATTAACATTTCCTCGACTAATAATCTCTGTACTGTACTGAGATGTAAGAGAAAAAAAACATAATAAAGAAAAATACGATACCAGACCAAATACTTTAAAATTACCCTCTTTATGTAAAAATGAAAACTGGAGAAATCATGGATTATTGTAAATTTACTAGAGAAGTGCCGAAACCTTACAGTTCATACAAAAAGTTTTGTTTTTTACTCTAAGTAAATTATACATATTTGCATTGTGCTTAACAATTTTGGTCCAAGCACTAGCGATGAGGAATTGTATTCCGAAACGATCGTCTAGTGCTGTAAAATTAACACTGGTATAATACGTGTTGCCAAATTGTTGAATTGTCTTTATATTAAATGCGTTGTATCAATATCCTTAATGTGTCATATGTGTATTATGTACATGTATATAAATATCCGGTACAAGCTCCGGTGGTTTTGGGTGTAATAAAGAACTTTGATTGAACTCTTGACATTTAACACGATATCATTGTGATAACGTGTCCAGTATCTTTGAAAGTGGAACAAATCACCTACCAAACAAAATTAACAAAATGCGTAAATTTTGTAAAATATACAGTAATTTAAAATTAATTTTCATCTGAACACCTTGAAGCAATACTTTTAAGTTCAATGATGTTAATCTTATTGTGAAATAATAATGATAAAAGGTCACACAAACACACATACATTGTACCGGGATCTGCCAACGTTGTTTAATTTGGTTCTTCTGTAAAGGTCAAAAGAATCCAGTATCTTGTTTAAGATGTAGTACAAATAAGTCGCCCACCAAACAAATGTTTGGAACAACAAAATACATAACACCTGTACAATGGTTCTTCTTGCTTTTTGAGAGTCTCAAACTTGATAAACCTCTAGTGTGGTCATAAAGATGAATAAAACTAACGGACACATGCAGCTCAATTTGACTAAAATTAGCTTAGTGTATGGCATGGTGGCCAAGCATGTTCCGGTTCTTCATAATGTCCACTTTAATATTTTCCTCTTGAAATATAAAATGAAACTAAATTGTTATGAGTAGATTACCCGAATTAAAGAGTTGACCACGACAACCAAAGTGTTCTCTCTAAAAAGCTGATAAATGAAAGATATAGCTTTATACGAGTTTGACCGATTTAGCTCGGATATGGCACAAGAAAATTTACACATTAAATGTTGTTTTATCTACATTTGTATAGATTAGTAACTGACAGAATATATAAGGTGATGTTATAATAGTATAGATACTTTGAAATCTTTGAATCTATTAAGCTAGTTGGAACTCAATTACTTGCTTTAAGTTCCTTGTTGGAGTAAAAATTAATTTCGGTTCATTCAAGATGGCTGCAATTCATATAGAAAAACTTTGCTAAATGTACAATATTCACAGATCGATTTAGTTCAAACTTGGAAGTAGATATCTAGCCTCATGACATAGTGTCTCATAAGTCTTTTATGCAGCGAAAGAACAGTCACTATTTTCAATTCTTAGTCGGGATAACCCCCGGTCTCCTACATACGGAGCGAGCACTCTAACAACTGAGCCACCGCCGTGGTATCTTAACGTATTGCTATGACGTGTTATACCTTATATAGAATTGAAAGTACCTTCCAATAAAATTTTAATTTTTACTAAAACCAAATATTGATTCATTCGAACATTTCTGTGAAAATAAGTTATAAAAATTTTACAAAGTTACACGGGAACTTTTAGTATGTTGTAAGTAATACATATTAAGTGATATTTACTGCTGTCACTTATAGTCGCAACTGTTCCGAATCTGGTTTCAATGACATAGATTCTAAATTGTGACAACCGTATTTTCGCATTTTCGTTGCTAAGTTCCAATTTTATTGCTCTTTTTATTACACTTTTCCATTAGTAAACCACAAATCGTTTATGATTTAATTGACTCTTCACAAAATTATGCCATTTAGCTTCGTTAGTCTAACCCATTTGTGTATCCTTGCGTAAATTACGTCTTTTAATTTTATACAGGGGTACAAAATATAGTTCACATAGAAAAAAATATTTATTCTTCTGTTATTTTACAATACACCCCAATTACTGCAACAATGAAATGTAAAAAGAACCTGCTGTTGAGTGGGGGCGACTACTAAAGCATATTTGGTCCACATAAAACAAATCAAAACGGAAATGTATATAACGAAGAATTTCTTTTTTACATTTAAGCACTAAATGATTAATAATATTAATATATATAAAAAAAGATTATTTTTATTCCCCACCCTCTCTATCCCTAAACGTTTTTCTCCTGAAATCGCCCCTCTCTGTCTCTCATTCTCTCTCTCTAGTTCCCGTTGAAATTTAAAAAAAAATATTTATGTACATGTTCATCGCGTGTTGTAAATAGTCTCACGAGGATTGCATAAACGACTGCTTGAGTTTCATTTGATTTTAATCGCAACTCTAGAAATTCAAATCTACTAAGGTAATTTCTGAATTCTTTATGTAATGTACAATTTTTGCATCAATGCACCTTTTATCATACACATAATATCTTATCTGATTTAGAAGACTATAAAACAAAGTGTTCGTCATACGTAACCTAGACACACAGTTTTACACCTCCGTCCGAATAGCGATTTTATGTACGCTATCCATCCAGTCTTATAAACCGGGTACAACTGTATTCAGAGTACAACAAAGGTTTTTAATTCATAAAAGAAAGTTTTTACATACAGAGAGAGAGAGAGAGAGAGAGAGAGAGAGAGAGAGAGAGAGAATTAAAAAAAAACCCTTGTGTTCTTCAAGTCAGATGATTTGGATTTTTAGTCGCAAGTTTATAGTTTGTTCATAGAGAAATAGTTTTCAGCGTGAAAGTTCTAAATCACAAAAACCTATTGATTTCCTACTTTAATATTTAGATTTTTCAATTTTGATAGTTTGTTGAAAGTGTTTGGAAAAGTAGAGTTCGGTTAGGTGCAGGGTCACGGCATACCTACCACTTGAGTTGAAAAGTACTGTTCAAGTCATCGTGTTTATGACAGTGAATTACGCTTTATTTTCATAGAAAATCAAATAAATTTGAATAATGTTCTATATTATTCACTTACTTATGTCTAGTCATAACTGAAAGTCTATGTGTGCATCCGGGATTGTCATAAAGGAGATGGGCGCTATGGGGATTTTACATGGCTAAAATGGCGATGTTTGCACATGAAGTGATGGCCTTAGTGATGTTCCACGTCATATGCAAAACAGGATCCGCAATTTGCCTGTTTTTTTTTTACATGTTAAATCCTCATTGCGTTAACTTTCTTTGCTTATCATGGATGTGCATACAGATTAGGTAAAAGTGTAAACATGGAGGTGCATACAGATAAGGTACAGGTGCATACAGATTTCCTGTTACGACTAGGTACAAGTGTAATTATAGATGTACCTTGTAACGCCACATAGCGGTTTTGCCACATAAACACGCCCAACACGTCTATGCGGGGAATTTCAACGCATAAAGAGGTCGGCCACGTTTATGCGGCGGCGTTCAAAGCATAAATATGTGTTGCTTATATGCGGCGCAAGTGTGCTTTTTGGCGCATAAAGAGGACTAATTTTAACGAATCTCAAAAAGACCTTATATCTCGATAAAAACGGTGGTGGTGACATTAATTATGACGACGACGGTGTCAATTGAGAAATTATTTTGTTGTTGATAATGGTAATAAAAATTGTAAGGAGGAGGGGGAGAACGAGGACGAGGAAGATGCCAGGGCGACGACAATGTTACCGTCGACGACGACGATGACTGTAATGTTGATGGTCGTTAAATTGTGATTTTGGCAGAATTTCGACTTTTGCTTTTCCGTCCTCTATTCTGTCCATAAATTCTATGGTATTGGAGTCTCTAGATAATAATAATAATAATAATAATAATAATCATCGTCGTTATGGTGGTGGTGTTTTAAATGAAGGTGGTAATAATGATGGATGTGTAGGTGATGATAGTAAAGGCTTTAAATGTTTTCTTTGTGTGGCGGAAGGTAGTCTATTTGCCGCATAAAAGTGTCCTCTTTGTGCGTTGAATTTCCCTGCATAGAGTTTATGCGGTAACACCGCTATGTGGCGTTACAATGCATCATGACAGATTTCACTATCACAAACACAATAAATTGAATAATAGTCACCAAAAACAAACATATATTTGTCCAAATTAATTTAGGTTAAATTCGCAAACTTTCAACAGGGAAGTGATGTCGGGTGCTCCGGTAGAGTAAGCGCCATCTGTTTAGCTAGCTACTATCAGCATCAGAAATATACCAAAAACAGGAGAAGCAGGTATATGCCGAAAGACTGACAAAGTATAAATAATTTGATATTTCATCATTTAAAGTGAGAAATTATTTCTAGCGTTCTGAAGGCATCTGTAATTTATATTTCAGTGCTTGGAAGTTCCAAGTGTTACCTATGTAGGTAAAACTAAAAGATTCCTTCAGAGACGCATTATTGAACATAATAAAACATGTTGTGCCATATTGAATCATGTGGAAAATTGTAAGAGATGTAAAGAGTTCGGGATCACCAAGTGTTTCAAAACTCTGAATAAAGATAATACAGACTTTGACTTTGTGATCCTGGAGGCTTAAACGTATCAAATAAACAATCAGCGGGTGATGGGACAACTGCGTTCCAATAACCCTTTAGTCCGGTCTGTTAGCAACATAAATATGGACAATTGTGCAAAGTATGATACCAACATGAAACTTTCCTTGAATATACTTTGATATGTCCTTTACAAAATAAGATGTAGACCCAATCTCAAAAAGTCTCTGATTTCCGGTATGACGTCATCAATTTTCGTCCATTATTCATGCAACTTCTTGAATCGTCATAAATTAAGTGTGGACAGATGGGACATACTTGCGGTTTACAAATGTATTTTTATATAAATAATAACATGTTCAACACATATAAATAACTATTTTAATTCTATTTTACATTAGAATTTACGTATTCCATTTTTTGCGCATTTTAATACTGTAATTTATATACCGTAATTTATAATAATTATATTGTACTTGAAGCTATTTTACCGTGGGTTCACAAAATATCCATGGCTGTAATACTGTATTCGCAAAAAAATAAAATAAAAATAAATAATTAATTAACAATTCAATAATAATAAATACGAATAATATCCATTGTCCTACATGTCGAACAACAATTTATGTGACTCGGAACTCAATATTTACTATATTTGCCTTGAAAAACCACACCTCGTGTTTCCATAATTTTTACCTTGCGTGTATTCTGAAAGCAGCAACTAAGTATTCGAGAACATCTCATTCGTAATACATTCTGCGTGTTCCAGATATAAAGCGCTCTTAAAATGTCAAAAAAGAGAAAATATGAATTAGCTGATGCAGTTGGTGACTTTGAGCGACGAAGTATGTCGTGTTCTCCAGTTGTACAGACCGATTGGAGTAAATGTTGTTTATGTCAAGAAGATTTAACTGAATCTCTCATTTGCCCTGCAAATAGTAAGAGACATGATAAAGGGGCTGGATATAGAACATTGTCACGAGACCTCGAGCAATGTGCAGAAATAGGTCTCCTACCGAGTACCATAGTTTTAGACCGTTTTGATGATGGCAGCGGCATAGATATGACATTTTTAAATAACTCCGCAAAATTTCATAAATCATGCAGAAATAAATATGACCAATCAAAAATTGAGAGATTTAAAAGGTTGTCACGATCTGATACGGAGTTTGACACAGGGAAAATAAGCACGCGGTCAGCTTTGGTTACATCTTCAACAAAATATATTTGCTTCTTTTGTGAAAAAGATGATGACTTGAACAACCTTGTATGTGCTCAGACTCTAGGCATAGATGAAAGAGTTCGCTTTACTGCTGTTAAGCTAGGGGATAAAAAACTTCTTGCTAAACTAAGTGAGGGTGATATGGTCGCAATTGACGCAAAATATCACAAAGTGTGTCTCGCAGGTCTCTACAATAGGCTGCGGAAAGTACAAGATAGATGTAACAGTGAACAAGACTTCGATAATCTTGTGTATGGCATAGCAACTAACGAAGTCATCAATTATATCATTGAAACTTACGAAACTTCAGAACATATACCGGTATTTAAACTTTCAGACCTTGTTAAACTTACTGTGAAAAGAATGACGGATCTTGGTGTTACTGAAGCCGCAACAAATGTACACTCGACAAGGCTTAAAGAAAAACTTCTCGCGTATGTGCCCTCTTTGCAAGCACATCGAAAAGGCAGAGATATTTTGTTAATGTTTGAAGAGACTCCAGGCACTGCTGTTTTTGATGCTTGTTCTCAAAATGCAGAAATGGAAGGAATGTGCCTTTCAAAAGCTGCGACAGCTGTCAGGAAAGAGATGTTTGGAGAATTTCCTAAATTTAATGGTTCCTTTTCTCGACAAACCCAGGAACTATCAGTTCCAAAATCACTTGTAACATTAATACGGATGTTACTCGAAGGACCTTATGCTGATAATGAAGCATCTGCTCCGATAAACACAGCCGCATTGTCAATTGCGCAACTTATAAGATTCAATAGTATTAAACGGAAAAGAAAAGAGAAGGTAAATGTTGAAGTACGCCATCAGTGTGATCGGGAAACACCACTGCCCCTATATATTGGATTACTTTTGCATAACAAAATCAGAAAGAAGAGTGTTATCAACAAATTTTCAAATCTGGGCCTTTCTGTATCGTACAATAGAGTAAAGGAACTTACTGCAAATATTACCTCCAAACTATGTGATAAGTACACACGAGAAAATTTAGTTTGTCCGCCCGCAGTACAACCAAATATATTTACAACTGCAGCTATTGATAATATTGATCACAACCCATCATCTGCCACTTCAAAAGATTCCTTCCATGGAACAGGTATATCACTTTTCCAACATCCAGATAAGCCAGTGAAAATAGATCCATATTTAGATTTGCCATCTAAACAGCCTTTCGGATCTTCACATCCATCTCTCCCAGATGCATACACCAATCTACCACCTACTCCAGGAAACAAGACAGAAATGCCAATACTAACAACAAATAGTTGTAATCAAAACATAGAGCATGACCCATTCAAAGAATCATTCCATTGGCTATCTTTGGTGGAGACCTTATTAGAAAACCCTTTATCCGAAAGACCTCGATTCTCCTGGGCTGCTTATTATTCTAATATTCAGAATGATCACAGAGAAAGAATTAAGTGCTCGTCAGTAATGTTACCCTTATTTCATGAAAGCGTTAATTCTGCTGCCATGGTACGTCATACAATGGATATTGTAACAACAGTTCTTGCAAAAATAAATCCAAATCAGCCAGTTGTAATAACATGTGATCAACCGGTTTATGCAATAGCAAAACAAGTACAATGGGCTTTACCTAAGAAATATGGAGAAGATAAGGTTATAGTCATGATGGGTGGACTGCACATTGAAATGGCAATGCTTAATCTAATAGGTGATTGGTTAGAAGGTAGTGGTTGGGTTGAAATATTAACTAAGTCTGAAGTGTCAACTTATGGTAAAGCAGAGTCTTTTTTGACTGGTTCACATGTTAAACGAGCAAGATATTCACACCAAGTTACAGCTGCTGCCTTATTTGTTTTGTTGTCGAAAGCATGGTATTTATATACAGATGCTAACAGCAATTCTGTTGACTTCCAGGAATGGGTGAATGTGAAATCGAGCGAATCGGCAGCTTTCAGCTTCTGGTATCAAGCATTAGTTTTAGAAACCTTGCTTTTAATGTTTGTTAGAAGCATTAGGGAGGCAAACTTTGACATGTTTACTGATGCAATTACTCAGATCATTCCTTGGATGTTTGCTCTTGATCATGTTCACTATGCTAGATGGTTACCAGTTTTTCTCAAAACCCTCAATGAACTTAAAATGAGACATCCGGCAGTATTTGAAGAGTTCCAAAAAGGACACTTTGTCACTCAGAAAACTGTTCGACCGTTTTCTGCCATGTCGGATGATCAAGCACATGAACAAAATAACAGAACTGTCAAATCAGAGGTTGGAGCTATAGGATTACTTAGCAATCCACAAGCACTGCTACAATGGATGGTTGCTGGGCCAGAAATTGGCAAGATTATTTCTGAATTTGAAACAGAAGCAGGATTGGATATACCAGATGATGAATATCAGAACCATCACGAGGACTCTGATGCTTTTGATAAAAGATTCCAAAACCATGTTTTAAAAGTTGTAGAGGTAATGACTGATGAAGGAAATCCTTTTGAAGAAGGTTCTCTTCTGGTTTCATTTGCTGATCACAGAATTTTAGATGAAAAAGCCTGCGATTCCGTAAAAACAGCATCAAAACACGGGGAAAACCACTTTTTGTCATATCACAAAATCCGAATGGTTGAAGGGAAATCATCCATCCATGATGTCATTAAAAGAAACAATATTCAGTTGTTCAAGGAAAAACTTCCTTCTGTAACAAGCAAAGGAAATGCTAAAATTTCTGCATTGACAAAAGACCGCCAACTTTTTTCTCGTCTCTTTATTGCTTGCCAAACCAGACAAGGCGATCTTAGCGATTTTTTCAGTCACGAAAATCATCCATACCACCATCTATTTCTGAATACGGGAAAATAAGAAAAGGAAATAAAGCAGATGTTTTGATTTGTCTAGAAAACTATGGCAAAACTGAATTTACTGCTCCAGAGGCATCTGTTGTTATTATTGACGGGCCAGCAATTATTCATATGACAAAACCTGGAAACATGTGTAGTTTCAAAGACTATAGCAAGAATGTGTTTCAGCCCTTTATTTTGACTTATTTGAGAAATGCTGATAGAGTGGATATTGTTTTTGATCGGTATCTTGAACACAGTCTTAAATCTGAGACAAGGGAACGACGTGGAACAGGAAAAGAGTTTAAAGTGTCACCAACAACAATAATATCAAAAGACTGGAATGCATTTTTGAAAGTCGACAGGAACAAGGAAGAACTTTTTAAGCTGTTAGCAGAAGATTTAGTAAATATAGATATTGAAAACAAGACAATTGTATGCACATATCTTGATAAAGTTATTTCGTCAAAACCAACACTTGACACTTCAGCTTTATCACCTTGCGGTCACGAGGAGGCTGATACGAGGCTATTATTACATTCCAAAGATGCAGCAAGTGTTGGACATGATAAAATTCTCATAAGAACAGTCGACTCTGATGTAGTTGCAATAGCACTGTATGCATTCCATTCGTTAAACGCAACAGAGTTATGGATCGAAATTGGTACCGGAAAACACAAGCGGTACTTGCCCATACATCAGTACTCTCAGATGCTTGGTTCAACTAACTGCTCCTCATTTTTATTCTGGCATGCGTTTACTGGGTGTGATACCGTGTCTTCATTTACTGGACGCGGCAAGAAAACAGCATGGGATGTATGGAAAGTTGTTCCTGAAATAACAGAAATGTTCATGACTTTGTCTAGCTGTCCACATGAAATACCTGATCATGCATTTTCCATGCTTGAAAAGTACATTGTCTTGTTGTATGATAGAACAAGTTCATCTGAAATGGTAAATGAATGTCGCCAAATGTTATTTACAAAAAAGAATCGTGCGATCGAAAACATCCCACCGACAAAAGCAGCTCTTTTGCAACATTCGAAGCGAGCCGTTTTGCAAGCGAGTTTTATCTGGAGTCATTGTCTTGTTAGAATACCAGAAATACCAGATCCATGTTGCTGGGGTTGGAGGAAAAACGATGAAGGGTTTGTTCCCTTGTGGACAGATCTAGCTGAGGCTTCTAGTCACTGCTAAGAACTAATACATTGTAATTGCAAAGTTAGATGTACAAAAAGATGTAAATGCATCAAGTCTTCTTTAAAGTGTACACATTTGTGTGGCTGTGACGGACAATGTTCTCGAGAGGATGATATTTAGTATGCGATCGCAATGTGGAACATAAGCTTTAGTTGCTAAATAGTACTGGTTTGTCTAGTTATTCGCTTTACCTGTTGCAATGTTTGTATTTTCGAACTATAGGTGGTTCTTTTATGTACGCGTATGGTCGTTGATAACTGTAAAAGGCAAAATCATTTAGAAAACTATGTCATGGACATGATTGTTTTATTAGAGCAATTTGTTTAGAACCTCGCGCATGAGCATATGTACACGTCAATATTTTTAATGGTAAAGGAACATCATTTTGTGCTATCTAAGTTTGTCAAAGAAGAGTCTGCATTTTTTCTCGAATTACAGTAGTTTTAAACAAATAGTAACATTGCGGCAACCATTTTGAATTATGACGTCATATCAAAATATAGACAGTACCCAGATACAACCAATTTAAAATTTTGTTAAAAATAACTTTGTTTAACAATCCTTAAACCACTCTAAAAAACTGAACAACATGATATATCCACTGATAAGTGATATTTTCAACTGCGTTTCATTTCGATGGCAGCCATTTTGAAAAATGACGTCATACGGAGAAATACGGTGCATGCAAGTTGTGTCTATATCTAATTATGATCGCAATAGTGCCAACTAATATTCCTGTAAGTGTCATGCTGGTATCACATTTTGCACAATCTATGTGCTAACAGACCGGACTACTTCGGCTAAACCCTAATTGGTTTTTCACTGTATCAGGTAATACTTTTGTGTAATTCTTTTTTGTGTAGCTGTAAGCGAAAGCATAGGAAAAAAGAGCGAAAAATAGGACTTGTGAGCGACAAAGTAATGGATATTCGAACGACAGCATTTTAACCCATTCGAAATTCAAAATGATACATTGTAGACATTTGAGCAACACTTTTTCTCATAAAAATATAAGAATTCTTTCCTGATATCACCATTATTGCAGATTTCATCTTGCTCGATCAAGCGCGGTTGCGGAACATTCAGGAATCGAACTAAGTACCGAATATAAGAAACCGGAGTTGAAATAGGAAACTGGCCTCTTCCGACTTTTGTTTGTTTAAAACCAATTCTTTATCCATTTTTTTGTACCAACCAGGTAAATATGGTCGGGTTAGTAGATTAAAACTTACTCAAATGTCCATCGTAAAATAAAGGTAAATATATCTTGTATTTGTAATTTTAAATTAGTTAAAATGTAAGCTTTAGAAGGAATACTGTGTATTCGAAATATATTGCGCTAGAAAAATCATGCTGTGTTACGCACATAGTGGTGTTGCCACATAAACGTGTTCCAACGCGTCTATGCGGGGAATTTCAACGCATAAAGACGACGCTTTTATGCGGCAAAAAGTCTACATTCTGCCGCATAAAGAAAACATTTACTATTATCACCTAAACCTTCATCGTTACCACCTTCACTAAAATCGCCACCACCATCACTATCATCGTGATGATCATCATTATCACCATTATATTATTATCATTATTATTTATTGCAAACGTCGACATTCTGCCAAAATAACAGTTTAACGACCATCGACATTACAGTCATCATCGCCACCGTAAATCGTCGTCGCGCTCTCATCGTTCCCGTCCCCATCCTCCTTACAATTATTATTACCATTATCGACAACAATATAAATTCTCCGTCGTCGTCATAATAAAGCCACCACCACCGTTTTTTCGAGATATAAGCTCTTTTAAAATCCATACAAAGTCATTAAAATTAGTCCTCTTTATGTGCCAGAAAGGCAGCCTTCTGCCACATACCATTATGCGTTGAACGCCGCCGCATAAACGTGGCCGACCGCTTTATGCGTTGAAATTTCCCGCATAGACGTATTGGGTGCGTTTATGCGGCAACACCGCTACGTGGCGTTACAATGCTGTCGTTCGTTTTTATTTTATTATTATCTATAAAATTCTCTACAATACCTGGAGTTCATTCCTTTTTAATGGAAATATAATTGTGATAGAAAAATTATAACCGTTTTTATAATATGGAATTCTCAATAATCATGAGGTTTACTCCCCATATAGTTTTATGTCCCTTTTGAGCATCAATAGGTTCAGTCAATAAAACATATTATAGTATTATAGTATTAGAGAGATAACAGGGTGTACAGATCGGTCACGGTCTGGTAATTATATGGGTATATAAGGAGATGATCTACACAAAAACTAGGTATTACATTGGTAGAAATGAAGCTTATGTGGATAATGCCAGTTCTCCTGGCTATAACGGTTGCTGCAAATACAATCGAGATCTGTTCCTGATGGTCGTGTCAGAGAGGCCGGTAAGTATTCTAATTAAACAATTATCAATATCAAATTTGAGGTTATGGTAATATGTTGTTTTAATAACAGTCTCTCACAATTCTATATAGCCGAATGTCATTTGTTTGTTTTACTATGTGTGTTTTTTAAATTGCGTTTTATATAATTGTATACAAATGGTGAGACTTTAATAAAATATTTGTATTTGTATTAGATTATTTTACACAATGTATGTCGTGTTTAAACCACCTGTGAAAATGGCATCTGCACGCTTTATTACATTATATATATTGCAATAAATACTGATCACATTTAATGTAATTTAATAGCGTAACATTATCATTTCGTGGCCTATAAGACACTGTTCTGTTTTTATGGAGAAAGTAATGATTTTCACTGGCGATGGTGTTGGTTTAAATTGTCTATAATTATTGTTTATCATTATTTTTTTAAACCATCGAGAACATTTGTTCAAAACTTGAATATACCTCAATCAATTTATTAGTAAAAATCAGATATGTTGTGAAATAAATGGTTAAAAATGTCGAAAGTTAATAGGACTAAATAACTTGTTATAAGTATATCTACGTTAATATATTTCAAACACCTTGATTCTGATTGAGTTCGAACCCCGACCGGGTCTGACCAAAGATTTGAAAGTGGGTAGTGACTGTTCTTTCGCCAAGCATTCGACATTACGAAATAAACGTCACCATTATTTCGGATGGGAACTTTAAATAAAAGAGGTCCCGTGTCACAGTAGGCTTGGCACGATAAAGATCCCTGCTAATTAATGCCATCAGCGCAACGCACAGGCACTGCACCTTAGCCTATTGCTGGCAACGTCTCGATATAAGTGACTTTTTAATAAGACGTAAAACACCATTATTCAACTCAACTCTCAACTGACATAATGATAAGTGTCATAATAGACAGGCTCGAATCCTAGACGTATGCAGACCCTAGTGTTAGAATGTATGTTGTCAGTTTTCTCAATGTAATTATCAATCATTCGTGAACAAAAAGTAAAATAATCCTGATTAGGCGCCAAACTTTTCACCCCATCCACCCACACAAAATAAAGGTATTTTATGGTTTTTCATATTTTAATAGCATATATCAACATTTTTACGATCGCTGTATTTTGATGTTTACGCCCGAGCGTTTTAAAGTAAAAGACGCCACGCCATTGAACTGTCTCTTCCAAAATCTTGCACTCTAAATATAACTATTAGTAGACTTTGTTTGAAGTTGCAAACAACCTCGAAATAAGTCGCACCGGTTCCCAAGTTTTAGTAAACGGTCCAATATGGGTGCTTAGCGCCCTTTTATGTGATATATGAGTTCGTTATAACAATTATGGGCAATTATTTTAACAATGTGGAAATATTGATTGGGTCCAAAAATGGTTCCGTCCAAAATAAGTCCTTGGTCTAAAATTTTGTCATATATATATATATATATATATATATATATATATATATATATATATATATATTATAAGTGATTTTCATTATGGTAAAAAAATGATTTTTTTGGACCTAAATTGGCCAAAGGTTCAATAAGAAGTCATAGTAGGATTGGTAATTTTGGGTATCACGACCCTGAAGTCCCATCCGAAAAAGTACTTCTAATATCTTGCCCTCTAAATATAATTAACTCTTAAGTGTCAACTACATGTCATACTCAGATTCTTTAATATTTCTCAAAATAAACCTTTTATGAGAAATCAGATTTCTGTTTGCCTTATTTTTGACTGGACAATCCATGACCATTGCTGTATTCAAAGGGAGGTAATAATAGTGGTCATAAAAGTTTCAGCTGAAACTTATATGATTATTACATGTCTTCTTACAATTATTTTTCTAAGTTGCATCCATATTTTGTGTTTAGTGCGTTGAAAATTGAGTATTTAGTTTAAGTAAGATGTATAAAGACTAATAAAATATATTTCGTCCAAAAATTAGTCATATTTTTTTCAATCTTATGATTAAAGTGGCATGAAAAATAAGCATTACTGTAGGAAATTTACTTACACCACTGTTTGGTTGAAAAATAAAAACTTTGATCTTTCTCGACAAAATTTGTATCTGTAAAAAAAAAAATTATGAATCTAATTGCATGCAATTTGTAATATTAAACGCGTCAGAAACCATTATATACGCACATAGATTTAAATACCTTAAGGTTTTATTAAATAGATCCATTTCTGACACTTCATGACAAAGATTAAGATCTAAAAGTAAAAAAAAAGATTTAAAAAAAATCGATTCGTTTAATTATTTCTTTCATTTTACAATTTTAAATGGATCATTAACGTCAATGCATGCACACAACATTGCATCAACAAGATTGTAGTTTTTATTTTCAAATTAAATTAAATTACAAAAGTATCGTGACGAGTTTTTAAAATTATTTCTCATGCAATTTGCAGCTTAAATGGATCGATAACTTCAAATGACGCATGTATATAGCATAGCGAGATTACGATTCTTTAACAGATGAAATGACGGTGTGATTTTATCACATTCGGATAATAATTGGAATTTTATCTTGTATATATCGAAAAAATAATATTACAGGGCACAATAAAACACATTTTAAAAAGTATTTGTACCTACATTTTGACAAAATTACAGTCCAACCTGCCTTAAAGGCCTTAAAGGCCACCTCTATATAAGGTCCACCTGCTTATAAAGGTAAATTGAATTGTATCCTAATTGTTCTTTATCCTTATTATTTAAACCTGTATATAAAAGCCATCTTCACATAAAGGCCACTTTTACTGGTTCCCTTGGGTGGCTTTTATAGACAGGTTTGACTGTAACCAAATAATCACACAAAATAACAATAAAATTAATATTTTGAATGACATTTATTTATTTTAGTTGAAATACTTATATTTGAATCTCTTAAACGATATATAGGATTTTAATGAAACATGGCATAAAACGTTGAGAACCACGTCAAAGGTCAAGATCACAGCATGCAAAAAACTAAACTAAAAGTTGGGGTGTTTATTATTATTTTTCATTTCAATGTCAGTTTTATAACACTTTAACAGTATGGGCGATTTTAACTAAATTTGTAATGTTTTGTCGATTTGAGAAGACGAACAAAGCACACTAAATGGAAGTCTGGGTCAAAAGGTCAAGGTCATATTTCACTGACCACTATTTAGATCTTAAACGGTATAAGGAGTTTTTAGTAAACTTGCCATTAAGAAGTGCGAAGCAGGAAGATATTGAAAGTGTTTAACTGTCGTAGGACTATTTTTTTCAATTTTTAATGTTTTTTTTCAGAAATAGAAAAACTTCGAGAAATATTGGAACTACTTACACGTCATACCAAGAAAGAAGTCGAGAGAAAAACCACAGAGGTAAAGTTCAATACCAGTATATGATACAATACAATACAATACAATACAATACAATACAATACAATACAATACAATACAATCGATACAATACAATACAATACAATACAATACAATACAATCAATACAATACAATACAATACAATACAATACAATACAATACAATACAATACAATACAATACAATACAATGCGATGCAATCGATACAATACAATACAGTGCAATGCAATGCAATACAACACATTGCAACACAATACATTAGATTGGATTGCAATACAACAGTTACCTTTTTGCCAAGTTAAAGTTTTTAGTAAAACATGGCTTCATCAGTAATTGAATATTAAAATGGAATGATGTTTTACCTTTTTAGTTTCCTTATCTAAACGTGAAGCGAATGTTTTGTCGTGCCAAATAGGTGTTGGTTTTTAAACGTTAAACATGTAAGATTGGTGCTTTCGTTTTGGTATTTCTTAGCTAGAGATCTATAAGTAGTTTTTAATTTTGATCAAACACGTATGAGCTTAAAAGCGTACTCTAATGAAAAATAAGTAATCCATCTGAAATTGAAATAGACAGCGGTATGGAATCTTTAACTATTCATATATGTTTGTCTGCACATACTGGTAGCCGTTATAATTATAATTCACATAAAACGAATGAAACGATATATGGATTTTTAAGGGTACTGAACATGAACAGAATGTTGGGACGTCCATCAAAAGGCTGAAAGATCGTCAAAACCAAGAACTGTACACGCAAAAACAGGACGAAGATCGTCAAAACCAAGAACTCTACACGCGAAAACAGGATGACGGTGATAATAGGGGTAAAGGTAAAGGTAACGGAAACGGCGGCAACTCAAAACAAAAAACAGGCGGAGACAGGATAGACGATACGGTAAAAGGATATTAGTGATTTTATCAGTGTAGTGTAGATCTGCAATAACTAGATGAAATGACGGGAATGCAATTTAAATGTAACTTGTTAAATAATTGTTGTATTTGATTTAGAAATTTACCACAGAAAATGAGGCACCTTCAGTCAGCCAAATTGCGATGTTTCTCTCTGCCAGCGAAGCCGCTGTGTGTGTATGTGTGTGTGTGTGTGTGTGTGTGTGCAAAACGCCTATTTGGTTTGTCTTCTGTCAATCCTTGATTGAAACAGTACATAGATATTTTCAGCTGGAAAACATATACATGTACTTGATTATAACAGGAAACAATCAAAATTCCCATTATACATTACAAAAACAATTTGAAGGCAACTGATATACTCTTAAAGTCAACGATTAAGACAATATTCAATGGTATTCTTTGGTTTATTTTACTCTTGCGAAAAAGTGTTGTTACAACCCATGAAAATTGTATTGCAGAACATTGATCCAAACTCAAAGCTGGAAGTTGACATTGCAAGTATGAAGGTGGAACGTAATGGTGTTGAATATCAGGTAACATGTAAACCATCTTATAAAGGAACGGATAACGTATTAAGGACAACAGAAAAACGATCCGTTTTCAATGATTTAATTACATTACATAGTAAATTTTGTATTTTTCTTTTCCATTCAATTGCGTTTTATGTTACTTAAGTGTAATTTACGACCCATTTATAAGTATCAGTAATTCATATGCCAACCCGACTACACTACAGTATGATTCCAATATGAAGGTATGATTTTAAGTGAGAAATTTACATTATTGTGTGCCAAGGGTAATTTTCAGTGCAAACAATCGAGAAACATTAACAGAGATTACAAGGGTAGAGTGAAATGACTTGCCTGAGCACACCACATTGTTTAAGGCGAGATTCCATTCGACTCCATTTGGATTGATTTTTAACGCTCTACCCCGATTGAGCGTCAAAACGTAATCACATTGTCCAGTTGCTTAGAATTATTGCATCTCTCTCTCTCTCTCTCTCTTCTCTCTCTCTCTCTCTCTCTCTCTCTCTATATATATATATATATATATATATAATATATATTCAGGCGTAGTAAATACTATCATTTAAACGCGTGTCAGAGACATGCTACTGATATAACTTGATCTGTAAATCATATATTTCAGGCGGTTAATAATTTGAAAAACAATGACAAAGCTAAGGGAGAGGAATTAGATCACCATCCACTAACAGATAGACAGAGGGTAGCAGAAGGTATAGGGGCGGTTCAGGTATGAAATCTTTACAATGAATAAACAAATAGACAGAAGAAAACGGAGATATTAGTACATACCTGTCGAATGTTTAACGCTAACCTAGCAAATAAGTGTCGAATCGAGAGGTCATCTCGGCCCCTGTCGACATTGTTGTTGCTGCAGCTGCTATCTATCTATCGCCAGCTTTTCTGTTACTAGCTATCAATATCTAGACAACTCGCCAGCCGAACTTCGATTTCTTTTCGTCAACTCAGTGTTAAACATTCGACTTGACCTTCAGATGGTCATCAGTTTGGAGATAAATTTAGATCAACAGCTGGCTATATATTTTGTCCATGTTTAAAATTTACAAGAGAAATATGTTAAATATATACTAAAGTATACATGGTTAGCAATAGAAGGTTCTTAATACTACTAAGTCAAATTGTCATTGGATATCCCCGTTTTATGTAGGATAGAACATAGCTATATTTATCGGAATAACCCCCTCTAAAACATGGCCCTAATAATTTCTCTTAAGGCTGTTTCGGAAAGCAAACAAAGAAATTGGCTTACAGTGCTGTTGTTTTACTATGATATCATGTAACTTTTACTAACTATTATATCTAAAATTTTCCAAATTTTATTTTAATTTTAAGCATGATAACAATCGAAGAAGAAAGCGTAATTTTTATCGCTGGGCCAGATTGTGGCCACAAGCTATAGTTCCCTATGAGGTAGACAGCGCTCTTAGTAAGTATAAAGTATGCATGTATATAATGTAGCTCAATGCTACAGTTCTCGTGCTTCCGAGGAGATAGTTGCTTCAATCTTTATGATTTGTAAAATGGTTACACGTGGCTATTTTATCGAACATGATATACCATAGATTTCTGAAAAATCCGTTTTATATCAAATTCGGTGTATGTCATCGATTTTTTGTTAATTGATTATGGCGTCATCAATTTAATGTGTCTCATCCGGAATGCCTTTTATTTTTCATGGAATCGGACTTAACGCTAGAGACATCCAATTACTGAAGGAGATTCGGGTGATCTTTTTCAACCAGGGTGAAACAGGGAACTAGTAAAATATTTGGATTTCCTGGTTACATAAACCGAAGTGCCACAACGACCGAATAAATAATAAAACAGTTAATGACGCTTTATTGGTTGTATATGGTGTGATATTGACCGAAAAAATAAATATCGCCTCAGTCAATATTTTATTCTCGTCAATATCACACCATAGAGAACCACTAAAAAGTCCATAATTGTATATTGTATGCATTTTGAATGCCAAAATAATAATAAAAAGTTTGTATACTAATGTTTGCTAGGTTAAGTAAGCTTTACACCAATGCTTATTAAAATAAAGATATTTCATGTTAAATAAAAATATTATAAATTAACTAAGGACAAACAGCCACAGATTACCAATCGAAAAAACTGGACATTGGCAAAATATAGATAGGGTGATATACTTTTGGAATTTATGTTAGGATGAAATTAGAGATGAATATAATTATGTCTTGAAACTTAATTCTTTAACTTATGATCGAAATAAATATGTTACTATTTATAATCTAGAAATCCAAATATTGTGAAGATTTACGGTTTAATTGTTTCTGTATTAAACAACTTATTTAAATTTATCAGTATCATCAATGAGAGAGAGAGAGAGAGAGAGGAGAGAGAGAGAGAGAGAGTCCTCCTTGTTATATAATATGTACAACTTACATTGTACGTATTCTTATGTTTTTTATGTTTACAATTATGTATGTGTATGTACATGTGTATGTTCTCTGTATTTTTAATGTACATTTTATCTGAATAACTAACCTAAACATTCGGCTTTGTAATAAGTGACATATGAGGACACACTAATCAAACAAGTTTGTAATTTGTTAACTTTTTATCAATTTCAGATGACACGTTACCAAAAATCAATGAAGCTATATTTAGATTTTCGAATCAGACCTGTGTTAGGTTTCAACCTAAATCGGATACATTAGCACAGCAGCTTGGGCATAACGACTATGTATACTTTCACAAAGGAAGGTATAATCAGTTGAATATTTATATATCAGTCGGTTCAAGTCAGCCAAGCGTTAATGATCAGTTGAATGCGCCCCCCCCCCCGTCAAGAATGTTTTACTTATAGCCGAAGCGACAGAAAGTTTTACTCTTGCAGTGCGTTCATGATCAGGGCATTGTTCAGGAGGGGGTATTTAGCATGCCATGTCTACGTTTGATTTTTCTTCGAAGGAAACACCTGCGACTCTCGTTTCAAAATGCCGAATTTTTGAGAAATCCCGATCAATTATTGTAGAAATATCCAATAATAATAAGTCGTTAAAGCAATTTTGGAGGTTTGGGTCAATTCAAAGGTTCATAAACCACACGATTATATTAATAATAATCAGTGCAGATTCCTCAGTAGCTATCAATATGTATTTAGGTGTGGTTGATATCCTTCTTTTTTGTTCATGTTTTGTTTGCATATTAAATTTTTTTAATTCTATATATAAACATACACAAATACATGTATAATTTTTACGGTATTTCGGTATAATTGAAATTTCGAATCCGTTTTATCATATTTAAGCGGTTGCTGGTCATACATAGGAAAGATTGGTGGACAGCAGCACTTGAGTTTAGGCTCTGGATGTGGATCTGTAAGTAGTTTAGTGCATACCAGTGAATATAAATTGATTAAACGGAATAGATAATAGGGTAATACATATATATACATGCACAGTAGATAAAAACACACATTAGACAGTTGAACATTGAAAGTATAATATTAACGTGCATTGATAGAAATGGCTATTCAACATGCTATTCAACTGCAGTTTTTCTAAATTAATAGTTTAAATGACAACGGGGCCATGGTGTGGCGAAATCGGGTTTTGTCTTGTTCTGGTTTATTTCACACAATAGAAGCTTTCAATTCTGGACAGATCAAATACAACTGTAGTACCCAGAAAAACACCGAGATTCGACAAAGAAACTGGCAAAAATGGGTTACCACTTTAAACAATAATCTTCTGCTGTATAACTGGAACCATCCCAGGAGAGTGAACACACTCAGTCATAATTAATGAGCATGGTTCCGAGATGAAGGGAATTTAAAAACTCTCGCACTGAGATATTTCGGATGATTATTCAGACCCAAACGGAAAAAACACTGAGTCGTAACCTTACGTGAACGGTTGATCCCGTATTTATTTACGTTATGTGATATTTTAAATTATCGTTTTTTGTATGATGTTTGAAATTTAAGTTTAAAATTTCAAAATTTCAAGGTTGAAAAAGAAATGAAATTGTAGATCTGTCAGTCATTAATTTCATCTGTGCTCTTTTATATTTCAGGTCAATATAGCCATTCATGAAATGTGTCATGCAATAGGAATGTCTCATGAACAGAGTCGATCCGACAGAGACGATTACGTAACGATAGACTGGGACAGTTTGGGCGGCGAAAATGGAAATTTTGGCAAAGGCAATACCTTTGACGTCAATGAATACGATTACGAGTCAGTTATGCAATATGGGCTATGGGTAAGTAAGACCATTGCTAATGAATTTATGTCTTAAAAGACTACAATGTTTTGCACAATTGACCATTTATAACTCGCAGATATCTTTCCATTAAAACCTATGGTGTTGAAAGCTACATCTAAGGATTGATTCAAGTGTTTGATTTCTTATCGTGACCAATTTAAAACTTTGTTGTACTATGTTGTGGTTGTCATTGTTTGATGTCTCATTCGTCCATCCCTTATTACTTTAATTCAATTGGAGTTTTAACTTTTGTATCGAGATTCAAAATTTTAGTACTTTAATGCAAACTTGATACCAGTAAGAAAAGATTTATAACTACATGTATATGTATATCTTAATTTAAAGCTAGACAAGACATGCTCACCCTCCAAAGCACCCAACCTTACTTCCCTGGTTAGATATCACGTGTTTAACTTAATTTGCCAGATTGCAAGGTTTTTACTTTGCTTAAGGATTGTAATTTGGACATGGACTGCCATTTTGATGACTAAAATAGACATGTACAATTTTGGTCTAATCAAGAATGTATCCTTGTTTCGCTAGCTTGACATTTGATTTTACTTTTTATCTCAGCGAGATATATCGTTGAGCTAATCTTGATTGTTTGTCGCATAGCAAATGTTTTAAATTTAAATTATCTATTAATGTAATAAAATACATGTATTTTCAATCTTTTAAACACGCCAATTTTTAAAAATGTGCAAGTATTAACTGTTTGTAAAATATGTTAATAGTTAAGGTCCTTTCCTAAGTGTTTCCCATACCATACCTGTAGCTAGTTTAAAGGTCATCGGATACCATTTTTGACATCATTAATAATGTGTTGTAATATTGCCCTTCCTAGTCAACCCACTTCTTATTTCACAATCAGTTAAACTGTCTATTCAGCAAAGTATTTATTTTTATTGATGTTAGAATAAAACTGATCTTATGAAATATGCCATGGATTACAACAATACACATTCCAATGAAATATTTTGCGACTAAATACACGAGAAACATCATGGTATCCAAATCACAATTTCTAAAGCAACGTAATACCTTGAAAATGGGCAAAAAATTAATTCTTATTCCATATTTGCATTGTAGTCTTTTTCGCAGAATGGTAAGCAAGTCATTCATTTTAAGGACAAAGATTTGGAGTTCCTAGCTAATGCTGGTGACGGATTGACATACTACGACGAGGAAGATGTAAACTCCAATTATCAATGTTCAAGTATGCGTTTATAGTAAAGTATAAAATTGCGTTTTTGTTGGTTTAGTTGAATTATTTTGGTTGCATATTTCGATAGCGTATTAGCGTAATTTCATACCCTGTGGTAAAAGCATCATACTCCATTGTACAATCATTTCTTTTACTAATTGGTTAAATTATGATCATAAAATTAGTTATAACAACCATACTTTGTAGAATTTTACCCCCTCTCTGTGATGTTTGTGCTATATACGATATTGGGATTACTATTGTAAAATAACTGCTTCTCCCGCTTATGGTGTATTTATTTCCCAATCAATACGCTATTGTAGAGCTTGTTTCAACTACGGGGAGTTTGTTCAACGAAGCAGGCTGCTTGCAAAAAAAATTGTTGATCCAAAGATATTGGAAGCCTATGCTTATCT
The DNA here is from genome assembly GCA_021292105.1 of Anadara kagoshimensis. Taxonomy (NCBI): domain Eukaryota; kingdom Metazoa; phylum Mollusca; class Bivalvia; order Arcoida; family Arcidae; genus Anadara; species Anadara kagoshimensis. The sequence continues at coordinate 44,287,730 of CM037864.1, forward strand.
AGGTCCTCAAAAAGCTATCTTCACAGTATAGTTGATAAGTTTGATGTCATTTTGTCCGGGATTGCCCTGGTTATGTATTTGACGTCCCATAGTTCGATGTTCCTTTCACACAATTTTGATTACATACGTGGCGGGTGTACCTAGCTAAATTGGTGGTGCTTACCCTTCCGGAGCAGCCGATCTCACTTCCCTGGTAGAAGTTCACGTGTCTAACCTAACTTGTCAATTTCAAAGTTTTATTCTATGTTTCTGGATTGTGATTCAGACATGGATATGTATGTTTGTTTTTGTTATATATATAGAGTAGGTGTAAAATAAAAATATGAAAATGTTCTAAAAACATTGTTTCTTTTTCAGAACAATGTAATAATCCACCAAAATGTGAACACGCAGGTTATGTAAATCATGTATGCAAATGTAGTTGTCCATCTGGAATTACAGGTGAACGATGTGAAACAGTCATCACTGACGACGGTAAGAACGGCAATTTAATCTAAAAGATGTTAAAAATATAAATATGTAAAAAAGTAAAAAAAATATATGTTATCTCTTGTTTTATAGGAGATATGTAAAGTATTTCTTAGCTGAATTTGGTAAAATATATTTTGGACATTTTTCAACATCTTGAATTAAAAATGGTTCAAAATTTTGGTCCAAGCACTACTGATGATAAATTGTATGCCGAAACGACTGTCTAGTGCTGCAAAACTGGTATAATATGTAATACAACTATATACATGCATCTACACAGTCAGTTTTTCAAATATATTTATCATTTTCTTTTTGTGTAACGAAACGTATTCACCCATTCTCAGTAATAAGGCCCAAATAGTGTTATATTACAGTATAATGAATTGGCTTTGGAAAAGACCAAAGAATAAATGTTCCAACAGAAACTACACATTATATTTACAATTATCAATCACAGTTTTCTAGTTAATCCATGTATTTGATTATTTTCCAATCTCATAAACCTTCAAAATGATACAAACGTTACTGTTACCGGGTAAGGTTTTTATGTTTTAAATCGCCAGATCTTCAATATTTGGAAAGTAACAAAAATTTAAAGAATTGCTTTTGTTAATGCTGCATTGTTGTCATATCTAAAACTGGTTTCTGATGACAATGCAAGCTATTGGTAAAATCTGGTGCCAAATAAAGATGTGTTACCAGCTGTCGGATACAAACGTTACAACATATAAAACTGTCTCCATGGTTATCATATATTAATGTCATACTTACCACTGACGTGGGCAAATTGAAGCTTATCTTACGCATACTTAACGGAACAATAAAATTTTCAACTTAACAGTCGCTATTGGGCCTGAACAAGCATGACACAAAATTGAATGGAAGGTTTTATTTTCATCAATACTTACGTTACGTCATTCATATGGTTAAATATTTTATCCAATTCAAAATTAATATATTTTCAAACGAAGTACTTTGATATTATATTTAAAATATATCATCTTTATTCCGCACAAGTACCTATTATTTAAACCACATATTGTAACAGTTGAAAAAAATACATACGTTACCGATACATACGTGATAACATCATTTGAAAATACATCTAAATTACGTCAAGTGACCACTATAATTTGTATAGTTCTAGATTTAAATTATAGAAGTGTGCATGTGAAGTTTTAACCACATCGATTGTTGTTAAAATAAAAATTCTCAAGCAAAAGTGAAACAGTCGAAGGTGACCTCTTTGGATGGCAAGAATCCCTTCAAAAATTTCAATTTGAAATAATACATGTGACTATATAGATAATAAACCTTGTCATTTCCATCAAACCCATGATGATATGTCTACCCTTGATCCATAGTCTGAAATTCATTTTCCAAAAAATGATATATACGTTACTATAGGTAACGTATGTAATCAAAAACGAACATACTTATCCATTTCCGAATCACAATCCAGAAGCAAAGTAAAAACTTTGGAACTGACAAGTTAGGTTAGACACGTGAACTTCCACCAGGGAAGTGAGGCCGGGTGCTCCGGAAGGGTAAGCACCTCCTGTTAGCTAGCTACACCCGTCACGTGTGTAATCAAATTGTGTGAAAGGAACATGGAACTATGAGACGTCAAATATATCCAAGGCAATCCTGGACACAGAGACATCAACTTATCAACAATACTGTGATGACGGCCATAAAAACTTTTTGAGGGCCTTGATAAGCCTAGGCTTGCAATATCCCTGAGTCAACAATTTATTTGCAAGCAGCCTACTTCGTTGTACAAAGTCCCCGTAGTGGGAACAAGCTCTACCATAGCGTATTAATTGGGAAACAAATACACCATAAGCACCATAATTAACACAAGTAACGTATGTATCAGTACTTTCATTTCAATTACAATGAAATAGTTAAGCAAACTGTCATTAGATACAACAATAAACAAACTTTTCAAGTTTCTAGTTTAGTTACGTGTAGAGAAATTAAACAATTTTCAACTTCAAATTGGATTTTGAAACGATAGATGTCACTGGTCTAATTTATTTGGATAATTTTCTCATATATTTGAATACAACATTGTTCATTTTAATATTTGTTATACATACAAATCAAATACCTGCAATTTCATAAATTCTGATTATGAAAGTGTAAATGCAGCGCAAAACAAAACTTCAATAGTCAAATGGGTGGTCAATATACATCCATATATCTGCAGACCCCCAGGTAACGTAAGTATTGGTATCTACGTTACTGGTCTGAATTACAAACACAGTTGCTGTCTAATGTTTCATGATGGATGATTCATGTCTTGAAATTCAGTCAAATTACAGAGATAAAGAAAATGGGATATGATCGGAGTTCTAAATTGAAGAGAAACTAAGAATTAAACTGAAAAAACAAACCTACTATTCCATGTGTCCGAATCACAAACCCAGAAGCAAAGTGAAAACTTTGAAACTGACAAGTTAAGTTAAACACATGAACTTCCAGAACAGATAGCCGCCAAGGATGTTTCAGATAGTGGTTATGTCTCTTTGGAACCAGTCCCTGTTGCGTCATTAACAACAGTGGTCATACTCTTCTTAGTTTTAGGTTACCTTCTATTTAAACTAGGGGTAAAAACTATACAATTTCTGACAAGAAGTTAAGAGGGAAGCTTAATGAAATGTATCTAAAGACCTTAAAATTTTAAAAGATAAATCATGAGAAAGAAATTTAAGCTAGAAAACTTTCATATTAGAAAGGATAAAAGAGTTACATTTTTTTAAATGAGAAGTTAACATTATGAAAGCAAACAGAAAGTGATGTATCCATTATTGACAAGCGAAGCTCAGCAAGAAAAGTTCTTCTTGGTAACACCTTATTGACAAATATTAAATACATGTATAGTGATAGAATCAACAACAAAATATGAGTGATTTTGAAAGACACCATATACATGTTATGTTTAGCAATATAATTTTCCAACAATAATCAGTAATGGGCCTAAACTGTGCATCATTGCTGGCTGATTTATTTTATATTGCAGCAGAATTTATGTAAAACCGTTTTTGATTTAAAAGATGACTGTAACAAAACCATTTAACTCCACATATATACAGATACATGATGTTTGGTATAGGATTTTATAATTCTAAATTCGAAGGCTTTTGTGAATGTCATCTATCTTAAGGATATTGAAATAAAAGATACAACTGATCCTTCATGTTCTGCTTCATATTGGGACTTGTACCTCAACTATGGCACCTATGTGGACTTCATAAAACGAAGCAACCTGCTTGATTACTAATACCAAAATACAATGGACATTGTTGATTTGTTCTCACTTTCCTGGTGAAAGTTCGTGTGTTTAACTTTATTTGCAAATTTTCAACGTTTGTTCTCTGCTTTGGGATTATGAAATTGGCATGGATCGGTATGAGAGACATTTTAAGTCACATGATTGATTAAAAGATAATTAGAAGAAAAAGAGATCGACTTTAAATAAATTGACTGGTATAGACAGTAAATGTTTGTAAAAGGCACATAGCATGTAAGATTTTTCAGTCTATCCTGAATTTAGGAACAGTATAACCAATCGGGTGGAGAAAAAAGTTGTTAGAAATAAAGGATAAGTCCAGATTTCAGGTTTAAAACCTAAATATGAAAAGTACTACTGGAGAGAAAAATACAGACAGTGGTTCCTTTAAAGATATGGCATTTTAATCAGCAATTAAGACTTTCTCATTCCATTAGCCTTGATTTTAAGAATGTAACTCGGGTATATTTTATTGAATTGCTTTAAAGGAGGACATGTCACTGAGTGAAGAAGTTTTAAACCCCAGTATGTAATTGTTACATACGTGACTAAACAGTTACATACGTTACTTACTTAATTAATTATTTTTGTCACTAAAAAAGTGAACATTTACATCGTGATAATTGATAATTTTAAAGGCTTTATATCTCTTGTTGTCTTAATAAAGAAATTGAAGACTTCATTGTAAACGATACCATGTACATAATCTTATTATCGGTTAAACTGTTACATACGTTACCGATAAATAGTTTTTGTCATTTCGCTAGAAAAGTGAACATATATACCAATATCATGTGTTCTATTGATAAGTTTTACAATTTTATTATGGAAAACAAGAGTTAATAATTTGTAATATAATATAATTTAGCTGTCTTTATATTGACTCAAAGTCATCTAGAGGTGCTACATACGTTACCGAATACACTGTTTACTTAAGTAAAAATTATCTTGAAGATAATAAGTTTTGTACAGTTCTTTTGGTTATCAATTTCATCAAGACATATTTGCATTTTGATTTGAGTGTTGATTAATGACTACCTGTTTGAAATTTTGTTTCTGTTACCAACTTTAGAATACAGAAATAAATTTATTGTATTTTTGCGTAAAAATACTTTAATTTCTGTAGACTACAAACATCGTCATTATCATTTCGATATGCCGAAGTGGTCTCAAGGCACATTTTTAAATTAATAACAATGTAACCTAATGTTTAAGCATAATAAACATATAAATACTACTACTTGGTAAGAATATGATGAACTTTAACTACGGTCACGTAAATATCAACTCATTTAAATACAAATGGTATGTATGTAACAATAAAGTGAAATTACAACCAAAATAATCAATTGGTGTTAATAATTTTGTTGTTTCTGAATCTTCTGATATGTCCAGTCTCTGAAAATACCAGAAGTTCATTGCTTGTAAGACTTTTATTTTTTATCATCTTGAAATAGTGAATTGGGCCTTATTACTGAGAATGGGTGATTATGGTATGGCGCTATCCGTCTGTCTGTCTGTCAGTCAGTATGGCAACATTTTTCTGTACGGACCATATCTATTGACTTGACGAGGGTATCAAGATGAAACTTGTTTTAAACATATAATATGGGAAGGTGATGTGTCTCCTTTAAAAAATTAGATCCGAGTATTGAAGGTCAAGGTCACAGGTAAAGTTCAAAGGTCAAATAAGGACATAGTGTAAAAATACAAGAACTTTTTTTTTTACTTTTCATTTAATTCCTTTTGGTAATGATTCACAACAAACAATAATGTTTAACATAAAGAACGTGTTTTTTATGTCGCATTTCAATGTTGAAATTTGGAATTTGTCTATTTAAATATTTATACTAATTTTCCATGAATAATTATTGGTTGTAAAATTTAGTATGGCCGCCATTTTTAAGATGGCCGACGTATAACCATCGTGCTTCATTTTAAATCATATACCACAAAGGATGTCATTATTTTATGACATAAAACCAATGTATTGTATTTAATATATATGTACTTAGTTAGGCTAAGTATGTTTCCACCTTGACTTTTTCCGTTTAATAAAAATATGGCTGCCGAATCCAAGATGTCCAACAAAAAAAAGATGATTTTAAAATTAAAATTCAATAGCAAATCAACCGCTTAACCTTTTGAATTGAAATTTGGTATTTAATCAATTAAATATTTATACTAATTTTTCATGAACAAACTGTGGTTGTAAAATTCAATATGGTCGCCATTTTTAAGATGGCTAACTTAAAATCACCGCGCTGCATTGTTTTAATACAATAACCCAATATATTGGATTTGTTTATGTATATATATATATATATATATATATATATATACTAGTCAACTGGCTCCTTCAAAAGATTTTTACACCAGCATGATTCAAACCCACAAACAAATGTGCAGTAGAATGTGTTTTTCGCAATAATTAAACTGTACAAACATCACAAAGATTCAGCAATTCCACATTCATAAATATTGGAGTTCAATTTATCAACTACTAACAAGAGTTAATGGTAGTTTGTCTGAATGTTTTCTTCTGATATTTCTTATTGACTACTGGAAATTTCGGTTTCTTATTTGTTCTAGTACTCACTTACTGTTTAGTTGTGAAACAAAACAAAGAGAATACATATTTATATTTTCATTATCCGTTATTCTATCCATCTCACTCGGCATAAGGAACAAGTCTTGAGTCTGCCTATATATGGTTTGCACAAAGGCTTGGTGTATCTCGCCCTGTACTCGAGAATGTAGAATTTGGATTCGCAACCCTACACTAACCACTGACTACTTGCCTAGTACTTCCTTGCTCAACTCATTTGATATAAAACTAGTTAGTTGAGTCTTATTCTCTCCCGTATTCATAAAATTGTTCAAATTCTCAGGCAACATGGAATTTCATCTCTCTTCTGCATTCTTTTAATCTGTTTATACAACGGTGGAAACTGCTAACAAATGAATTGTTGATGCAGGGATAGTGGAAGCCTTAGTTTATCAAGGCCCTCATAAAGTTTTATGGCTGTCATCACAATATAATACGGTGACTCTGTATTCGAAAATACCATGGATATTTGCGTCTCAAAGTTCAATGTTCCTTTCATCCTAAAAAGTGTGGGGTGCTCAGTTACCCTTCCAGGTCACTTGTTCTCACTTTCCTGGTGGATGTTTCTGTGTTAAACTTCATTTGAAAGTTTAAACATTTTTACTTTGCTTCATTATTGTAATTTTGACATCGATTGGTAAGTTTGTTTTAAATTTATTCTTTTTGTCTGGTTCAAGCCTTTATAAAAGAAACAATCTGCTCTAACACTATTTTCTAAAACGATACTTTGCGAGACATCTTCAAAGTGCATATTGTGGTTTTCTAATGCTGTTAACCAAGGCTATACCATATACATGTATATATAATCGTACAGGTCGTTATATTTTTCGGTAGCATTATGGAGTTTCAAAAATCAAATAATATTAGCTAAATAATATCATTGTGCCAGTGAAAGCAGGAAAAGGTAATGGTGATAGTGATATACTGGACAAAAAGAAGTAAATGTATTCTAAGTAACACCATCAGGTAGTTTACGACCAATCATCTGATGTACCCACAGGTTGATAATGTCGTCCAGAGGTATAAAGATTTGTATTATAATAGAGAGTGTGACATTGGTTAACAACATTCGGAAAGCACCAATGCATAAACCTTTGACAACTTTGTAGATTTTCAGATAGCACATAGTGTCATTTCAGGAATGGTGATAGAGTAGATGTTTTGTGATGTTTTGTTTCATTGATATTTTGAGCATTCTATAAAGTCTGACAAGAGTAATAAATCAAAAACAAACACAACAATCCACCCACAAACCACAATCATAGAGCATTAAAACCAGTAAGAACGGGTAAGAATAATTCTATTTAAAGAATAATACATGTACTGCAGAATACAGATGGGAAGTTGAAAATTGAAATAATTCAATATACATAAGAACGAGAATAAAAATGAATCTGATTTGTTTTAGTTTTATATCAAATGAAATAAACAAAAAGGGTGTATGGCAAGCAGTTGATGGTTAGAGTAGGGTTTTCTTGATGCAAATACTACTTTCTCGAGTATAGAGCGAGGTAAATCCAGTCTTCGAGCAAACCATAAAGAGGCAGACACAATAATTGTTCTTTGTGCCAAAGAAGCTAAAGAAACAGATAATGGTCAGACGCTTATCCTTTGTATCATAGCAGATGTTTTTGTTATGGTCTTGGCTTTTGTTTTAAAATTAATGTTTTGGAAATAAAAGATTGTAATTCAATCCTATATTTATAGCTGTTGAATTGTCGAACCAGGGAAATATGTTATATTCTGATCATACTGATATAATAAGTATAAGGAATACATACGTGTGGAATATATCGCTGCAAGGTGCTTGTGGATGTTAATCACGTTGCTGTTGGACCTCTTTGAATGTTTAAATGAGCGGGATGACTATTTAAATATTTAATTGATCAAATACCAAATTTTAATTCAAAAGGTTAAGTTGTTGATTTGTTATTGAATTTTAATTTTAAAATTATCTTTTTTGGTGGCCATCTTGGATTTGGCAGCTATATTTTCAATAAACAGGAAAAGTCAAGGTGGAAACATACCTAGCATAATTAAGTACATATATATTAAATACAATACATTGGTTTTATGTCATAAAATAATGACATCCTTTGTTGTATATGATTTAAAATGCAGCACAATGATTATAAGTCGGTCATCTTGAAAATAGCGGCCATATTGAATTTTAAAACCACAGTTTTTCATGAAAAATTAGTATGAATATTTAATTGATCAAATACCAAATTTTGATTTTAAAAGGTTAAGTGGTTGATTTGTTATTGAATTTTAATTTTAAAATTATCTTTTTGGTGGCCATCTTGGATTTGGCAGCTATATTTTCATTAAACAGAAAAAGCCAAGGTGGAAACATACCTAGCCTAACTAAGTACATATATATAATAAATACAATACATTGGTTTTATGTCATAAAATAATGACATCCTTTGTTTTATATGATTTTAAATGCAGCAAAATGATTATAAGTCGGCCATCTTAAAAATGGCGGTCATATTAAATTTTACAACCAATAATTATTCATGGAAAATTAGTATAAATATATATTTAATCGATCAAATACCAAATTTTAACTAAAAAGGTTGAGTGGTTGATTTGATATTAAATTTTTATACTTAAATTATCTTTTTTTGGCGGCCATCTTGGATTGACATCCATATTTTCATGAAACGGAAAAAGTCAAGGTGGAAACATACCTAGCCTGACTAAGTACATATAGGGCAATAAGATCCACCATGTTTCCTGCTTTTAACAAAAAAGTTCAGGGGGTGTCACATTTTTGGGATCTGCCCCCTGACTATATGGTTCTTTGTATCAAGTTGTTGGTATCCTGTGTTTAATTTTGTTGTCGGTGCAACTTGTCTCACAGTTTTTGACTGATTGTTTTGAAATTTGGCATGTGTTGTCATGGTCATATGAAGATATATATTGTATGTAATATATACTGTAAAATGAAGATGCTACATGAAATTTTTCATGAGTTATTGCCCTTGAGTGCCAAATTAGTACGTTATGTAAAATTACAAGAACTTTTATATTTTTCGTTGAATTCCTATCCAATTTGGTATGGTTTCACAAGAATCATTATTGTTTCACATATAAAATAGGGTTTTGTGTTCCATTTTCTTATGGGTGTAACTAGTTCCAAAGTTTTCAAGTGATTACTTTTAAAGTTGACATGTGTGATCATGAAGATGTGCATATCATAAAATGAATATGATGCATGAAATTGTATCTAATCTTATTATTACTGTTTACATTATAGACATTGACGGGCGTATATTGCTCCGCTCAGCAGTGCTCTTGTTTTATTTTTGTATCCTGTCGCCTGCTGTTTTTTGAAAGTTTTTTTTTAAAAAAAAAATATTGAGGGCAAGAAGACAAGTTGGACGTTTCAAGAACAAACAAGCTTTGTCTATAATTAGGTTGCTGTATAAATATGTTATTTTTCATTTCGAAAGATATGGCAAAATACTGCAATAGCAGATATACAATGTTCAAATCCTATAAAATTTGTAAAACAAAATCTAGTTTATTTGTTATGCTATCTGTTATCGACTTAAAATGTGTAGTTTGTATATTGCCTGCATTCTTTTTTGAAGACATATTTTATCGCTATTAAATAATTAGATATCAAAGAATTCTTTAAAAATTAAGCTACATGGAATTATATTATCATCTTTATAGTGTCCATGAAATATTTCAATGTTATTGTTTCCAGGTTGTGGAGGTATTGTTGAAGTAGAACTTGGTGGTGAAAAAATTATTACTTCTCCTAATCATCCAAATAAGTACGATACTGGTAAAATATGTAGATGGCTAGTTCAGGTAAATTATTCATTTCAACAGGAATTTTTACTTTTAACCAAATTCAGCCACGTTTTAAAAGAGTTATTGCTCTGTATGTAGTACTTATTATTGCTTTACAATTTATTGAACAAATCTACATCTATAATGCTCAATTTGATTAAATTATTAAACTCCTAGAGCAATAAAAAAAATGGAGAGTACATAAATGGTTTGAGTCCACGCACTAGTTCTTTTAAATTTAGCGTTTGCTTTTGATTACACAATTTTAGATACACACATGGCGGGTGTAGCTAGCTAAACAGGAGGTGCTTACCCTTCCGGAGCAACGGCCTCGCTTCCCTAATGAAAGTTCACGTGTCTAACCTGACTTGTCAGTTCCAAAGTTTTGTTTTGCTTCTGGATTGTGATTCGGACATGGATTAGTATGTTTGTTTGTGATTGCACAACGGGAATAAGAATCATCTCCCTAATGCATTTTTAATATAGCGACATGATGTTTAGCCGTCTACAGTTATCTCCCTTTTACTGGGTTATCACAGAGTGACAATACTACAATCACAAGACTGTGCTAAGAGTTTAACACACACTGACTGTAACTTTGTGGAAAACGTGCTTTAATGTTTAATGAGGTATAATATTAATATTTAAGGGTCCACCTGGTTGGTATATAAGATTAACAGTAGATCATTTACACTTATCTGATGACGGAATGGCATTAAACAGGTGTTACCACTGGCTTGAGATACAGTATAACCTATTGGGACAGACAGGAATAAAGTAAGTATAACCAACAAAAGTTTATAAACACAGTTACTCACATCATTGTTTTACTTATATGCTAAACAAAAAAGTTAAGAACAACATAAAAAACATGTTGTTAATCATATCATTTCATCTTCACGTAGTCTCGTTAACGAAATATAATTTCATGCACAAAAAAGTTACTTCATTACATAAAAATTACAACATATGATACAAGAAAATAACAAGAACAAAATACAAATTGATTGTTATATTTTTCATGTTTTTTCAGTTTTTGAATTTCTATTTAATATTTAACATAGGTCCTTTACTTTTTTGTGGAGTATACTTCAATAATGTGTACCATTCCATTTTAAAAAACATATACTTATTTCCTAGATCGATAGTTCATTATAAAGAATTCATTTAAATAATAAATACAATTATTGCATGATAACGCAATACTTAGGAAAGGTCATTCTAGTATATAACCTGCGAAAACAAAAGTAACAACAGGGAAGGAAAGGAAGAAATCCTCTCTTTGTATGCCTGGTGATATAAATGTATCATTGCAGCCAAGTAATAATAAATATCTTGATGTATAATTATAACATGATCTCTTAAAATTAATTTAATAAACGTATTTTTCTGATTTACAGGAGGTGTGGAGATATGGTTGGTCATACATACGTAACAACCCCAGATGAGTTTCCTAATGAAATGATAATAACATTTGACAGCAAATTTGCATCAGACATGGCAGCCCGTAAAGGGTTCAGGTTACTGGTTGAACCGGTAGGAAGAGGTGGGTGGTGTATATGAAAGACACCAAATCAAATTCTAATCCTTCAATAAGATTATACTGCCTTTACAAACAAGAGCAGAAATATAACCTAAAAATTAAATGAGTTCTTTAACACATTAATGCAAATCTATTATTTATCTGATAAAATCAATCGACTTTGCTTTTTAAAAAATCAATATTCCAAATGGTAAATTGTCCGCTGTGATGGAATTTTATTATAGTGTATTTCAATGTGAGGGTCATCATTTAAATTTTAATGTGCATATATTCTTGTTTTCGGTATCTATGACCCCGTGTGTTTCTATCTAAGTACTGAAAGTATTTACACATATTCTATTTGTCTATTCTTTCATTCTGAAAAAAAACTGTTCTTGGTTATTACCATTGCAGCCAAGAATATTTGTTCAACTGTTCTTTTTACTTAGGTTGTCGAATAGATCCATGTGTCTATGGCGTGTGTCAGGAGAGTGAGACGGACTGTAACTACAAATGTATATGTAGTCGTGGCTTCAGTGGTAAAAATTGTGATGTATTTGTTGGTAAGTATTTATCAATGATTAAGCAAGGTAATCTTTGTCTATTCCATACTTCGTTTACATACCCCCTTAAAATACAACAAATACACGTGTATTTAGCGAGTATTTATTGCAGATTGAATAATTACCTTATCACGGAACATTCACGCACCACAAAGACAAGGTTCTTTCGTAAAGGAACTTAAAAAAACGATAAAGAACCATGTTGTATTATGCCACCATTGCAACGTACAGGCAAAATGTCTGCACCTTTTCCTATAGCTGGCGACGTCTCGATATAAAGTTCAACCTGCCTTAAAGGTCACCTTTTATAAAAGGGCCACCTGCAAGCAGAATTGTATCCCAATTGTTCTTTTTTCGTAATTTTTGAACCTGTAAATAAAGGCCATCAATTCACTTTCACTTCGCTTGTTGGCTAACAGGGTTATAAATCCATTGTCTCGCTACAATATAAATATTCTAGATTAGGTCTTTCTTCCATAGAAATTTTGTCAGTTTGGTTTACCTGGCTTATGACAATGCGAAGCGTGCGCGTGCGCCCGTGCGTCCTTCAGTAAACTTTATTCTTCTACTCAAAAACGACTGGGCCAATTGAAACCAAATTTGTTGTGGAAGGTCCTTGACAGATTCTCACTATGGTTTATTTAAACCATGGCGATCGGATATCCAGGATAGTCGCTGTTACTAAAAATAGACAAAACCTAAAATTCTTCTTCTCTTTAACCGCTCATTTAAGGCAAAAAAACTCATGTGATATTTGGATTCTACATAGTCTTGTCCTTAAAGTTAGTTCATTTCGTGAAATTTGGTTGAAAATGGATTACGCGTTTTTGAGTTAAATTTTGCAAAAACAGTTTTGAATTGCAATATCTTGACTGTTCCTGAAGAAATGAGATGGGGTTTACAAATTTGATGTTCTTTTGAAATTGACATTCAAAATGAGGTCAAAAGTCAAGGTCATGACTAAGTTTTCGACCTTTTAGTTTTTTACTATATTAGCTGTTTCTAAAGATATTTAATGCCCTTTTTATTTAAAAAATGATTGAAATGACAAATTCTATCTATGTATGCAGTTTCATAAATATCTGACAAACAAGAGTTATGATTTATTGCCCTTCTTTTTTGCAAATTTGTTTTTATAGTTTTCTAAAGGATTATTAAACGACAGATAAAGAGTATAATGTAGGGATGGTCAATATGACAAGATCTACTACTACTGATTAGCAAGTTTCATACAAATATGATCATCCATGTAGGAGTTATTGCAACCTGTCATACGTAATGTGATTTCTGTACTTTTGGCTATTTTCATTACAATTGTTAGAGATAGATGAAAAGTCTTAATACAAAATAATCAATATGACAAATTCTAAATATATATCAGATTTCAAAAATATCTGACAAATGAATTTTGAAGTTATTGCCCTTTTAAAGATCGAATTTTTGTATTTTTATACTTTTTGATTATTTTTCTCGAGAATTATCAGATAAAGATAAATAGAAAAAATGCAAAAATGATTGAAATGACAAGATTTAACTAAGTAGCAAGTTTCATAAATCTGTAAATATCCACACTATTTTGCCCCTGAAATGTAGTATTTCTTGTGTTTGGTGCTGTTTTTGGGCTAGATGAGAGAAACAGATCCTATTTAGCCTCTTATATACAGACACATATTATATTTTTATTGTGAAGTATTATAATAATTGGTATTAATATTTTCAATGTTTTAATGTTGCAATACGAAAAGCAATTTTTGGAATGTAATATTTACATTTTAACTTATTTATTACACAGATGACTCGGAAATAGAGTGTTCATTTGACTATCACACCAAATGTTTTATGGTAAACTCAAAGACGGATGATTTTCAGTGGGCTTTAAATTCTGTAAGACACATCTTAATTTTTTTTTAATTTAGACACCACAAAATGGATAATTAATCTAAATATGGCGTATAAGTGATTGATCAAAAATAAGTTTTATGGGCGTCAGTCACAGTATTATTAAAAAGCATAATGTCTCTGTGTCCAGGACTGCCTGGGGTATATTTGACGTCCCATAGTTCCATGTTTCTTTCACTCAATTTTGATTACGCTGTAGCTAGCTAAACAGGAGGTGGTTACCCATCAGGAGAAACCAGGTTCCTTTCCCTGTTGGAAGATTATGTGTTTTACCTAATTTGTCAGTTTCAAAGGTTTTTTTTGCTTCTGGATTGTAATTTAGACATTTTATTTTTTTCGATTCAATAAATTTGTTTGTACATATTATCAACGATACTTTGATGACGGTCAGAAAACATTTTTAGGGCCCTGATAATCCAAGGCTTGCAATATCCCTGGGTCAACAATTTAGTTAATATTATAATCAGCTTGCTTCATTGTACAAAGTTACATTAGTGGGAAAGCTATATCATAGCGGATCAATAGTGAATAAAATACACCATAAGCAGGAGATGCAGGTATATTGTTGCATAGGGAAAGAACGTCGGCAATGAAAAATCAAAGTTATCACGCTTGCCATACAATTTCAAATGTGGGCGTCATAACTGAGTTTAAATCTAAATATGAACTTGAAGAATCATTCGTAATAACTAGTATAGATGGCCATGCCCATTGATATACCGACTGTGTGCTGGGAATTCTATTACCAAACACAGCAGATATGTTGTCTCAAACACTCCAACATTTTGTTGATTGTATCTTCAGAATGTGTTTAACATGCTTTGTGGTTAAAGTGCGATTTCATCATTAAATATAAAACAGAACTGAAAAGAAAAAAGAGAAAGCGCCTGAAAAATAAAAATAAATGGAAGAGAATAGGACGTTATTTATTGCAAAATCCACCACATATTCTTATGTTATTCGCAGACATGTAGAATATATGACGTTAAGTTGCGGAGTTTAAAATGTCTGATGTCTTGATAGCGGTAAATAATCAATAAATTATTTTACATTTTACATTAGTATAACCAGTTCCCATAAAAATCTATAATGTTGCAATTGCTGGTTTCAGTATCTGTATTTTTTTAAATTTTGGCTATGTATTAGTTGTTGATTAAACTTTGTTTTTGGAAAATCGAAGTAACAAGGTTGCTTAAAATTTCTCACTATGCATGTATTTTTAGGTGTCTTCGTAAGGCAAGAGATTCTTCCACGCACACAAAACCATGTCATTTATTTACCAATTTATTTGTATTGTAGGGCCCAACATCTACCTCAGGAACAGGGCCAGATAGAGCATATAGGGGAACGAATTATATATATGCTGAATCGTCGTCACCGAGAGTTGAAGGTGAAAAGGCTGTTCTTGTCTCAAATATAACATTCCCAGGTATGAACGTCTATGATTTTCTCACGCATTTTTTAATTTTACAATAAACACTGGTTTAACTGGCTTTAACTTGTTTTTACTGGGTAATGTCTCCACAGTCTTAATATAAAGCTGCTTGATAAACTGGACTGGAGTAATATTGTTTTACAAGTCAAGAGCATATCAATAATATGGAGGCAGACAGTTTTGGATGAGGAAACGGGAGTGCACCAAAACAACATCGACAAGTCAACTGATATTTTTTTCACATCAGCATTTGATCAAGTATCTTGTAAGATTTGAACCATAGAACCGCTTGAAGCAACTCGGACACTGAGAAATTCATAATAATAAATATTGGATACATATCAGGACCTTTGATTATAAAACTGCCTACTTTTGAAAATTATTATTCAAAAGAAATTGTTACCATTCAAAGCAATCGATTATACATACAGTCTTAATCAAAAACAAACACACTAATCCATTTCCGAATCACAATCCAGAAGCAAAGTAAAAACTTTGGAACTGACAAGATAGGTTAGACACGTTAACTTCCACCAGGGAAGTGAGGCCGGGTGCTCCGGAAGGGTAAGCACCTCCTGTTTAGCTAGCTACACCCGTCACGTGTGTAATCAAAATTGTGTGAAAGGAACATGGAACTATGAGACGTCAAATATATCCAAGGCAATCCTGGACACAGAGACATCAAACTTATCAACAATACTGTGATGACGGCCATAAAACTTTTTGAGGGCCTTGATAAGCCTAGGCTTGCAATATCCCTGAGTCAACAATTTATGTGCAAGCAGCCTACTTCGTTGTACAAAGTCCCCGTAGTGGGAACAAGCTCTACCATAGCGTATTAATTGGGAAACAAATACACCATAAGCAGGAGAAGCAGGTATATTGCTGCATAAAAAAGGAAAGTTGACAATAGAAAAATTAACAAATAGCGTCTTAGTCCAATTTCCAATTAAATCTTACATTGTCATTACTATCTGTGAATGCTGAAATTGAAAACGCCTTTAAAACTTTAGTTTTTGGTCAAAAATATTTACTTTATATTTTACAGCAAAAGAAAGATGCCTTTCGTTTTACTATTATATGTTTGGAAGAACTGTTAAAACACTCAATGTATATGCAGAAGATGCCGCTGTTACCAATTCTACAACATTAATCTGGTCTAAATCTGGAAACCAGGGAAGCAGGTGGATATGGGCTAACGTCAGCATAGATGAATATTCTGATCTCAAGGTAATGCATCGATTGGTGACTTGTCACCTACCAATATTATGTAGCTTAAATTTATAAAATATAAAAAATGATAGGACCAGTACTGACAAAACGAAAGTTATGTTGTGACAAAAACAAAGCAATACAATTAGAGAAAACAACTTGTAAATTAAAAGGCATTCCCAAGTTGGAGCACATGATTATAAAACTTTGGTCTTTGACTGATAGTGAATTAGTCAAAACAAACATACCAGTACATGTCCAAATCACAATCTAAAAATTGTAGAAAACATTTTGAAAGCTAAAGTTTATTGGTGTTGTTGATTTACTGTTGAAGGAAATTCAAGAAATTCCAAACATTTTTTGACTCGTCATCACAGTATCTGTTCACCGTCATCATAGTATTGTTGGTGAATTTTAAGTCTCTGTGTCCAGGATTGCCCTGGATATATTTGACGTCACATAGTTCCATGTTTCTTTCTTCCAATTGTGATTACACATGTAACGGGTGTAGCTAGCTAAACAGAAGGTGCTTACCCTTCAGGAACACCCGGCCTCACTTCCCTGGTTGAAGTTCACGTGTCTAACCTGACTTCTCATTTCCAAAATTTTGACTTTGCTTCTAGATTATGATTTGGACATAGATTGGTATGTTTGTTTTTTTATTATGACCAGTGGTTCATAATTACACACATTTGAAATTATATTTTGTTTCAATTTTAAAAAACTACATTTTGTCGTGTCTTAATATTTTCATTGTATGATGACGTGGAAATAAGGAAACCTACAAGACATTATAAATATCCTGTTATATAACTCGCAATAGTGCTTAAAAGAGCACTGCTGTACATTAGATCACTGTTTGGTATGTACACAACACGCCTGTACATTACATCACTGTTTGGTATATACACAGCACTGCTGTACAATAGATCACTGTTTGGTATGTACACAACACGACTGTACATTAGATTAATAAACAGTATAACGGACGTATAACTAAATTAAATGGATTCTCTGAACAAATTTATTATTATATTTTTGTCATATTTAGATTTATATAGAAGCTGTTCGAGGAGCAGATTTAGACAGTGATATAGCTATCGATGAGATTGTAATAACTCCAGAAGCGTGCTGTATGTAATTATATATTAAAAGTGCAATTGCTTCTTTAATTTGTTTGTCTTAAAACTTACTTTACTCATATGAAAACTTCGTCTTGATTTTAAATGTGTAAGCATATGATAGCATATCATGGAAATGGGTGCTCAATGTTCAAAAACTGCATCACTTCTTTATAGAAATACTTTTTCTATCAGTAATTCCCTAGAGATATCGCAATTTATTTATAAAAACAAAAAACAATGTTCTCTCAAATTAATCAGTGGGGTACCACTTGTACCACTTTATTAACATGTAAACGTTTAATATAATTGATATATTTCTAATTACTATTGCATAAATTTCAGCTTTGTTTCACAATCCCTTTTGCCCCTGTCCATGAGTACCAAAGTCCACGGTTATTGATTCGTATGAATGATAAATAATTTTTAAGCTTATTAAAATGACATTATACTCAAAATGATATGTTATTAGGAGAAGTGCCAATTTTGGTAACATTCATAAAATATTTTCAGCTTCTGGACCACCTGAGTGTTTAAACAGCGTTAAAGGTTCGGATTATGCCGGGTTCATCAATAAAACAAAAGGTGGTATACCATGTCAGATGTGGGCGAGTGACTCGCCTCATGATCATAGCCTTAACAACTTACCAGAAAACTACTGCCGTAACCCTGACAACGAACCTGCACCATGGTGTTATACAACTGATCCAAATATTAGATGGGATTTCTGTGATATACCTTATTGTTGTAAGTTTAGAGTGTATCTAACTCTATTTGACTACTGTGTCGTATTTGACTGCAGCTCCTCAGGTCGTTAATATAGGCTGCGAGATTTTAATTGCATTTAGTGATTTATTAGGCATCACTGAGCGGGTTAATATTTATGTATAAAGAATAATTACTTTATTCCTTATACTTACATATATGACATAACTTTTGTATTTTGTAAAACACGTGGCTGAGTAAAGGACTGGTTTTCATAGAGTTTGTACATAGAGTTGAATAAAATAATATGGTTGTATGCCCCTATTAAGTTCTTTCACTTGTATTGATCCTGTTAGTATATCCCTAGAATGGTGAAGGAAAGTGAAATGTCCACAGAAAACCGATGACATCGTTGCCCGAACTCTCTCATACTAGGATGAACCTGACCACTCAGTCACCAGTAATTGAACTAGCTGTTTTAAAATGAAATACATAAGCATGATGAGAACCAGCTAGATAAACACTTTCTACATTAATAGACAATTTTTACTTATTTTGTGATTTATCATAACTAGTTTGAAAGGGTATATAGAAATCACCATGTCTGTCCACCCGTCCATATGCCTGTATGTCTGACTGTCTGTCTGTCGTGCTGTCCGAGTAAAATCATGTCCGGGCCATATCTCATAATTACTTAAAAACTTCACATGAAAAATCTTTATGGTCCAAAGATGTGTCATGACCTAGAAACAAGGTCATATTGGAAAGGTCAAGGTCGCGGAAAAACATAATGTTGAGGCGGGGGTATTTGGCTCTCAAGAGGCAGTTTTAGTTTTGTTCTGCATTACAACAGTAATAAAAACAAAGTCCATGGCCAAATCACCATTCAAAAAGCAATGTTAGGTTCTTCAGAAATGTAAGCACATATTGTTGTATATTTATCTGTTCATAGAAGAGTAGTTGTAAACACATTATAATGTATATTTATTTCGCCAAAAATAATTTCTTATTAAAACATGATTTATTATTTAGACTATAAAGAATGTGTGCACTCTCCAATCGGATATGATTATAGAGGAAAGGTTAGCAGAACCATTGATGGTTTTACCTGTCAAAGATGGGACTCCCAAGAACCGCACACACATTCGGTTACTGGATTAAATGCAGACGAGAATTATTGCAGAAACATCGATAGGGAGAAAGCCCCTTGGTGCTACACTACTAATAATAATACAAAGTTTGATTACTGTTTTGTTCCAAAATGTTGTAAGTAAATAATTAAACACATTAAAATTTCAATCTAATTAGCCACTTTCCATGACTTTTTATTGTATTTCAAGATCACTTAATTTTGTCTTAATTGCAATTTTTCTCATTTTAAAATATGTACTTGCTAAGTATTGTAAACATAGATTAAAAAAAAATTGCGGTAGAAATTATCAAATTGGCAACAGCCAATACAACTAAATACGAAAGGAACTAAACAAGGAAAACGAACCAGTCTACATAAAACATGTATTGTAACTTGTAATTTTTAACTCCCGCATTTGGTAAAATACTGTATAGATGATATAAAAGCGCCCATCCATTGAAGTTGTATATTTCCAAATTCAGACACTTTTATCATTACACCTTTTTCCATTTCGGAATCGATGTGCTTACAGTCATGATAGTTTTCTTTTTTCATTTTTTTCATTGCAATTCATAATATCTTAGATGGCGTAAAGACAAATAATTAAATTTAAAATGTAAAAACATGTATTATTATAATCGTGTTTTGGTTATCTTTGCCAGTGCAAATGCAAGTTTGTCTATATTCTTTAATGCATATGCATATTTCCAGTATCGTCACCTGAGAATTGCTCAAGAAGACTGGACGGTATGGATTATTTTGGTACCATCAATGTGACTAAGAGTGGGAAAGCTTGTCAACGCTGGGATGAACAGTCACCACATTCACATTCATACCAGATACTTGGTGACCAGGAAAACTACTGTCGTAACCCAGGTGATGAGAGTAAACCATGGTGTTATACAACAGATCCAGATAAAAGATATGAGTTATGTGATATTCCATACTGTGGTAAGTTGTAGAATGAAAACAAAGTACGGTAGAATACTAAGACTTGCTAATGGTCAAGACATTTATAACTGTTGAGCATAGCATAGATTCATTCACAAACTGTGGTCTTTACATCTCGCGATCGTTTAAAATATTGACTTCTGTATCCTGATATGAATGTGTTTCGCAAATTTTGATTCACTATTGGTCTGCTACGTCAGGTGATGCCATTGAACTCGGTATCTAAGATAATTCACGAATTCACGCTGGTGGCAAAATGCAAAGATTTACAAACACTATTTAACCATCAAAAGAATAAATTGTTTATTTAAACTTACATGTTTTAGTCAGATATAAATGGTTGACAAACTAATCACTAATTTAATTAAGCTTGACTAGGTTACTAAATAGGTTGGAGTTTGGTCTAAAGTAATAAACGTTAATAATGAACCATTTTCGTTAAATGCACTGTTACTTGTAATATAATACGACAATATTATAATTATCATGCAGAGGATTCATGTAATGATCAACCGTGTCAAAATGGTGGAACTTGTAGAATGGAAGGTACCTCCTATAGATGTGACTGTTTGGATAGTTACTCTGGGGATAACTGTCAGTTTTTTCAAGAACAAGAACAGGGTAAGTACCAAAATGCATACGCTAGAAAAAACGAAAGTAATGGCTTCTTCTGGATAGTAAGAAATAAAAACCAATTATTCTAATCCATGTACAATTGACAATTTTAAAGCACATAAAAAAAACTCTGAAAATGATAAATAAATCTGCTAATGATAAGAGTTACTATATACATAGGCCTCATTTCGTTGGTGGAAATCTACATGTTTAACTAAATTTTATTATATATTTTTGAATTGGATAAATTTGTTTTACGGCAGTAATGAAAATGTTTTACCACACTAGATGTCGATTATTTGCCGCTTTTAATCAAAGTAAATTATTTATGTTACACAAAATACCATGGAAGTGTACTTGTTAAACTTAGTTTGCCAGTTTTTTAAGTTTTTACTTTGCTTATTGAATTGTGATTTGAAAATAAAGCAATATGTCAATGATTGAGGGACCTCAAAAAGTTTCATGGCCGTCATCAAAGTGTTGTTGATGAGTTTGATGTCTCTGTGTCCAGGATTGCTCTGGGTATATTTGACGTTCAATTGTTCCATGTTCCTTTCACATAATTTTGATAACACACGTAGCGGATGTAGCTAGCTAAACAGTAGGTACTTACCCTTCCGGACCACCCGGCCTCACTTCCTTGTTGGAAGTTCATGTGTCTAACCTAACTTGTCAGTTTCACTTTGATTCTGAATTGTGATACGGACATGGATAAGTATGTTTTTGATTTGATTGAAAACGATTACGTTTAACTGATATCATTCTCCATACCTCAAAATGATACAGTATCCGTTTTCTCTGGATTTTAATAGGTCGGGTTACATCTTGTATTGTGTCTTACAATTTTGTTGACATCTTCTTTATTCTTTGCTGTGTGTACTGCTTAGTACACGTCGCTCAGATGTAATTTCAATCATTAACACAAATATATGTTAAATGTCAATTTTGACAGTACATAACTACACACTTATCAGAAACAACACTCTGTTAAATTTAATCATTCATTAGTGTTTTACGTAATAGTCACAGCCAACATCAGACATGTCTCTCCCACATTAGAGCTTATCGTCCATCGAGACCTACTCGGGTCCTAGTGTGGCTTAGGACACTGGATTTACCCTTTATTCAGAATGTGTCTATCTGCCAGAATGAATCGTTCAATAAAAGTCAAATAACCTTTACCTTTATCAGCATTAACTACAACTACTAATCAACCAGTAAACCAGTTTAGAGAGAGTACTGTCAAACTAAAGTCTTGTCAAATTAGTTTTTTTAATCTTGATAGTTGAATGTTTGTTTTCAGAGAATTGTAAACGGACTGACACTGGTTTTGATTATAGAGGGACAACAAATGTTACACAAAGTGGATATACATGCCAACGATGGGATTCACAGACACCACATTCACACAGTAAAAGTTCTCCAAGTCTGAGTGAAAACTACTGCAGAAATCCTGATGGGGAACCTTCGCCTTGGTGTTATACCACTGACCCGAACAAACGTTGGGAAGTTTGCAATATTTCGGATTGCGGTATGCTTAAGCTTTATGTCACTTATTTTACACACACACACACCATCACACACACACCATCACACACACACACACACACACGTCAGAACTAGAATTACCTGTTAGATATTATCATATGTAAAATTCCAAACAATGAATTACATGTATGTCAAATAAAGTTGTTTTTTATTGAATGACAAATTATTGTATGCGCGCAATGTGTGTGTGTGTGTGTGTGTGTGTGTGTGTGCGGGGGCGGGCGGTTTTCAAACCCTTGTCGGAATTTTTCAATCTTGACAATCGGACGTAATTTTCTAATGAAAAACATTAGACATTTAGAAATGAACATTGCGAATGCTTCAGTTGAGACTTTACAAACCGATTTCAGGTATCAAAGTAGGCGCGGCACTCTCAATAACACCCTCTGCACATTGATCTAATCGCACTTTTAAGGTCAAAATTTCTCCAGTTTCACCTATAGCTGTTGACCTTAAGACTTAAGTGATGGACGTAAAACCCCATTCAATCCCTATATTGCATTATGGTCTTGTTCTCAAATGCTTACTTTTTCTAAAAGCGTTATTATTCTGCTATAGGTTGGGTGGATTGGCTTCTTCAAAATTAAGAACATTTTTACAATATTTTATTTCTCTTTTATAGTTACGCCAGCATCGGAATGTTTCACTTCTGTAAAAGGTGAAGATTATTATGGTAAGGTAAATAGAACAAGAGGAGGACTACAGTGTCAGCGGTGGGATTCACAGTCTCCTCACAGCCACTCATATCAATATCTAAGCGATCAAGAAAACTATTGTAGAAATCCATATGGTCAAGAACCGTTACCGTGGTGTTATACAGTAACAAGTACACGATGGGATTATTGTTCTATTCCTGCTTGTAGTATGTATTATCTTTATACACATTAAGCTAGATAGATTAACGCCATTAATTACTGTATTTCCATAAATTGAGTGCACATGGTTTTTATTATTTATTTCTTTTAATTGAAAATGTTTCTTTTAAACTATCAACTAAATACAATTAAAATGCACTGACCTAACAAAATTATATTTTTAATTAAAAACATTATTGTTCAGTTCCCCTGTACATAAAGAAATTTTGCGAAAATTTTGGAAATTTGATCAAGTTTATACACCAATTCGGCCTCATTCAAAGTTACATCAGGACATTTAGGGTCAGTTAGGTCGTTGTTGTTCAGGATTTTTCCAGGTGTATATGAATTTGTGGAAATACAGTAGGTTATTTATTAACATCTTTGTCACTTTTAAAATAGGTTTTCATTCACTTTAAAACAATGACTTGGCTTTTTTAAAAATTTGACTCTTTTTTAATTTATTTTACCTCTTGTTATTTGGTATATATTATTGTCCCTAATTTCTTCTGTTTGTTAGTGGAAGTAGTCCTAATCTCTTTAATTTCGCCTAACTTAAAAAAATACAAGTTGTTGTGGTAAATTTCCTCTAACATGTTTTGCCCAAAGATATTTTTGGTATGTATTTAGTGAGATGGACGAGACACGAACTAGTAGTGGAATGGTTTAGTCTGCGGACTTTATGATTCTAGAGACGTGAGTCCGACCGAGTCATTGGACTCTGGACTTCTACTTTTTGTTTTTTAGACTGGATGGTCGTATCCAACATAAATGGTAGTTGTAATTCTGTGTAATAAAGAAGAGGCTAACTACCTATTTGTCCAATTAATTAGCTGTTTGTATTGTGCGAGACCATTTTCTCCATGACTTTTTGTTATATGTGTATAATCATAAACTGTTTCTCTCTCTGTGGTTGATGTGTTGCTCATTCTTTTTTCTGCATATTAATTTTAATTGTTTCAAGTTTGTTTATAAATTGTATAGGCGTTGTTTATAAATTGTATAGGCGATCATTTCATATCCAAGTAACCATAGTTGTACGACCAGTTTGTATACGCGTATTGACTAAAAGCTTGCTCTCAGTAAGGACCAAAATGTCCTGGAAATCCCATGTCACAGATTTTGAAAATAATTTTTACATAATCAGTGGGTATAAAATTAATTAAACTTATTAAAAAAATAATCAAACTTAGATTTTTTTAATATCGTTTCCATGGTAACACTAAGAGTCCAATCTCTGATATTTGAGAGTATAACAAGTATGCCCCTAGAATACATGTATGCCCTATATGATAGTGATATTCCATATTTTGTTTTTATTCTGAACTTTAATGGTCAACTTTATTATTTTAATGTCAAAGTTTTTGATTTTACAAGTTTTTATTTAATTGAGTCACTTTTATATCAAAATAACTCTAAAATGGCCTTAACTGGCTGACCTTTGAGATTGATTCTTTTAAAAAAGGGCACCTCAAATATATCACAATCTTTTTAGTTTTTGAGAAATGTTGGTTTAACAAAATATAAAAAATGGAGTGGTAATGGAAATGAATTTGGTTCAAATTATTAGTTTCAGTTTTGGTCCATTAACATTTATTATTTTTGTAATTATTTAACATTATTAATAGTGCGTCTTGTTTTCATTTCAGATCAACGTTAATGACAGAAAATACTTCAATGAGGCTATTCAGCAGCTATGTAACATGAAAATGGACAATTAGAAAAAAAAAAAAAAAAAAAAAAAAAAAAAAAAAAAAAAAAAAAGAGAGAGAGAAATCCATCACAATAATTTTATTTTTGATATTGTCTTTGAATTAATGTTTGCTAGTGCATACCGCCACTATTTTATTTTATTTAACAATTGGATATGTAATGCTATAAGTTTACCTTTTTCACTTAATATTTTATCTCTGTTTGGGAGTAGCGTTTCCATCACGTTCTGTGCAACAGTATGGTATACAGTGTAATGATGAAGGCCATATAAGTTATCTACCAGCGTATTGGTTACTAATGTTTATGTTGCACAACATTGAACCGACTAAACACTTTATTTACCAACAGTGTATGATTTCTTTTAAGTGCTGTTTTAAATTTTGCAAACTAAGTATGTGTTACATAACCTGTGATATAGTCGATTAATATGGATATTAAAACTTTACACGCATGAGCTTATTGTTTTGTTTGTTTGTACAGCTGTGAAATGTTTTAAAACTTGAATAGAGAATAAATTAGAATTTATAACATGCTCATAGATTAATCCATAGGGATTAATAAAATATTTCTCGTCGCGAATACCTGAAAAATTGCTGATGCGACGTTAAGCAACATTCAACCAACCAACTAATTGATTTCTTGCTTTCGTTATGTACAATTATATTTTGGAATTATGAAATGAAATTAAGAATGAAAATAGCAATTGAATCAACACGTGCTCGCATTTATAAACACTGATCACTATATATATGAACTCCTACCACCCGAAATTGAATATTATATTGTTAACCAATGACACAAATCATTGTTTTGAAAAACATTGTCCATAAAAAAATATTTGTTGTTTAAACCTTAAAAATTCCCCAAAACCTAAGCTATGCTTTATTGTTCAAATAGACCACTGCGGTAGCTCAGTTGGTAGAGTGCTCGCTCCGTACGTGGCTCATAGGAGGTCGTGGGCTTGGACCCCGACGGGATCTGACCTAAGAGTTGAAAGTGGGTTATGACTGTTCTTTAGCCAATCACTCGGCATTACGAAATGAAACTCACGGTTCTTTCGGATAGGAACATAAAAATGAGGTCCCGTGTTACGGTAGGCTTGGCACGATAAAGAACCATGTTGTATTAAATTTCTGCACCTTCGTCTGTAGCTGGCGACGTCTCGATATGTGACATATTCTTGACTGTGACGTTAAACACCATAAATCAACTCAACTCTTTATCGCTCCAAGAATTGCCATAGGTGGATACAGATATAAAAACCGTTTTGGTCCCTCTCTTATTCTCATTTCAACAATCTAAAATGTGTGGATTTTCATAATTTTTGGTCAGAGCAATACTAATGAGGAATTTTATTCCGAAACGGCCGTCCAGTGCTTCAAAGTTAAAAAAAACCTTTAGGTAATGATAATATATACCAAGTACTGCATCAAACGTTCAACGACACAAGATCTATAATGCTAACACAAACTGTTACTTAGATCTATAATGCTAACACAAACTGTTACTTAGATCTATAATGCTAACACAAACTGTTACTTAGATCTATAATGCTAACACAAACTGTTACTTAGATCTATAATGCTAACACAAACTGTTACTTAGATCTATAATGCTAACACAAACTGTTACTTAGATCTATAATGCTAACACAAACTGTTACTTAGATCTATAATGCTAACACAAACTGTTACTTAGATCTATAATGCTAACACAAACTGTTACTTAGATCTATAATGCTAACACAAACTGTTACTTAGATCTATAATGCTAACACAAACTGTTACTTAGATCTATAATGCTAACACAAACTGTTACTTAGATCTATAATGCTAACACAAACTGTTACTTAGATCTATAATGCTAACACAAACTGTTACTTAGATCTATAATGCTAACACAAACTGTTACTTAGATCTATAATGCTAACACAAACTGTTACTTAGATCTATAATGCTAACACAAACTGTTACTTAGATCTATAATGCTAACACAAACTGTTACTTAGATCTATAATGCTAACACAAACTGTTACTTAGATCTATAATGCTAACACAAACTGTTACTTAGATCTATAATGCTAACACAAACTGTTACTTAGATCTATAATGCTAACACAAACTGTTACTTAGATCTATAATGCTAACACAAACTGTTACTTAGATCTATAATGCTAACACAAACTGTTACTTAGATCTATAATGCTAACACAAACTGTTACTTAGATCTATAATGCTAACACAAACTGTTACTTAGATCTATAATGCTAACACAAACTGTTACTTAGATCTATAATGCTAACACAAACTGTTACTTAGATCTATAATGCTAACACAAACTGTTACTTAGATCTATAATGCTAACACAAACTGTTACTTAGATCTATAATGCTAACACAAACTGTTACTTAGATCTATAATGCTAACACAAACTGTTACTTTTAAATCATATATAGCTGTCGTAGAACTATCATGGGTGAGTTTGTTCGCAAAGCCATTTGTTTATTGAAAACCTGTATCTGGTGTGTAGGTGTTTGCTGTTGGAATGTTTGTGAAAATTCTGTATACAACAGTGTTTACGTGTACGACAGAATATAAATTCAGTAGAGGGAGACAAATTTAGAAAATATTTACACTTGTCTGAAAAAGAGTCGTGGTTTTTTGTTAATCAACCGGCTTCAACGCGTAAATAGTCTGTAAAGCTGTTAATGGTACACCATGATTGCTCAATAAAGTAGTGTAAATTGGCGAAGATTGTCGTTAAGATTTATGTATCGCAATTTATGTCGT
The DNA here is from genome assembly GCA_021292105.1 of Anadara kagoshimensis. Lineage (NCBI taxonomy): Eukaryota > Metazoa > Mollusca > Bivalvia > Arcoida > Arcidae > Anadara > Anadara kagoshimensis. The sequence goes on from CM037864.1 coordinate 44,315,973, forward strand.
ATTACTATTGTAATTACAATTACGATACTCAAATCGGCGAAACCAATATTGCTATGAAAAAAAGTTTCATCGCTGTATATATGCTACCATTAGTATTGTTTTGTCTGTTACAAATCAAAAACAAACATACCAATTCATGTCCAAACTCCCAAAATCCCAAAGCCAATTAAAAACTTTGAAGCTGACAAGCCATGTGTCTTATTCCAGTATTAGTATACTAGTATCATTTTTATCAAGGGATACGGAGAAAACCACCGATCTTCCGCAAGCAAATTGATAGTTTTTCTTTCACTAAGAGTCAGAGTTGGGTTCGAGTCTAGGTGGTTAATAGCTGATCGATCTAAAGTTTGCGCTTACAGATACTTAAAAGGCATGATTACGTGTACGTTGATAAGATGACGTGACTTCATCACACATCTTATCGTCATGTTCAGCACCATTGTGAAGTCATTTCTTAGTACATGTAGTTTCAAGGTACATGTAGAGCCTGCTCTTGCTAAGAATACACAACCTTTCGACTTGGATTCTTATATAGTAAACAATTTATTTAAAGTAAATACAATTATATATTCACATAATTGAATGATACTGTAAACTTATTTAATTTCGCGTGTTTTTATTTTCGCTGCTAAGGAAATTTAGAGATATCCTCGTAGTTAAATTTTCGTGTTTTTAAATATGCACTATAACACAATATGCATAATATAATTTTCGCGCATAACTAAGGATCGCAAAATAAGCGACAATTAGTACATTGCTAAAAAAAAAATATTTACAGTTATCTGCTGGATATTTGAGAGAGATGTATCCCGTTGACGATTGTTGCTGTTTTAATGGCTTGATCTATTGGAGGTTATGACAGGTCTTATTAAACACAATAACATACAACCTTTCATAGTCTGGTGGATATAACAAAATACGCTAAATACCACCTTGGGAATGTTACTGAAAATATTGAAATTTTATGAATAAAAACGTTTAACATTGTCCATCATGTACATGTATGTGCCAAAATATCAATTGGAATTATACCAATGTGATTGTAACAGGGTAGTTACCAAAGTGTGATAATATCTAGACGGTTTCCATAGGTACACTGTTTAGCATCCTCCAGTTTTAAAATTCTTTCATAATTAAGTTTTTTCTTAACTTATATTGGGCAAATTTGAAATCTGAATAGTTTTATTAATTATAAAGATATTAATGAAATTAAGGTATTTAAATGAAAATCAAGCTTAACATTTATATTTTAAAATTGTTGAAACTTATTATTTCAGATTTAAGTGGGGGAAATCTTAGTTAAAGAACGATTGTGAAATCGGTGTTAGAAGACAAAATGTTATGGTCGTGTATCTAAATATATCACTGATTTTTACAAGTTGTCCACACTTATATCACATGGTTAAGACAAAAGTCAAAATAATTTCTAAAATGGCAATGATTAAAAACGTTACGAGAAATAATTTGTCTAAAACATAAGCAACACCTTTCCATGATCTTGGCGACAATCCATTTTTAAACCCATATCTTTCATCATCTTCTTGCAAACATGTACTTTTCAAAGGCATTTCTTCAAGCATTACTTCTGTTTTGTTTGATTCAAACCGAGTGATTCGGGCAATTCTACACCATACTTTAACCAATCGTTGCACACAATGAGGAACATCCGTTTGTTTAGAAGACATGCGTATTACCATAATTGAAGTCAGTAGTATGCACGTACTGTATATAAGTTTAAACAGAAGAAAATAACACCAAATTGGCATAGGGTTTGACGAATGAGGAATGATGTCTGAAACAATCTTCATAAACACAGTCAATGTAAGAAATATAGTGACCGCAAAGAGAGTTCTCTCCCCTGCCTCTACAGGGATAGCAAACACAAATCCATTGATAAGACTCAGTAGAAGTATTGGAAAAATAAAATTAATGATATCAAATAAAGGTTTTCTCTCCAATAGAAATGTGAACCTTGCAATAGTCAGGTTATCATTTACATGGACTAGTTCTGGCTTTTGCTCATAGACTGTCCAATGATGATTGTCAGTGAACATAAATTTCCGATTAACCTGTCCGATTTGCACCGACAATTTGTCTGAATATAAGGACTCGTACACTATAACATCAATATAACATATATGTTTATCGAAGGGGAAATATTTTACATTCGGTACACAGTTTGACGTTAACTCTCTTCCGATGACGTAGAACGTTCTTCCCGACGAATAAGCACTTGCCTTAAGAAATTCATCTGATGCGTCAATGATTCGAAATTGATACACTGGATTCCAAAGCAATATATGCGGTATCCATATTTCACTAAAGCAGAATGTAACTGGTCTGTTAAATCCTTGATATTCACTGTTGTTCCACGATAAACGATAATCATACCAATGGGTTTCCATAACAACAGAACTTTCCATATGTCCATCAAGTTCATCAAAATTATTCAAAGTTTTTAGATATAAAGATAAATAGATACTAGTTTTATTTTTATGATTTTTGTCCACCGGTATGATGTTTTTGTCACTTCGCTCCAATAAATCTTGTCTTAATCGCGTTACCTGTTCATCCAGTAAACCATTTATTCTGTTTGCATGGCCTAATGTTTTATCATTACGCTGGTTGTCATATACCTCCGATAGATTCCCACTAATCTGTTTACCCATTATTCCACGTGTTCGAGTATCACTTATTGTTTCATTATCACACATTTTGTCTGATGTTGTTACACGTAACACAATTAAACATACTATAATTATTATAACTGCCCAGCCCATTTTTTACAAACAGATAATTAATTGACACTTAATCACTCGAACACCGACTAAATTAAACCATATTTACTAATAACATCGATCCATAAAATGACACACTTACCAAACACATCCCATCAGCAAACATAAATTACTATTTCTTTACTTCGGATGTCAAAGCTTTTTTAACTAAACATAATATTAAGCAAACGGCGTGTCTCTTTTAGCCATACAGTCGTATCGATGGCACACTATAAATCATAACCAGGTTCACTTTGTATCATTCAGCAGGGACTACATTGAGGTTACATTGAGGTTATGTATGTAGAAAGCAATATCAAAGTACGCCATTAAAATATTTTGCTCTGTGGTTTACTGGATTAAATACAAAATTTTTCAAGCGTTTGGTTATTTCGCATTTTAAATAATTTGTAGGTTTACTGATTGGTAGAAAATGGTTGTGAAACAAATTAAATGAGATGTGAAGGGGCTTGACAAGGACAAAAATTACTCTCAACAGAATGCATTTTTGTCTGTACGGTTAAAATTTGACAGTTTTGTCATGAATTGTCAACTTGTTTCTTTTAAGTTGTCCATTTTGACGCGTACTCTGTAGTTTTCGGCTGCGCAATGTCAATGTTTAAGCTGCACATTTCTGTATCTAATAGTAAAATTGTATAATCAAACAAAAAGATCTTGTTCCATAGCCAAATCACAATCCCAAAAGCAACGTTAAACGCTGTAAACTTAAAAATCAGGAAGTTAGGCCGGGTGTCCCGGAAAGAGTAAGCACCTCACGTGCTGCTAGCTACACTCGCTACGTGTAAAAAAGTATTATTATATTTTGTCACCCTTCAAAGAAATTTCTTGCATAGCGATTGATAAACTTGCCGGGGTACATGGAACCATGTTCGGAAATCTGCCGGGGTACATGGACGCACGCGACGTTTAGCGGTAAAAGGGAAGTAACTCGTACATCGCTGACGTCTAGTTACAGTAAACAAACATGGCGACAACATAGCAAGTCCCACAAAATACGAAATGGAAGTTAAAAAGATCCAACTGGTTACGCTTTGAAAGGTGACAAAAACGTTATACAGGGTTTTGGCAAGTACACGGCCCCATGTACCCCGTCAAAGATGAATGTACCCTTTGCCTGCTACTCAGGGTACATAAATCTTTGACGGGGTACATGGGGCCGTGTAACCTGCCAAAGCCCTGTATAACTTATAATGTACTATGGTAAACGTGGTAAATGTCACTTGACATCAAATGAATTTGAAACCCTTACTGTTTTAAAGCTTTCGAAAACTTAAATGTATTCTAGAGGCACACAATAACAGTCCATTAGGTAAATTAAAACCACGTTTTAGTCAATGCCACTTGTTGCATTAAACTACAAAAAAATCAATGACAATGACCCATTATGTTATAGACAAAGAGAACACGTGTTCAGTAAAAACAAAATGTTACAACTTACTAAGTAATTTATTGAATGGATTACAGATTGAACAAATCCAAATATATTAGACCAATACATGTATATATTTTACTATATGTCACTAATGCCTTGATGATCAATCCACGAAGAAAGTGTTTCTCTCAACCTTTACTTAAAATTACCACAAATTTACATTTCATGAATTGTTAATTTGTAATTTCAATGTCTTCTATTTCGTCTTTAACATCAAATGTTTAAAAAATAAGGAATCTATGAAAAAACTTATCATTTGTAATTTGTCTTTGAAAATTTATTATTTAAAGTTAATAGGAAACGTGAATATTCTATGTTTTATTTAAGGATTGTTTGGTTTTAATTGTAATTATAGTATTGCTTTACAAATTACATGCATTGCAACCTACTACGGTAGCTCAGTTGATAGAGTACACGCTTTGTATGTGGGAGGTCGTGGGTTCGAAGCCCGGCCTTGTCTGACCAAGAAAATTGAAAATGGGAAGCGACTGTTTTTTTTGCCAAGCACTCGGTATTTAGATATGAAAGTCACGGGTCCTTCGGAAGAGACCTCTAAAAACCCATGCCCCGTGCCATGATAGGCGTAGTTGCAAGCACTCGGTATTTAGATATGAAAGTTACGGGTCCTTCGGAAGAGACCCCTAAAAACCCATGTCCCGTGTCATGACTAGCGTCGGTTGCACGTTATTGAACCATTCCTGAACATTGCCTTGAGCGCACTGCAAAATTTCAGCTACTTCACTTATAACTGGTGGCGTCTCAAAGTCAGTGACTTGAGTGTAAAACCCAATTCAATCAATACAAACATTGCACCATTTTACTTTTCTTTCTTGATGGCGAATGTGTGTAATTATATTTTCAATGATTTGTAATCTTTCGTGTAAAGTTTAAACATTGGAAGTAATGGAAATATAACTTGCGTGTTAACCATTAGAAACCGCTGTGACAGTTTTATTCAGCTAAATAACAAATAACAGATTATTGAAAGCTGTAAAACTCTAAAGCTATGGGCATTTGCTAGGATAACGCTGATTGATCAGCGATTATGTGCTGCTTCCCTTGGTACCGACACTAACCTGAAATGATAGTTATACATCTTTGTTATGGTACAAAATGTGTTGCTAGATGATAAAACCGAGTACAAAAAAATTCAATTTCTAAAGATTGTAAGTTCTTATAAAAAGTTCCACTTTACTAAGAGAATACATCGCATTGAGTAATTTGAAAATTTAGTACTGTTTTCTTGGGTTTTAAATTCTATAATGAATCCAATAAAAATTAGTATCTAAAAACAGTGAAAAGCAGAAATATATCTAGTTATTAATAATATGACTTACTTGACTTAAGCCTTTTTCACTCCCCAGTGGAGTATAGGCCACTGACAATTCCTCTCCATCTTCCTCTGTCTTTTGCTAGTTGGTGGATGTTGTTCCATGTATATTCTTGTTCTAGCATCTCTTTCTCCAGTGTTCTTCTCCATGTAAGTTTCGGTCTTCCCCTTTTTCTTTTTCCTTGAGGTGTCCATTGAAGGGTTTGGCATGTGGTGTTCGTCTTGCCTTTGCGCAGCGTGTGACCCAGCCACTTCCATTTTCTCTTCTTTATTTCCTGAACAATAGGTGTTTGTTTAGTTCTTTGCCAAAGATCTTCATTTGTGGTTTTGTTGGGCCACCATATCTGAAGGATGGATCTCAGACATTTGTTTATGAATATTTGAAGCTTATTGCTGTTGTTGACTGTGAGACTCCATGTTTCTGAGCCATATAGAAAGATTGATTTGACGTTGCTATTGAATATCCTGAGCTTAGTCTTAGTTGTTATCTGTTTTGATTTCCAGACTTTTCGAAGGATGCCAAATGCAGTGTATGCTTATTAATAATACATATATTTAATTATATATTGCATATTTGAGTTTAATTTGCATGTTTCTGTCTTTTTTACTGAGTTGTTGCGACGTTTTATTTGACTCTAATTGTTGTAATGAATATTTTATTCATCTGAGTATTATATTATTTATATTCATAACCTACTTTTTACCCTCATTGTGACTGAAATCGAAACAGGCACCAACAAAACTCTTTATGCTGCTTAATGTCGTGATAATCTCATAGTTTCCCCCAGGTGTTTCCAAACGCCTTCATCACCATTTTTTATCTTCGCCGTGTGCATCTAGGTATTATTTTAATGTTTATTTAAACTTTTGTTTTCACTCTCATTAAAAGACGTATTTGATGTTATTCAATCTGTATAAGAATCATCTTCCCATCTTGCTTCAAAAAACTCGGCCACAAATTCAAACATTTTATACAGCTAAGTGCTTTATTGTGCAGGCTGTATTTTTGTCTGTGTTGAAATAACAAATAATATGTATATGTTATTTCTCTGTATGTTGAGTATATTACTTGTTATTATCCGTTTTCGCATTTCAAAATGTTCTCTAATGGAATCTAGGACCAATAATATTTAGGTCTTAAAGACGCATGCCAATCTTCCTCCATGTTACAGATTGACTCTTTGACCGCAGTATCTAAGGACCATTAATGTGACATATATTAGTCTAGACACGTTACGTGATATAGGACTTAATCCACTTGGGTATAAATTAAATTTCACGATGTCAGCTAGTTGAAGTAATCTTTATCGATCACTGATTTCCAATCGTCAGAAATTATTACGTTTGTCTTATCCATTTGCCATTAAATGAAATGTATAAATAATAAATAGAGTGGACATGTTCCACTTTCACAGTGCTTTCTTAAAAGAGATTTTCCTGAACTTAATCACATTTAGACAATCTTTTTCGAAACTACAAAGTTTACATTTTTGACAAAAACTGAATACAATTGTTGGAAGCTAGAAATTATTACAAGTACTAACATTTGAAATTTAACCGAATTAAAAATAAAGAAAATTTTTGACAAAAACTGAATACAGGTGTTGAAAGCTTGAAGTGATCTTACAAAGAATTATCAGAATTACTAGGATTTGAAATTAAATTAAAAATAATGAAAATCTTAGTTAATAATGGTTGTGAAACCTGGGTCAGTATAGTATAGTTTCTGATGAATGGGCGGCAATGTGGAGTGGAGTAAGGTTGTTGTACGATCCAGTAAGTATCCTGTCACACCAAGGCGGCCATTTCTATGATGTGTAAGAAACCAGAGTGTCCGAAGAAAATCATGTACTTTCGGCCAACGAACTGACGAACTATATCCTTTGAGTCTGCCCAATAGAGGAATGGTGATATTTAAACATGCGGAATGGGAAGCTTTTGATCAATAGAATTAAGAAGTAACGGAGGAAGGGAATGTCGCAAGGAAAATATTCTGAAACGCAATAAATAATTTAAAATTATATAAAGCATTACACGCATTGGGAAATATCTTGTTATCAGCCACCTTCGTATTAATTGCACTATTGTCGTTTTTAACGGAGATATTACACAAACGCATACCGACGTAATACACTAATATCATTGACAATGTATATTCGGTAGCGTACCAAGCTTACTTTGACGGTTTTAATGCATTTTTTATTACTGAGTTTTCTATTTTATAAGATAATTATACCATATACATATTGTTGGTTCTTTATGTGAAAAATAACAATGCATTATAAGGTTGATACAATAACCACATGCGGTTTTAGCAGTAGATGAGTGTAAAATGGATGTCCAATGTCAAACGTTTTATTATCCATCTTATAAAATCTATCACAAACATATAAACATAACGGTTCAATATCAGATCACAATCTAAAGATCAAATTGAAATTTTTGAAAACTAGCAAATTGGCAAAGTTAAACATGTGAACTTTCTGCAGGGAAGTAAGGCCTGGTGCTCTGGAAGGGTAAGCACCTTCTGTCTAGCTAACTGCACCTGCCAAAATGATATTATAAATGTCGCTCTTGACAAAATGGAAATATTGAAACGACATGTGCTATAAAATGATAGAGAATTTTTTTAAACATACAAGCTGTTTCCCCATAATATGATAAACACGATATCAGTTTCATTAATCAAGTTCGTTCCCCGCATATATACGTCTGTATCTATAACTGATATAAAACTGATCACCATCATTGACTGTCGGGGTTTTGACTTACATCTGTAAAACATCAAACATTCATTCGTTTGCCCTCATATTATTCCTGATAATATTTCTAATCCATCATGATTGTAATGTGTTTTTGTTACCTAGATCTTAACCATAGGTTGGAACACAACTGCTTGCCAATGGTTTAGAAGTCGTCATTGATTTCAGTGGGGAAGAATTATCCTTAATAAGAGATATACAAATATCTAACCATATACATGTTTACCAGTTCACTCTTACAGTTGTGTTAGGCAGAGATTTAGTTTTACTCGCACTTTAGAAGTTGCCATAGATACTAATTATATTACATGAAATATGTTTAAACAGATTTTAATTGTTTTTATGATAAATTATTACGGATATGCTCTCAGTGGTTCATTAAATGATTCTAGTGATACAGTTATTACTGGTTCTGTTAACAACGAACCAGGTTATTCTATATGGGATAAGGACATAACAAATCTCCGCAAAGATTTACTCAAGGGTTATGACAAATACATTCCACCAGTGGATAGGGCGAATCGAAACATCACTGATGTTACCATTCTTTTGTTTCTGAGATTTGTCAACGATTTTGACGAAGTTGCTGGACATTTAGAAAGCACGATTTTAATACAAGCATGGTGGAAAGATACACGGTTATCCTGGGAACCTTCAAAGTACAACGGGTTTGATGGGAAATCTGCAAGTTTAATATTTGATTTCAAGGAAATATGGGTACCAAATATAATACTATGGAATCCGATCAATTCATTCGAAATACTTGATCCATCGAACGATCATCTCTTGGCAAGAGTGTATTCATCAGCGTTTGTTTATTATATAATCGGTGCAAAAATAACTAGCCATTGCACTCCTAATGTTAAATATTTTCCTTTTGACAGACATGATTGCTTCATACAGCTTCTGACATATGAATCATTGTATTTTCCTAACCAAATTAAGATCAATAGTAAAAATATAGAAAATGGTTACGGCTTTGGTGAAAATCCACAATGGATAGTATCCGTCGGAGAACCGGAAGTGTCCGATTTTCTAGGACAAGGGATTTACGTTGCGACATTCCCTATAACTTTGGAAAGAAGATCCCTGTTTTTGGTCTTAAATCTGTTTGTGCCTATTTTATTACTTAGTTTCATCAATGTTTTTGTATTTGCTATTCCAATTCAAGCTGGAGAAAGGAGTTCGTTCGCCATTACCGTATTTTTAGCTTTAGCCGTTTATATGACCGTTGTAGCGAGTAACATTCCCCATTCTTCTAAACCCATGCCTTTATGGAGCTACTTCTTACTGTTCAAGCTTATATATAGTGCAGTCATAGCATTGTGTTCGACAATAATCATGCGGTTATCAAACAAGACAACGCCCTTGACAAGATGTCTGAAAAGAATCGTGAAATGGAAAATATGGTCGTTTTCAAAGGGTATCAAAATTAAAGAGGACGAAATAATGAGCATGAACTCTACACAAGATGCGAGCAATAATCAGAAAAACACTTCAGTCACAGAGGACAATATGGAAGATCACAGTACAGGTATCGATTTGTCATGGAAGGAAGCCGCTTATGTCCTAGATAAATTGTTTATGGTATTTTTCTTATTCGTTGCATTTTTGGAGACTATATTTACTTTCACTTTCACGTATTTAAAAATTTAATTTCAACAAATATGAGGTATCATTAAGGTGGATGATGTTCTCCTGACATTGTTCGAAAAGTATTGTATGTCTTAAGATTCTAATTCACTAGTAACAATGTCTTCCATGTCTTAGGATTCTAATTTACTAGTAACTTGCATAACATATGAAACATATTTCAAAAACATTGATATTGGAATTCTTTTATTACCATCATCACGATTTAAATAGTTTTCTGCTATTACTGTTTGGACAGTTTATAGTTCTTCATAGACGTTTCGGTTGTTTTACTTTACATCATGTTATAGTTCTTCAAAGACGTTTCGGTTCTTTTACTTTACATCTTGTATTTTTCCAATAATATATGATATCATTGTCTACCAATTTGTATGACTTTTATGATTAATAAATTCTGTTTTTGAAACGGTCTTTCAATATTTCTGTGAACAAGGTATATTCGGGATCAATGGAATAGTCTTTTTTGGTGAAATATGTAAACTTTATTACCTCAATTACGCCACAAAACCGTATTTATTATTACTAAAATACTGTTATTTCGAGATTGTAGCAAAATTTTACAAAAAAGAAGTTTGTTCTAGTGGCACCAATTGATTGAAAAGTGACTAAGAAGCGTTAGTCTCTGTTCAACATCTCTTTTGAAACAGTCTGCACACTCCGTAAAGTTTTCAATTTCGCTTCAAACTGATCTATGCCCAACAACAACACCTTTTTGTCCGAATGGTTGATAACTGATAATGTGGATGACATCACCAAAAAAATACCCGAACAAATTGTAATGATAAAGAATGTGGAATAAGACTCTATGTCATATGTTCAAGGTTAACAGATGTACAGGTGGTGAAAACCACTTTCTTTTATAATTATAATTTGTTCAGGTAATTTGTTATGTCATTTATATTGACAGCTGTCAATAATTCCGTTTCGGGATAAAAAGGTTTCAAGTTGTAGTAAAATTCAAAATTTTTCGGAGTATTCAGACTTTTTAAAAAAAGGGTTTTAGCAAAGACTTAAAATTGTACATTAGGTCACTGATAAAAGTATGCTACCAGAAAAATGCTTTTTTTTGTAAAATGTGGCCACAATCTTATATTAAGATCCCTTATATGTTATAAACTATTTGTAATAATAATAATAATGATAATAATAATATTAATAAATGATTGATAATTACAATGCTAAAATGAACAATGATAAAATGAATAAAATAAGGAAAACTTAATTGTTGAACTATGTTATTTGAGTAACTCATTCACATTGCAATTATAATTATTGTAATTAGCAAATTTTGTACATAATTGCAGCAATAACATCAATTAATTGTTCCTGATTTATATTCATGAATACTAATTTACCAATGTTTTGGTGTTTTTATAAAGATATTTGATCTGTTTTGTCTTTTTATGTATTATTTTCCCTTGTTTTTAATATCAATAGCTGTTTGTTATTCATGTATACGTAATCTGATACAGCGCCTTTTGGTGGAGTATAAATTAGGTAATTTAAAATGCAAAGTTTTTTTTTTGAATTCGCGTGTAACAGAGAAAAGAATGATAGAATAGACCCGAAACCTGTCAAAACTATGAAGATTAATATAACCTAAATAAAATAGTTTTTATTTCGATTGCAGATCCCAATTTTGTATTGATATTTTTTAGGTTTGGTGGTTGTTTTATTTTCATTTTAAATCCAAAAGCATTTTAGTACTTTAAATAGCGATTCTTTCTCACAAATCCTCGTTATTACGATAATGGGCTATCTTGTCACGAGACAAGTGTTTGACGTAAATAACTGCATTATTTTTCAAATTTAAGTATTTTTATTTATAAAGAATTATTTTATTATTCGATATATTGATTATTATTACTTTTGACACTATTTTGTTTATATTTATTTGATATTTTATTTAGAGTGCATTATTTTATAACTGCATTATCATATTAAGATTCAGTTTGAACAATAAAATTCTGTAACCTTATAAAAATAACTTTACAAGCAATAAATAAAAATATCTGTATTATTCAAATTACGGTATTATTACTTCCGTCAATAGTTCTAAGTCTATTATTGTTGTAGCTTACATTAATTTATAATTGCATTTCGTTTATTTCCAGTGTTACATAATATACAGTATTTTATAGAAATAACTAAGTATATAATATATACAGTCATGTATATGCACAGATAATCTGCCTCTCAGGGTAGTATTTAATGATTAGTAAATATCAACTGAATATGATTTTTGTAAAACAATGAGATCAAAGGGTTAAATTTAACAGTAACTTAATAAAACATTCAAACCATTATAAAGTATAACTACTAAAATTTTCAATATTTTCAATATACTCTCCCCTTATCTTAAAAAACGACAAAAATAATTAATTGAAAAATGGTTTTTATCTTTTACACAGGACGTACGAGCGTATCATAAAATTAACATAATCTGTCAAAGTAGTATGGGTGTTTTGAATATTGCCCAGCCTCAATTGCAAATGGCAACGATCCGGTGCAAATATGGCAAAAACTCTTAAATGAGATCGTGGTATGTCAGATTTAACCCATATCTTGTGAAGAATGCGTCTTTAGTTTGTCCATACTATGTAGTTTTACCATGTTCTAACGATAATTAGTTTATTTCTCCACTCATGTGTGTCAAGCGCTTTTACCTCGTAATAAATGCTATCAATTGTATCATAGGATTATTATATGATTATCAAACAAACAAAGTCAAAGTATCAAAAACGGATTTAGAAATTAAAAGTTTCAGTAAACAAGGAATCTGAATAAACATAGGAATGTTATTTTTAGTTGGTTTCTATGGATTATACACATGTTGTAGTTAAAGATAAATCTTATAACAGGCCCCAGTTACACAATCATTCCTAAACTAAGATTTTCCTTAACTTAAATCTAGCGAATTTGATACCTTAATATTTTTGTTATTTTTAAGATTTTCAGGAATTTAAGGTGCCATTCTGAAGACAAGTCGGTATGGATTGAATAAAGTACTTCAATATACAGATTTGCTATCACTAGTTTGTTTTTGCTAGTTTTCATTTGTTCAGAATGTTGTCAATTCGATTCTTTTCAGTTATAAATCAGTGGCCATGCTTTATTAATCAGTATTTCATCTCTGATTGAATAGTAGCGATTGTTGATTTAATATTGAATGTAATCAAGACAATACGTACATTTTTCTCACTTTAAATGGTATAATGATATTGTATATTAATTTACTCGATTGCCAATACTCGCATTGGGATTAAACTCTAACTAAACTGATACTACTCCAGAGATTTAGTTAACTTGGGTTAAAAGTTTGATGAATTTAATGGGAATCTTCATAAACCTTTGTTAACCTGTCTGATTGATTTTATGACATCGAATCATTCATCCAGGCTTAAACATAAATGTCCGCATCTAAACCCTAAAAGCAACAAAAATATGAAAACTGACAAAATAATTTAACCACGCGAACTTCCACTGGTTGTTTACGAGAGGTAAGCACTTTCTTTCCAGCTCGCAACACCCACCATGTGTGAACACAACTGGTTAATGCTATGGTAGAGCTTGTTCCCACTACTGGGACTTTGTTCAACGAAGCAGGCTGCTTGCAAATAAATTGTTGACTCAGGGATATTCAAGCCTAGGCTTATCAGGGCCTTCAAAAAGTTTTATGGTCGTCATCACAGTGGTGTTGATAAGTTTGATGTCTCTGTGTCCAGGATTGCCTTGGATATATTTGACGTCTCATAGTTCCATGTTCCTTTCACACAATTTTGATTACACACGTGACGGTGTAACTAGCTAAACAGGAGGTACTTACACTGCCGGAGCACCTGGCCTCACCTTCCTGGTGGAAGTTCACGTGTGTAATCTGACTTGTCAGTTTTTACTTTGCTTTTGGATTGTGATTCGGAAATTGACTAGTATGTTTGTTTTTTGTTAATTTGTTTTTTTGATTTGATGAAGAAAATTTTTTATATTAAATTTCATAATCGTCACTAAGGTGACGTTATTTTTTCAGTGACATTATTTGACATGGTAACTAATCACAACTGTTGTTTTTGTATTAAACAATAAAAAACCCAAGCTGGTCACATGGGAAAAATAAAAGGCCCAGTACTCGCATTGGGATGAACTTTAAATTAAATGATAAAACTACAGAGACCAATTTGACATTGTTATATCTATATTGATGACTTATTGGAATTAAAAAATAAATAATCTTTATTAACGATACAAACATATATAAATAATCAATTAAAATGTCTTGGAAAATGCAAAGAATTAAGAACTAAAATGAATATCCATTAAGTCGATTCCGGGAAGTCTTCGATGCATTATAAACTGGGTACAAATCACCTATCTTTGCCAGTTAGGTAATATTGTATTAATTGCCTGATGGCAGGTTATGTGTTCAATGTAAAGTTGCCAGTTTCAAAGTTTTAACTTTGCTCTCGGATTGTAAATTGGTAACATGGGTCGGTATGTTTGTTCTTTTTTAGAAAGAAATTAGCAAATGTAACCCATGCATTTGATAATAACCATTTGTTTGAAGTGAGCAGTTAGGCCCACCGATAGTGAACCCGACTAAAATATCAAAAACAAACATACTTATCAGTGTCCGAATCACAATCCAGAAGCAGAGTAAAACTTTGAAATAGGGTTTTATTTATCAATGATTATCTTGGTTCGTATTATATTTCATTTATTTTAATTTATTTAATTGATTTTAATTACAACTACGGCAGCTCAGTTGGTAGAATGTCACATTGTACATGGGAGGTCGTGGTTTCAAACCCCAGCCGGGTCTGATCAAGACTTGAAAATAGGTAGTGCTGTTCTTTTGCCAATCACTCGACTTTAAGATAATGAATGTCACGGCTCTTTCGGTAAAGATCTTAAAACGATACCCGTCTCACGGCATGTTGTAGAACCCTCCCTGTACATTGCCACCAGTGCACTACAAAGGAAAAATTTCCTGTTGTAAACCACAATTTAATCAATTATTAAACAATATTTCTTTAGGTTTATTATCAGTTTTTTTAAAAGATTTCGCCTATCGACAATTTAAATATTACATAAACATCATTTACATGTTCATACTTTGCTGTAATGTTGGTTTCCGCAAACGGTTAATATTTAATTTCAAATAGTATCAGGAGAGATGAAGCAATCACTGATGGCATCTCATTTGCCAGCAAAACTCTATTAATGAGGATATACCTTGTACACTAATTGAATTCGCTTTATTACTTTGTAGTCAGCGACCTGAAGCACCTTTTTATGTTTTCTCTTTTCAGCGTCATCCATTCCACCAATTGTTTCACGGATCCAGACATTAATCATCGTTTTTTAGATTATGTAATAATATACAATTATTTACTTTTGATGAGGTAGACATAACACTTTGTCAACCTTTAAGGTTGATACATCGTTATGTCTACAAAATTGAAAGTTAATAATAGTTTTATTACATGACCAATGATTTTTATCAGAATATTTTTTTTAATTACAAAATTTTAAAATTAGAAAAAACAAATTAGTAATTACATAGTATATTAGTGTTAATTTTACAGAACTAAACGGACATACAACTTACTTCTGATCAGTAGTGCTTTGAACAAAATTGTAAAACCAAATAGTTAAAGTGGTTGAAACAAATATCCAATGGACCAAATATATTTTACAAATTAAACTAAAGAAAGATTTTGCATTAGGGAGTATCAACAGAGAAATAATACATTTTATTCCATGACATCATATTTTATTAAAACTGTCACTATAGTTTAAGAAAACTGCAATAATTTGTAAAAAAAAAAAAAAAAAAAAAAACCACCAAAAAAACAACCAACTTTATGTAATGGCGTTTTTTATTTGAAGTGTCCTTTGCTATTTTTCAACATCAAGTCACATAACGTCGCTTGTGTTTTCGCGCCGTGGGTATACTGATTAATTTTTTCTAAACTTGTTTTCGGAAAACGGAAAAAGCAAAATCATTGGCCGCATAATAAAATACTACCATGCTATATATATGTTATAAAATATTGACACAATAGAGAAATAGAGGATATGGTATTTAACTTTGTATTTCTGCACTCAATGAGTCAATAATAAACCAAGCTGTCATATATTATTTACACGTTATTCTATGAATGTTTAATGTAGACAAATCAGTTGGATGTCTCTTCTTAATGACGTCAGGCGGTTTTTGTTTAGAATTAACTGATAAATATTTGTTCATTGCGTATTAAAAACGAACTCCTGTTTTTAATCGTTAAGTAAATAATCGAACCAATCTGGACTTATCCGTTATACAATATATAGAGAACTGTTTGGTACAGCAGGAGTTATTTTTATTTATTATTTCTTGGCTTATGGTTGTGTATGATTATACACTTGATATATATATCATATTTTATTTTTTCTGTAAATAAAAGAGATTGTTATGTCCATACATATTTACTTTCACCATTAACCATACTAGCATTGCAGAGTTGATTAATCCTTGGTATTGTGATGTGCTTATAAAGTCACTTGCAGTCTTAACTACTCCCAATATTCTCAATCTAGCTATCTCCCATACTTTTTCAGAGTTCGCTAAAATAAAAACACATGAACATAGGAGGACATTTAAGAGTCAAATTTACCTAAGTGTTTCTCTATGTTACGTCAAAAATCTGGAGTTTCATAATCAGCGGCCATTACATGCCTTTTTGTCTGTTTCGCAAATAAATGTTTATTGTTTTGTGTTCTTTATGTTAAATTAGTGAACATTATGTCACATGTCTCATTTATTAACATATGAACAATAAAAATTCAAAGAATGGAAGCAGCGAAGGATAATATAAAGAGCCTTTTATATGAATCAGTGATAGATCTGAGGTATGGAATGTACAATAATATTCTGTAACTATACAACACTTGGAACAATCAAATATCAATAGTGACCAGTAAATACATGCAAGATAACTAGTTCTATTGCTATCACTGACATCTCCTGACAGCTTTTTGTCTGTTCCAAGAAACTTGTGTTATTACGTCATATTTAATCAGATCTGATAACATGTCAGATCTGACACAATATGTTAAATACAACTGTTTCGTCTGAGCCAAATACCCCCGCCCCAATAATGTTCAAGGGTTTAATAAATTGCCGCCACCTTGACCTTTCCGATATGACCGTGGTGCAGGGTTCATGACACACCTTTTGAGCATGAAGATTATTCATGTGAAATTTTATGACAGTAAAATGGCGGTATATTTAATTTTATATTATACAAGTGTTAATTCTACAGCACTAAACAGCTGTTTCCGAAAACAATTTTTCATATGCAGTTCTTGAACCAAAATTTTTCAGGGGGGTGAAGAAAATATCCTAAGGACGTTAATTCATTGACTAGCTCATAAACCAGTTTTGCAGAATTTCACAGAACGTCTCCATTTCACCTTGTTGGCTGTCGTTTTCGCTTGTTGTCGTTTTTCTATCGTGCTTCTTTTCTCCTACAATTCTTCATCCTTCTTTGTCCTTCTAAATTATGACTTTTTCACGAGAGCAGAGAACTTCGTTGATATTACGACCATTTACACAACATGATTTCCGTTGAAATCTCTTGATTATTTAAGTGGAGAAGTCATAGAATATTACCGGTTTCTAACGACCAATTTAGTGAAAGCTAATCTGGATAACGTGATAATTAATTGTCGTTTAGTATTACTAATGACATACTTTAGGATAATTTTCAAAATATGAGGATAAAAGTATGAATTAAGACTGTTCTGATATTTACCAAACGTGTGTGTGTGTGTGTGTGTGTGTGTGTGTGATAAATAATTATCATTAATATGTAAGTAGAAGTTCAAGTAGTGATGCTAATAGCTAAATATTTATGCCTCCAGGAAAGTGATCGCAGATGCAAAGATCCGGGAATTTGTGGTCAGTATTGGTGACAGCTGGGAGATTAAAAGTTCAATCTGTTTAAAATTATAATTTATGAGTTGACGGACCGAGACGTTTACTCTTCACGCTAATTAATTTCTAGTTTAATATTATTCTGTCATCATGCATTGCAAGATGTCAGATTGTATTTAAACATGTACAACATATAGAAATAATGAGAAATTGTTTTCCCTCTCCTAAACTATCAGAATATTCAAAACAAATATATGATCCAAGTTGAATACACACCGTGTCATCTAATTTCAATCAAAACAAATATACCAATCAATGTCCAAACCACAACCCTAGAGCAAAGCAAAAACTTTTAAACTGGGAAACCGGGAAAATCACTAAGGGACTAAGGTACTAAGGCCGAGTGCTCCAGAACGAAGGAAAAATGAAAACAGAGGTCAATACAAACAAACAATTAATTATTACCTTCCGGAGCACCTGGCCTCATTTCCCTGGTGGAAGTTCACGTGTCTAACCTAACTTGTCAGTTTTTACTTTGCATCTGGATTGTGATTCGAAAGTAAGGAAAAATGAAAACAAATGTCAATATAAACAAACAATTATTTATTATATACTAACGGAAAAAAGAAACTGTGCAAGATATAAAATTTTAAATAAACAATAAGTTTCAAATCAAAATTTATAATTTGATTTCAGAATTTCGAAAGACACTTATCTACAAAAATTAATGCTCACAGCATCTTATACAGAACACTCATTTCAACACAAAAGTTCTCTAAACCCAATTCACAAAGTTAGTATCGGGTATGTCCACCATTGGCATTAAAGCAAGCAATGCATCGACGCCTCATTGACGCAACAAGGTTATTAAAAATGCCTGAAGAATCGTGTTCCAGATTTCAATAATGTACGTGAAAGTTGATCCAACGTCAACGTCTGATTTTCATACTGACGTAGACAACGTTCAATTTCATCCCAAACGTGCTCTATCGGCGATAGATCAGGTGATATTATTAGCCAGGGTAGCACATTCACATTCTGTTGAGTTAAATAACCATTTACAATACGTGCGACATGGGGGTCTAGCATTGTCATGTTGCAGCGTAACGTCATGTTGCTGAACAAATGGAACAACATGATTTTGCAATATTTCATCGCGGTAACGTGCACCAGTCAACGACCCATCAATAACCGTTAAAGCAATTCTACCATTGGCCGTCATTCCGCCCCAGACCATTACACTTCCTCCACCGAATGGACGACGTTGCACAACACAGTTGTCGTGATAACGTTCTCCGACACGACGATACACTCTAGATCGGCCATCACTGCTGTCCAAATGAAACATAGATTTATCAGTAAATAAAATACGTCTCCAATCACGTCTAGTAAAGTGTAGATGTCTTCTGCACCAATCAAGACGAGCAACTCGATGACGTTGTTGGAAAACTGGGCTAATAGCTGAACGTCTTGGATGAATGCGGCGTTCATGTAAACGGTTTGAAAACGATTCCTTAGTTGCTGCACCCTAATAAAATTATCCTGCCGCACTGACGTCACACGCGGGCGGCCTGATCTAGGACGGTCCCTGGTGTTAACAAATTGCAGAAAACGGTTCCTTAAAGCATTAATAGTGTTTCTGTAAACTACAAATCGCCTTGCAACAACACTACGAGCTGCGCCTCCAACATTCCAACGGCTTGATTTCGGGCATTTGCATCAAGTCTGGGCATGGCGTACACATACTCAACTGAAATTGAAATTAAATTGTTTTTCTGTTTTTCGTGGATGTGAAGAAGGATACAATAGTAACAAAAACCTAAAATTTTGACAAACCAATTCTTTGGCTCAGAGAAACGCAAAATCCGTTCAATGGTCATGGTAAACAAAGATCTCGTGCAACAGAGTTATTCACCCGTGAAAATTTATAAGATGTGTATACATGTTGTTCATATATTACATAAAGTTCAAACCCGTGATATTAATTCTAAAATATTATTTTCAAAGATGCACCACAGTTTGTTTTTTTCCGTTAGTATATTTATTCCTAATTTTGAACGGAATTAAATATATAATGATAAAAAAATCATCAATTTATATCTAGATACCTTACCTTTTATTTTTGATACAGGCAAACTGTCTCTTGAAAACAGCTTTTTGAATTATATTGCTGGATTTTGGTCGATGAATTATTTTTCAATAATTTTCCTCTCGAATGATATTATGCAACTATTGATCTGGATTTTAATAAAATAGTAAAATAGTTCAGCATGGGTAAGTAAAATCGAGTGTTGTCAAAACAAATTATATTCCCAAGGGTTAAACAAACTGGTTATCATTATATCTTTCTATTCTTAGTAAATTATTTACGTTGTACCATTGTATATATTAAATGATTAATTGCAAATTATTTATGACAGTCCAAAGTATCCTTTATAATTTATGTTGTAATTTATAACACACATTTATAATGGATAATAATTATATAATTTATAATGGGCCCTGAATAGTTATTAGCATCTTAAGACCGTTGATCAAAATGTAGCAAATTGAGCTACCATACATATATAAAACGGAACGTTATTCCCCAGGCGTACATTTTAAGTCTAACTACATATCGTTTTTTAAACAGATTTTGTGTTGCAAATGCAATCCATATATAAAGATAAGCCCAATTATATTTTGTATTTTATTATGACAACACGGAAACCTTTGTTCAGATCAGAAATAAATATTCCAGTCATAAATTATATATGATTTTGTCGATTGTTATCGAAATATACGCCTTTTTGCAACATGAAATCGGAATTATTGAAAAACCGCTGCAAAATTTCAAATCGACAGACACAGATTATATATGGTATAATACAAAGAAAGTTACAGCAGATTTAAAATTCTGTCAAATTTTACGTGACATCATTGATATTCTGTCAAATTTGTGAACACTATTAAGGCATATGCTTGTAAGAACAAGACAGGACATTATTCTTTACGGACGATTTACGCGTATTTTGTTACTCTGAAATAGATCTTATTTCCAATATTGTCATAAAAGTGCATCCAAAAAGTAAATACTTTAAAAAATTGTAACAAAAAGACTCCTAGCGGATTTATCAAATAACTTAAACAACCGAAATCGTAGATATTTTAGAGATATTATAATAAAAACATGTGTATCTTGTTTGAAACAAATAGTTTTTATTTTATATATTTGTTTTAAGGAAAACTTTGTATAAGTACATGTATATAATTCTTAAATATTTTAAAAGAAACATGCCAATCTATGTCCAATTTACAATCATTAAGAAAAGTAAAAATGGGCAAATTAGGTTAAAAACATGAACTCCTATTACCAGAGAAGTGAGGTCATGTGCTACGGAAGAGTAAGTACCTCCTGTTTAGCTAGTTGTAATCGCCAAGTATGTATTGATAGAAACAAAGAACTATTGGACGTCAAATTTGCAGGGGAATCCTTGATACAGAGGCATCATACTTATCACCAATTTGTGATGACGATCATGGGCTTGCAACATCCCTGTTTTTTAAAAAAAATTGTATTGGAAACAAACTCTGCAACAGGGCGTCAAAATTAAATATAGGATGTCAAGCAGAAATCTCAAATTGGTAATACGTCATAACATAGCCCTTAATTATTCATTATTTTCAATTAAAACGCCATATCAGTTATATCCCTAGATATAAGTTATAAGTTTAAATAGCAATTCGGTTTTAAAAATTTAAGAATTAATATCGAAAAACACATACAAAAAATTGTATTGAATACCATAGAAATAGATTCGATATAAAATGAATAACTCCAACACACATTCTTGCGTCCTCAATTTATACACATGGTATTTACAAAACATGCAATTGTTCTTTTGTTGCAAGAATGTTTTTAAATTGGACGTTGCAACAAAAACTCCACAACTGTGCGTCACGTCGAGATTCCTGCTTTAATGGCTACTAGTATTACGATATTGGGAAAATTAATGTTCTTGTATTTAAACCATCCTCGATATATGTGGTGTATTGTTTTTACATGTTTCTTAAGTTCCCTTGTTTAACTTATTTGTCATATTTAAAATAGTTTTCTTTGCTTTTAGGATTATGATTTGAACATGGACTGAAATGCTTTTGATTGATTGAATATTTGTTGGTTTTGTTTTATCATTTCTATGTTCGGACATATTATTTTTTTTTAACCTGCCACATGAAATCATCAAATTATTTTATTATTTATTTATTGACGGTATGCAACCTGCTACAGCAATATACGATATATGTATTTTATTTTATATGGAATACAATGATAACAATTTGTCGCTTACATATGTACTTAGTCGTAAATCATGCAGTCGACACACAATGCATCAATTTAATGTAATAACAAGAGATCATCCAGCATGGATTTGGTACCTGCTCTGTAGTGATAAATATATCAAACACAAACATACTTATCTATGTCCAAATCATAGTAAATTGTTTAAAATTGATGGCTTCTTTCGTCAATTTTCATGCTCTGTGCAGCAATATACCCGATTTCCCTGCTTATGGTGTATTTGTTTCACAATTAATACGTTATGGTTGAACTTGTTCACTTCTCGGAAACTAATATTCAACAAAGCAAGTTGCTTACAAACACACTGTTACGCAGGAATATTGCAATATAGGCTAAACAAAGTCCTTAAAATGCATAACCCCCATCATAATATTGTTGATTAATAGAATCTTACACCGGACACTGGACATTGAAAATATTCATCCGAGTTTGAGATATCTCTGTCTTACCCCTATACTGGTGAAGGATTCTTTTTCTCACACATTTGCAACAAAAAGCATGATTTATAAACAAAATATTGCATCAGATGTTCAGTTTTCATGTCACCATCCGTGTCTGCTGATCAAGCCATCAATTTTTGTTGACGTTCTCACGAAAAAATGATTATGACGTCATCAATTAAGCATGTGTAAGTAATTGTGACGTTGAGAAATTGTTGGTTGACTTCGGAATTTTTCCCAACTTATTGAGTCCACCCAACGACAAATTCAGAGCAGGTATAACTACTCGGGAAATTCAGCGTGTAGCCTGTCTCAACCCTAGGGTGAGACAAGGAAATCCCACATGGGTAAAAACGCGGGATTTCCATGTCACAGGTGTGAGAAAAGTATGTCTCTGTAACCAAGATTGTCATGAATATATTTGACGTTCCATCGTTCCATGTTCCTTTCATTCTCAATTATGATTTTACACGTGGTGGATGTAGCAAGCTAAACAGGAGGGACGTCTCTTCCAGAGCACCCTGTCTCACTTTTTTGTTGGAAGTGAAAATGTTTAACTTAATTGGCTAGAAGTTTTTGCTTTGGGATTTCGATTTCAGGGGCGTAGCTTACTATGAGGCAACCGAGGCAACTGCCTCGGTAAAAATCAGATCAGATCAGATTTTTTTTTTAAATTTTTAAAAGAAACACGAATAAAATAGAAAAGGATAAAAAATAATTTATAGTGAACAAATATAAAATTATGTTTTGTCCTTAGTAGTACAGACTTGACTATTCAGATGGTCTTCTACTGTGATACGGATATCGATTATATCATCCGTTTTCAGATTATTCATTATTCAATTCTTCCTGATTTGCAACCTTCATCAAATGGAACGCAAGCCTAAACAAAGAAAGTTAACAGATATGTTTTCTACATCAAAACGTAGTGAATCAAAAAGTAGTGAAACGTCCAGTATGTACCGTGTACGTTAGTCACTATTAATAAATTACTGTCTTTTCGACGACTGACTAAATGAAAATCTCCAGTAAAACTTGAGTTACTAAGTTGATCTATTTGTTCAATATATGCAAAGTTCGGTTTCGGCAAAGTTTTGCTTTGCCTTTTGGACAATGTTTGGTATGTTTGTATTTAAATTCATAAGTTTTCTTTTATATTTACTAGTATTAACAGCAAATATCAGGTTCAGGTGTCGCCAGAATGCACCATTTAACGCCATTTTTTCAAAATTTTCCGGGGGGGGGCATATTCCCGGACCCTCTAGATTTTAAGCGCCTTCGGCGCATCTATTTTTCGCCTCGGTTATAATTGGTTCCTGTCTACGCCCCTGGATTTTGAAATGGACTTGGCATGGCTATTTTTTATTATGTACTCATGGGTGTTTAAGCTATTCTAGGAATCTAACTGTCTCGCTTTTTTTGCTGCCATGTGTCCTCAGTGAGTCATTTATATTTTTAAAATCATAGATAATTAAAACTTCACTGTATATCATTAATGCATCATTATAGATCTTCGACACTAGAAATTCTATATTATTGATTGATAATGCAATATATATTTTACGATTATATCATAAATATTTTAACATCCCATATAAAATAAACATTTTTATAAATAATTTATCGATAATCTACATGAATACTTTTACGACACTGTATGCAGTGTTTTATTTATTTCAATTTAATTTACTTTAAATCATAAATATACTTCTAGAAATATTTTATGTTCGATCTTTTTTTATTCTTTTTTTACTTAAATGTAACGGAACATTTTCTTTTGAATTATGAAAAACGTATTTAAAATATCTCAACACAACGATTTTTTTTACTTAAGTGATTTGATGTTTGCCCGTACAGAAAAATAATTTTCCAACAGGGAGCATATTTATATGTCCCTAAGCTGCCTCAAACAAATGGAAATACACATGTTATTGTTACCTTTAAAAGCATCCCCTTATATTAAAGATTAACTGGTTAATTCATATTCATCTTTTTGTCATTTGTATAGTTTGAAAGTAATGTATATCTTATAATAAAAATGCGATTTTCCTCTGTAAAAAATATGACAAGACTGCTTTTAAAATAAAATGGGGGGGGGGGGAGATAAAAATATGCGCCCATCAACATCTACACTCCATTTGAATTTTCTTGTAATTACACTCTGAGGGCGAAAACATTAACTATATAGTAATATGGAGATAATGTAGTATTACACATTATACAGGTTTTATTTTCACAGCACTAGACGGCCATTTTGGAATACAATCTGTAATGCTTGAGCAAGATTGTGAAACCAATTTTATTAAACGATTTTGAAAAGATATCCAAAGGATCAAGATATATGTTACCGAATACAGCTAAGAAAATACTTTACATGAGGGTTTAGTTTTTGAGAAATATCAAATTTTAACAGCAGCGAATTTAGTATATGGTTTTATCAAACGGGTTAACAGAGTTGCTTGATTAAGGGATCTGGAAAAAACACAGAAAAGGCTGCAGTATAAGACAGTGTCAACCATTTTGAATAACATTATCAAAACCGATTCTGCATCAGATGTGATCAGTCATGTTTTATTTTAAATTAAAAAATCCTAACAATCATACCAATCCATGTTCAAAAGCAAAGTTAAAACTTTGAAAACTGATAAATCTACTATTGTGTGGCCGGACGCTTCAAAAAGGTATATACGTCTTGTCGCACCAGCTTATTATTTCGTTCATTTGGGTTATCAATGATACTAGTTGACGATTAAATCTATATTTCCTTTCGAAATACAAACATTTTCCTTTTGAATATACTCAGCATCATGTTTCCTTTGTGTTTTATTTCAATATTTATTTTAATTATTTTAAATACAGATTTCACCTTTAAAAATCATACTTTCTGTATTTTTATTTATTGAACGTTTATTAACCGGACAGAAAGTACTGCAAAATGCAAAAGTACTCAGATAACCGTTTTAACCAGTTCACGGTATGTTCAAGTGGGATTACGTGGACAATTATTGCACTGCTAACACTTGGGGAAATATGATTCAATTAAACTTCTTATAATTGTACTTAGTTGTTCAAAATAACTGCAACACTTTAACCAGTATAACTACATTATTTTGCCTTTTATCAGATTATCTACGATAAAAGATTACTCAAAGGCCAGCTATTTGAAATTATGGCTTGATATACTAGTATATGTGTTTGTTTCTGAGTCATCAAATAATGTTCAGTAGATAGAATGAATTTATAGACATATCAAGAGAATATGCAACCAAGAACATGAAACAATAAAGAGAAACAAACAGGGCTTATTGAGACCATTGATTATAAAACTTCATTTTCTGGGCAATTACTGAAATTAATAACCTTATTAGGTCCAGTGATGTGGATCTCGAACGCAAAATATCCCACTTATAGATGTAATTTAGGTACCTGTTAAATGCTTTGAAACATATTATATAGAAACTTTCTTAATGAATGTCCATTAGAAAAATATCAATATGGTCGAGAATGCAATAATTACTCAACTGGGACATATAAGTAATAAAAATGATAAGACATTGAATAAAAAGATGACAACGTTGCTTTAACAACATAATTTTATATACAACATTAATGGCGTTTAACATTAGTTACAATCCACATTCACTTTTTATTTACAGAGAAATAACTTCCATGACGGCCATGTATACTAAACATATATATCATTAAATAAAAACTGAAAACTTTATTTTTTAAAATCGCTAGAGTATAAAATATGTTTATTTTCGGATCAGAAATAAAAATAAAAATATCTTTCTGATTTATAAGTTATCAAATAAAAAATTATTAGAATTAAAACCTAATAAAGCCAAAGGTACATTTTGTCAACATTACACTTTTTGTCTAAGATTATTTTCTACTATATATACATACGTTTTATACATTCTTCGTTTAATCTATCTATTATCTTTATACATATTTTTATTCATTAAATTTTTGTCAATGTTTTTTCTGCTAATTTTTCAAGGCTATATTGGTCAAGATGCTCAATGTTGGAGCTTTGCACATACAATAAATAGAAACTCAAAAATTAATTATACAGTCAGAAAATTTTCATCTAATAAAGAATAAATAATGGAATCAAATTTTTGTATATGTGAAAACGAATGTGAAAGACATTTCCAGAAAAGCAACAAATAGAAAAAATGTTAGGAAGATTTTATCTAACACATTAGCAGCATCTTTCCACGAAACTTTAACTTTCTCATTTTCAGACTC
Source organism: Anadara kagoshimensis (assembly GCA_021292105.1). Classification (NCBI taxonomy): domain Eukaryota; kingdom Metazoa; phylum Mollusca; class Bivalvia; order Arcoida; family Arcidae; genus Anadara; species Anadara kagoshimensis. The sequence continues at coordinate 44,342,899 of CM037864.1, forward strand.
TACAGAATTCTCACCCACCTGTACTACCTCATGTTCTTCATACATACTTCCGTTACGAATACTATCCCTTTTTATTGTTTTGATTTTAGCTTTCCTTCGTGATGAATATTTCCTAATCTGTTTCTTTCCCGCCTTTAGTAAACGATGAAGGCAAGGTGGCAAAGGCTCGTTTTTATTTGCAAATCTCATTATGATCGTAGAACACAAAGCTATACACGCACTATATATGAGCTTCAATAATAAAAAGTAGCTCCATAAAGGCATCGGGTTTGATGAATGTGGAATATTGTCAGCCACAACTGTCATATACACTGCTAAAGCTAAAAATACGTGATGGCAAAAGAACTTTCACCAGACTGAACTGGAATCGCAAATACACAAACATTTATCAAACTCAACAATAAAATAGGCGCAAATAGATTGAACAACAAGAACAAAGATCTTCTTTCTAGCGTAATAGGAACTGTACTACATAAATACCTTCGGTCAGAAAATCGGACACTTCAGGAACTCCGACAGAAACTGTCCATTGTGGATTCTCATCAAAACCGAATTTATTTTCAATACTTCTACTTTCAACTTTGATTTGTTTTGGAAAATACAATGACTCATATGTAAGTAGTTGTATGTAGCATTCGTGTCTGTCAAACGGGAAATATTTCACATCCGGGACACAGTGACTTGTTATTTTCCCGCCAAAAATGAAAAACATATACGAATTGGGATATGCTCTTGCAAGCAAGTGATCATTTGATGGATCAAGTATTTCAAATTTGTTGATCGGATTCCACAAAATGATATGAGGTACCCAGATTTCCTTGAAATCAAATATCAAACTTCCGGTTCCGGGCCCGCCATCGAATCCGTTATATTTTGAAGGCTCCCAGCCTAGACGGCTATCAATCCACCATGTTTGAATTAGAACTGTGCTCTCTAAATGACCAGAAACTTCATTGAAATCGTTAACAAACCTTAAAAATAAGTATATCCACACCTTAGTTTCATTTCTGTGCACTTTATCCACAGGTGGACAAAATTTGTTGTATCCTTTGAGCAAATCTTCTCTGAGATTTCTTATTTCGTTGTCCCATTTCCCATAGACTGGTCCACTGTATTCATCTTCGGAACTGTTTGAAGATGCGGCATTATACATAACAAAACATAATATATTCAGTATCGTTAAAATCATTAACATCTTTCTAAACATTTTAAACATATATTTAAAACGCTCAAATATATTTGTGAAAACTATACAAGTGTCTGCATTTAAACTCGTTGTGAACAGCTGAATTATTGATCTTTGTTGAAGTAACCGATTGCTATATATACGGCTTCATACATAAACACAGGTTATGATAGATTCTGACGCCACCATCCGTCAATTTCGGCTAATAATTCTAAATACTAACGAAAACTATACCAATAGAAATCAAATACAACCAGTATGATAACAAGCCATCATGTGTTCACTTATATTGATATTCATAAATACTGTTGTAATATCTATACCGAAATCCTGGAGTAAAATATACTAGATCAAATCACAAACATACCGGATACAAAAATAGCTATACTGTCTGTCAAATATGTGTGGCCGTCTCGCAGCAAACTGTACAGAGCTCTAGATATTTTAAGTTGAAATTATAATCAGTAATGTAAATAATACCACGGATGGAAATCAAGAGATAACTCGTTAAAGCTTTCTACATACCATAATTGTTGTTGCGTATCATGTTTACAAACTGTATAATGTCATCATTAAATCTTTATTATTATCAGCCATTATTTGGATTCCACAATGGCTAACGTTTTGCAATTAATAAATAGATTACAAATTCATGAATCAAACAGATATACTTGATTATATAATTTTCTCATTTATTTCTAAAATAGCTGTTGAGAGTTTTAAATTCCTTATTAAAAGCGAAAGCTTTTTGTAATTTTTCTTTGGTAATTACATAGTATACCAGCGTTAATTTTACAGCCCTAGACGACCGTTTCGGAATACAATTTCTCGTCAGTATTGCTTGGACAAAAATTGTGAAACAGAAATTTATTTCAAGATGTTGAGCAAAATATATTTTACCGAATCCAGCTAAAAGAAATACTTTGCATGAGAGAGTATACCTTAGTTTTTGTGGAATTTTGATTTTTAAAAAGAAGCAAATTTAAAATACAGTGTATTTCTGATAATATAAGATTATTGCCACATGCTATAGTTGGTCCCCAGTGGTACAAGACTCAATATGATAACATACACTTTTGGAACATTTTAATTAAGAAAAAGTATACTATGCATGCCTTTTAATAACGTTTTGTTCATAAATATGTGTTTAGAGATAACAATTTGTAAGTGCACCGCTAGGGTTTTACAATACAGTTGAACAGTTGAATCACAATTATATCCGGTTTCCATCACAAGCCGGTGGCTTTATTGTCAATTTTTAACACCTTGTGTTTACCTCAGTTTTGTTAAAATTCGTTCTTGTTAGGTCTGGTCATTGCCAAGAAATATTTTACAATTTTCGAGTTCCCTCTTTCTATATTCACGTTGTAACAAACCCCTTATTTTTATGATTTAGGTTTAATATCCAAGTGTTTTGATTACATACGAGAATTAAATCTTTATATGTGACGCGCCACAGTTGTTTTTCCTTTGCTCTGATTTACAAGTTTTTAAGTAAATTGTTTTTAATTAAATGTGATAAAACATAAAAGAGCAAAAATAGAAACTATTATACACGTTGACTATATAAACTACAAATGTATATGACTCATTTGCTTTTTATAGGGCATCTATAATACTGAATTCAGTATATGTTCTAGACTATTCCCTCATTACCTAAATTCGAATTTTAATATTCACGTGGTCGCTTACAGAAGAAGGGGGGATAATTAATGGCGTTTTACATCCTAGTTGATATTAATTCGACGGGGGTCAATTCAGGAAATGTGGAAGAAACCGAGGTAATCGCCCGCAACTCCACTACACAAATGTTCACAAGCCGTATCTGTCAAAGTTGGATTTAATCCCTTGTAACAAAAACGCTTTAATTATATAACCAGAAAGACCACGTTTTAAACCACTTGGCCACCGCGACCCGATCTTGAATATAACTGTCTCACGTGAAACTCGATGTTTCTTCAATAAAATCTATACACATTCGATACTACAGCTGCTATTTATCAATATAAAGATGTATTTTATTTATGTATATAAACATTAATTACTAAAATATGAATTTAATTGGTTACACCTCAGTAAGTTATATTTATGGCGAATGGTAACATGTGTCTTCTTCAACAAGATACAACTGAAATCATGGCTTGACGCAGCGATATTACAAGTCTAGGCTTATCAAGGCCTTGAAAAAGTTATACGGTCTTTATAATAATATTGCTGATAGTTATGATGCCCCCCATCTAAAACTACCCTGGATACACATGAATTAGACGTCCGATAGTTCCATGTTCCTTTCATCTTCAATTTTTGATTGTACACCTGGCGGGTGCAGCTAGCTAAACAGGAGGTTCTTGCTTTTCAGGAACACTCATTTACCTAGTAAAAGTTCACATGTGTGACTAAATGTGCCAGTTTTAAAAGTATTTACTTGAATGTCAGCTTCTGGTTTAGACATGGCTTGGTATGATTGGTTTTATTTAGAATTTTGCCCAATACCATACTACTCACTTATACATAAATATATATTTATATCGTTTGGCTCTATTTTAAAACTGTTTTTTCTACAATAAAAATATGGTCAATGAATCGTGAGTCCTTTGAACGATTGGATCAAATATTCATTTGTGGATGAACTTGTATTGTATCGTGGTCTTTGTTGTGTTGACAAATACAAACAGAAAGCTTACAGTTGGATAAATACATTCATACTTTCAGACACCGGTTTCACATTCTTTCCTTCACTAAGATTTCCCTAACTAAGTTCTGGCAATTTTTGTCTATTTTTTCTACTAAAATAAAAAAGTTTCAATAAAATTAAAATATAGGCGTTATACGCTCGAAAATACTCTTCAAAAGGATACCTAAAGCCATCAATATCTTGAAAATTAATAAAATCATTAAAAATTCGCCATATTTAAGTTAAGGAAAAACTTAGCTAAGAAATGAACGGAAACCGGGGGCGGGTGCTTACTTATTTGGATTGGTAACATGCCGGTCAACGTGTTGCTTACACACCGGAAAATTACAACGGCTAGTATGCTGACGTCACTTGTGGCCATTCGATAACCTTTAACTTGGGTTTCACATTCTTTCCTTCACTAAGATTTCCCTAACTAAGTTCTGGCAATTTTTGTCTATTTTTTCTACTAAAATAAAAAAGTTTCAATAAAATTAAAATATAGGCGTTATACGCTCGAAAATACTCTTCAAAAGGATACCTAAAGCCATCAATATCTTGAAAATTAATAAAATCATTAAAAATTCGCCATATTTAAGTTAAGGAAAAACTTAGCTAAGAAATGAACGGAAACCGGGGGCGGGTGCTTACTTACTTGGATTGGTAACATGCCGGTCAACGTGTTGCTTACACACCGGAAAATTACAACGGCTAGTATGCTGACGTCACTTGTGGCCATTCGATAACCTTTAAGGGCAGTGTATGTAAAAGAAGTTAATTAAATTACCACGAGATCGAAAGTATTTATATTCTGTCAATGTATTTACAACATTTAGATTAATCTAATACAACATTAAGCTAAATATTATAATTTGTTATTCAAATTACTCTCTTGGGAAAATTTTGCGAAAAATTTTGCTAAAATTATTACAATTACTCCCCTTAGACAATCTTGGTGATAGAAATGTTGATTACATCGATAAGGAAACTTTTTTTAATCCGATTGGGATTTTGGCTGTTTATACCAGGTTTGATATTCTGTATATGTTAAATTCCTGTTCATTTCTAATAATTTCTCTTGGCGACATTTTGAAGAAATCCAGTTTTACTGTGTCTGTTCAGCATTCAGCAATTCGGGAGCTAAATACATTGTGTTTGAGTTTTTCAAAAATACAATTGGTATCTATTTCAAAATTTGTGATTTAAAACCGATAAACCAACGTGTAGTATGCGTGGCATAACATACGGTAAACCAAATTACACTAGGTACAAATTTTAGAATCCGTATTTGTGACCATTGTCCATGTTTGTAACTGATGATCAAGGTAAGTTTGTACCTCAGACGAAATTGGGGGGGGGGGGGGGGGGGGGGTTGGGTTACGGTGTCTTTTTATGTCTTCTGTCAACGTTTTCTCCGTTACTTTACTTGGAAACTATTTGAAATTGAAATTACAAAGGAACAATCTTTGAGTGGACTAGATGTGCTATTTCCATACGTATTTAAATTAGGCGTATGGTCAGAAAATATCCGGTAAGGTTTCGTTTGGGGCACTTTTGAAGTGGCAAACCATTTTAATTATAACTTGCCGGTCTTATTTTGTGGTATGAATGGCCAACAATAAAGTCAATGTACTTCACGAAGTAAACACAACTGCACTTAAATAAAACAAATCTTAGCCAATTGTAAATTGACATTGAACACATAAAAATAATATCATATACCATTTTTAATTTAATTATAATAAAAAATTAAGAAAATGGTGTTGTCTATTGTCATATACTATTTTTTGAAATATATGAAAATATTATAAAACTATGACAAATATAAAGTTAAAATATTGGACAGGTGTTATTTTTAACAATCTGTTTTACAGTCGGTGTTGATAAAGTATTTTGATATTGACGGACACAAATGTTTCGCCAAGTTTATATAGACAAAACTTTATATAACTCTTTTAGCTGGGAGAATCTCAATAAAATAGAATATATGAAAATAGTTCAACGATCAGATTCGTTAAGGAGTGTTTTGTTAAGTGACGGGATGTTTGATTAGTCTGTCTAATGAAAAAAAAAATGTTTTGATTGTGGTTATTTCAGCTGCAACAAAAATGACAGAAAACTGAAATCAATCATACGATTTTCCATGAAACGAATTAGTTTTTTTGATATATTGGTTCATATATATATTGGTATAAAAACTTGTTTTATTACATAATATATTTTTTCTTAGGGAAACTAAAACATCTTTCTGAACATTGAATTGATTTTGCTTTATCCATGCCAGTGACGAGCTAAGTAAACTTTACAAAACATTACTCATTCTATCATAGCCGTTATGCCAATTTATTCTATATGAAAATGTCGATCACAGATATTTCATTTATAATTGATTATAAAAATAGTTCAATACTCAATGCAAAATATAAATGGTTGCAGCTAAGTTATCAAGTTCTGTAATTTATCTTCACACCAGTCATGTTCTTATTTATATGTATGGTCAAGTGATTCTGTCACATTATAAAAGCTTTACTCGGTATCTACCCTGTTTCCTGATTATAACATAAAGCAAATTCCTTGTCGATACGAGTCATGATTCAAGTGCCATGTGCTGTAATGGAAGTACCGAAAATTATCCTCCAAACATTGGCAGAAGTAAAGCAATATTTACTACAACAGTTGCATTGAGCTCATTCCTCAAACTCGCTGCGCTGCTATTGAAACGCATAACCTCAAATATGTGCCCCGGGAAAATTTAATTCCCAAGTTGCCAACTTGTAGACAGCCATATACTGTAGTAAGAAAACTTCTTATTACTTTAATTCCAAATTATCCAGAAAATCAGTTTCAATTTGGATGTAGTTGTTTCAGAAAGGAAAATGAAAAGTCAACCTTGCCATCTTTGAAACAGCCAATATTCTACAGTGAGAAAACTTCTGATAACTTTAATTTTAAAGTATCCGGAATTCAGTTTCATTTTTAATTTAATTTTCCGAGTCAGGATGAGATACATAGAATTATTAAACTATGGTGTTCTCCAGTGTTTTTGAAGAGGTTCATAGCTTGGTTAATTCAGCGATTGATTACATTCACATACGTAGAAAACTCATCAATTACGGTAAACGTGTTTAATTTCGCGTGTATTTATTTTCGAGGTATATGAAATTTAGACATACCCGCGTAATTCTTTTTTTGCGTCTTTTAAATATGCAGTATAACACAATAATGTAATAGAATTTTCATTCAGTAGTAATTTTCGCAAACAAACAGCGAAATAATCGAAAATTAATACACCGCGAAAATACGTTTACAGTAGGTGGTATAGAATGTGGTAATATGTTCCGTCATCCTGTTTGTATTTGCACTGATGATGCCAATTCGCATCAAACTAACAAAAGCGCCATTGAAACGCAAGGATAAAAACTCAAAATAAACCTGCTGATGTAGTACATATTGACTACAGGCAACAACAAGTACTTAACAACGCCTGAAAATTTGTTGTTATTGTTACACAGAAGGACACTATGCTTTAAAATGCCAAAAATAAAACCCATTTCAGTTCAAGTGAAAGATAATAGCAATTAGATATATTAATCGGATTTATGGCTGCATAAAAGAACCATCCTAATTTAAAACAGTGAGTTTGTTGACAACAATGGGGATACGTTTGTTAATTCATGTAATGGAATTGTAATAAACGTTTACCAAATGTACCATTAGTCTTAATATCAGTGTCCTTCAATGATTTATTGCAAGTTAACAAAACCATAATAGTTAAACATGCGCTGCACTATGTTCTACTTTCAAATTTGATCTTACGGCTAGGTACCATTATAAAAACAGCCAGTATTATTATATATTCAGTTTTTATAGTTTTCTTGTATTTACAAAGATGCCCATTATCATTCACACAATTATGATTAACACGTGACGGTTGTGGCTAGCTAAACAAGAGTTGCTTGTTTTCCTTGGTGGAAGTTAGCGTGTTTTACCTAACTTGTCAGTTTCAAAGTTTTTACTTTGCTTCTGGATTGTGATTCGGACATGAATTAGTATGTTTGTTTTTGATGATTACTTCCCTATCCTTACTTTTGGATTAAGTTCATGTGTTGTTGTAATTTGGACATTAAGAACAGTATTTGAACCAGGGAAAATGGAAATTGGAAAATTTATACAAACAAATGTATAATTGGATGATGGACTTGATTAGCCAAAATGTATGAAAAAGTATTTATGTGAAGGGTGTCGCTAATTAAAAAACACGGCTTACCCTTCTGGAGCAACGGACCTGACTTTCCTAGTAATCGTTTAGATGTTTTAATTAATTTACTGAAATGCAATTTTTTTTCTAAACCCGTGATGCTGATAATGAAATATTTATTTTATGACTACATAAATGATCTCTTTGATGACAAGCGTCTGAATTTTATATTTTCAGGGATGAATTTCAATTTACATAAAGGATATCTTATAGCTCAAACTAAAATTATTAAGCGTAAATAAACACTTGAATTATAGCGATATTTAATCAAGATAAAATTTGTATTGTTAGTACAGTGCAATTTATATCCCATTGAGCTTCAGGGTAAACACAGCCCTGTGTGAGAAAAATGATTTAATATTTCTATATTTCCCTTGTGTCACAGAATAACATCACACATACTGAGAATACGCTTTCAATGCTGGTGCCTTTATAATTGTGTCCGATGTTTGTTGAATTCCGTCATTCCTGTCAGAATTATTGTTACTTGATGTTAACTGATGCCCTCACTTGTGCATATGCAGTATAATAATTAGAAACGTAGAAGCAAATGCTTTTATACTGCATCTCCAAGTAAAATAACTTCCTTAATGCATAAAATAATTGCATTGTTTAGTGAATCAGACAAATTTAATATATACACGTCTTTATTTACTAACTATTTATTTTATTTATATTCCCTGTTGTTAAATTGGAAAAGAGTACCATTATTAATCTAAACTCCATATATATGGTTTTGACTTTCAGGATATGACTGTAAAACATGTAATTGTCACAACCAACATTACCAAGAACATGGCACAATACACATGAAATAGCGAAACAAGACAAGACAAAAACATATATAGTGGCCAATCGTTATATAACTCTCGTCCGTGGTCAGACATTAACGCACGTGGCTATTGTTGTAGTTATAAAGTGGTTGTGAATTAAGAATGCAAAATAGTAAAGAAAAAGACCGAGTTAATGAACGTTATGATTTTAAAACATTTGTAATAAATCTTGATTCTGCTTAAATGTTTGATAGAAATGGCTTTAAATCCAAAACTACCATACTAATCTAAATCCAAATCACAATTCCAAAGAAAGTAAAAATTTTGAAGCTAGTAAATTAGGTCAAACAAGTGAACTTCCAACAAGGAAACGAGGTCGGGTGATCCGGAAGGATAAGCATCTCATGTTTAAATACCTACACCCGCCCTGTGTGTACAAAATTGAGAATGAAAAGAACATGGAACTTTGGGATATACACAGGGTAAGTTTTGATAACAAATATATTATACTTATCAACAATATATTAAACTTTTTGAAGGACTTGATAAGACTAGGCTTACAATATCTTTACGTCAACAATTTATTTGCAAGCAGCTGGCTTCGTTGTAAAAGTTATGAGAATAAGCTCTACCATTTAAGAATTGAATTGCACTTTACGTTGTAATCGGAGTGTAACGCTAAGCGGTTTTACACAATTTGTTATAATTTTCACGTTGTTACATCCCGATAACAACGTAAAAAGTGCAATTCAATTCTTATAATTACAAACCCAAAACTTACCAGTTTTAAGCTGACCTACATTTCTGAACTGATCAGCTGGTTTTCAGAAAATCGACGTTACAAGGTTAAACTGCGTAGTACTACAATAAATGACATCTTTATGAAACGATATAATATCCGATAAAAAAGCTGAAATGGTTTTAAAATTTATATCTTTTATTCATGTTCTAATTATTTTCAGTCAACATATAATTTATGCTATATTTAAATCCATTGACAAAAAAGGACTATATTATGTCTCGTAATCATGAAAACAAACAACACTTTGTACAACGTCATACGTGACGGCCATACGTTTGTAGGACAGGCGTGTTTACATGTTGTTTTTACCCATAACATAAGAAAAACTGCATTGGTTGAATGAATAGTGTGTTAAAAATCTTGAAACCAACCATTGAGATGGAATTAATTTTATCTTGGATGAATAAATGTTTTACCACCTATGGACTGGATGTGAGATTAGGGATTCTGTCACCGGTGGTGCTGTAGTTGTGTGGGCTGATCAGGGACATTTGGAGAAGGTAAACAAGCGGTACGGGTGAATATTAGACTGGAATATAGTATGTTATTAAATTTTATTAAATTATAATGGGCAGGCTACCACTGTCATTATCATCAAGATCCAGTTCAGGCTCAAACATCTGAATTATCTGCACACTGGCATTGCATTCCTCAAAATATTTGTCCTGATCCCCGGCTATAATTGACGTGGGGAAATAAAATGTCTTTGCTTTCTAAAGGATTCGTATGTGACGAATTTTAAACAAAACACCCTGAGGTTTGGCAACCGAGAACACCATGGTCCGTGCCATATTGCTTATAGACACGTTAAATGCTTGCTGACGATAAAATATCGATTTTGAAAAACATTTCATAAATATACAATCTTAAATGTAAATTATTAAAAATATCGGTGAAAATTAATCAAAACATGTTTGAATTAATTTTTCAAAAATTCATTTTATTTATAAAAAATCGAAGTATTTTAATGTTTCTGTATGAAATCTTTCCCGATCTTCCCGTTTGTTTACAATCTTAAAATGACTGTTATAAATAGAATTCAGAGATGGGTAATCCTCGAAACAGACCTAAAGTAGTTCCGGTAAAAAACGTTGTTATTGGAAAGTAACACCGTGTTTTTACAAGACAACAACCAATGAAATGCTCTAAATTGTGTAACAACGTGAAGTTTGTAATTATAACGTATTAATTATAAAACAAATACATCATAAACAGGAGAAAAAACAGCTATAGTATGTATAGAAAAGGAAAGTTCACAATAAAAAAATTGAAGTCATCACGTTTGTCATACAGTCTCATTTGTAGCCTTTCGTTAGCGTCATAATCGAGGTATACATGTAAATAAAGAATCAGTTGTTCCCTTTATTTTACGCTCACTAGGATAGATGGCGTCAGTCCAATCTCCAAATTTACGATTATTAAAACATAGAACGCCATCTTTATATCTGTAATTGGAGTTGGATGATTTTGTGACAGTCTTCTCTCCATGTTTAACAATGCTATGCATGAAATCTGCTTCATACTTATAAGAAACCAATCAGTAAGCTGTGAAGCACATTTTGTGCCCATTGGTATACCGATTGTTTGTTGGAAAATAAAATTACTACCAAACTCAACAAATATACTGTGTATCAAACACTCTTAACAGTTTTTTGTCGGTGGTATCTTCAGTATATTTTTGTTCGTATGGTGTTTTACAAAGTAAACAGAATTCCTAGTCAGCTCTAGATATTTGTATCGTGGCCTACCAATTTAATTAACATTAAATTGACAAGTGAACGATTTTGTAGACTTTCTAAAAAAATTGAATGAGAATATTTGGTGTAAAGTTAAGAAAAATCATTCGAAAATGTTTTTAAAACTTTTTTTACACGGGATACAGTATTGAAGACAACACGTTCAAGTAATTCTCTTGAATTTTTAGCCTATTATAATAAGTATTGAAAATTTAACCCAAAAAAAGTTTAAACTGACCAGTATGACAAGGTGTATCATATTACATATTCTGGATATTTTACGTCCCAAAGTTCCATATACTTTCTATTCTCAATTTGGATTTCAAACGGAAGGTGCCTACCCTTTACGACCACCAGATTTTTAGATATTGAAAGTTCGTGTATTTATACACTCAATTGGCCATTTTTCAAAGATATTGCTTTGCTTTGAGATTGTATGAACATGGATTGGTATGTTTGGTTTTGATAAAACATCGCAGTAACAGAAAGCTACAATAAGAAGTTGTTTACAATTTGAAATGATTTAACCGTGTTTAAACATTTAGACACGAACTGTCCATAATCATATGTCTCTAAATTATTTCCATAATAATAGGTCGCAATTTTAAAATGTAGCGTAAATGGCGAAATCATAAATGAGAAGAGATCGAAAGACCAGAAACGTTATTTTTTAAAACATACATACTTATCCATGTCTAAGTCACAATCCCAAAGCAGAGTAAAAACGTTGAAACTTACAAATAACATGAAACTCACGAACTTCCACTTGTGCAGTGATGTTGGGTGCTCCGAAAGAGTAAACACCTCTGTATCTCTTTTCCGATCTTTTAAGTGACGACTAGATATCAGGTCAAAAGAACGGAAAAGATTAAATGTGCATTTACAAGTTAAACTGATAAAACCAACTGAATAAAATGATCCAATCTATCAATTATACAAAGAAAAGGGACAATGAGAGAGAGAGAGAGAGAGAGAGAGAGAGAGAGAGAGAGAGAGAGAGAGAGAGCTAAAATGTGTGGTTCATTATATTGAGTGTTATTCGACTCGTCAACGTATTACAATAACATTTCACTTACCCTGCAACTCGATTCTTCAGTCCTTAAAATGGTTTTAATTTTTTTAATAAATTTTGTATTTTTGTTAATATTATTTTCATATATTTACGAATGAGTTCTCTGAAGGCAAACATCTATATATCATATTTTTATGGATTTTTGTTTTTATTTCACACAAATGATATTAACACTTCAACTAAAAAAATGAAGAGTTTTATATCTACCCATTAATCAAGATATTGGTTCTCTTCGGAGGCTTTGTTAATGCAATGTAATTATTTGAAAGCAGTCTTGCTGAACTCGTACTGAAATTTGATCTTGAAATTAACTAAAACCTATCTCACTTTCTGTAGGGAATTGTTATTTTCTTTGTGTCTTGTCGTTACCGGGTTGCTTTTTACAAATATGTTTTATTACTGGTATTAAATAGTAATTGTATATGAATTGTCGCCTCTAGAATGTTTTTCTATTAATTTAGAAAAAAACGTTATTGATTCAAAGACTAGTTAACACAAATAGGTGTTGCTATATTTGTCCGTTTTATGTTGAAGCTTATAACCAATGGTCATTACTTATTTCAGTGTCTGTGTTCTATTTTCTTGTTTTTGTTTTTGTTTTTTCTTCCTATTAATATAGATATGGGTAGTTTTGACATCATTTAGTTTTTGCGTTCAATATTTTTCCGTAGTTTTCTAGAGTAAATTACATATTATACCCATTTAAATTTTACAAACTCCTTAGCATTGAAGGCGATTATTGATAACCTCGATCAAATAACACTTTCTGTGTAAACGAAAATAAAGATTTACAAGCACGATTTTTTACATTAAGAAGTAATGTGTATGGAATATTAGCTGATAATGCCTTTTTATCTTAAAGCTTTTTGTTTTGTTTTAACAGAGATTAATGACTGCATTATATCTAATTTTTTAGAAAGCTAACACCATTACAGAAGTGTATACATGCGGAAGCGATGTAAAAACTCAGCAAATCTATTTTGTCTTCCTCTCAAGGATACGATTATACCTAGGTACTTGTAGTGCGCATTTGAATAAAATGTAGGGGTTTTTATCTGCCTTGTTCCGATTGTATAACCGCGTTTACAGCACCGAACTATAAATCAGAAAAAATGAAATTAAATTTGAAAACGAGCTATATGTAACTAAATTAAATTTTACTATTGACATCCGCGATTACTATAGTAAGTCTCTGCAGAGCGACTAAAAAGTACAAGGAATGTTAAACTCATTTATTGTCAAGGCGCGTCAATGACCAAAAGATCTAAAGCTCTAACGATTTTCTGACCCCTCGTATTTCACAGCTATAATGACCTTGCTATCCGCAATTACAACATTAAATCTTTGCAGAGATGACTAACCAATATCTACAAGGAGTTTTGGGTGTTGGTTTTGTCACAGTTCGTTGGTGACAAAATGATCTAAATATCTAATGGCTTACATAGCACATATAACAATCATATTTCGAAAAGCCAAACAATTGTCTACAATCAATCACATGACTTGGTTAGCTAGTGCCGAAATTGGACTCAAATTATACATTATATTGGGATTTTCATTGGTTTTGTATTATTTTATCCAGATTCCGTTCAGATTATGTTAGTAACTTATAAATTTAGGAATGTTATGTGGAGTTTATTGTTCATAAATAACAGCTCAACTAAAACAAATCACATTATCTAAGATAAGTTACGTCTGGACCTGTTTTACAACTCATTTACCACAAAAATAAATGTGTTTTAGTGAGGTAATATGATATCAAATCAAGATCCATGAAGTAGCTTTGGTTTCAGCAAAAACGATTTTTATATTATATTTTACCTTACTGGTTGATATTTACAGACAAATGGATATATGTTATTACCATTTCACCTAACATAGGCTTTTGGTATGGAATGTTTTATGGTGCAGCAATAACCGTAAAAGTTTGTTTCAATACCGTGATTGTGTTTTCTTTACACTGTGCTTCTTATCTTTTCAACCTGTATAAATGGTCGTCAAATAAAGTATCCTAATCTTTATACCCCTCCCACAAACGAAGTTTAGGGGTATATAGGAATCAGCCTGTCTGTCCGTCTGGCTGTCTGTCCCGCTATCGCGTCCGCTCAATATCTTCCGTGTCTATGGATGGATTTTAATCAAACTTATTTAAACCAACATGAGACGATGTGTCGCATAACAAATTAATCTGCATCGGTCACAAGTCAAGTCAAGAGGTCAATGTTGGGGGCGGGGGTATTTGGCTCTCAGAAGACAGTTCTAGTTATCTCAGTACTACGAAATACGTAACACGCAAAATGAAAACTTATCAGTTACTTATCAGGATCACCCTGGATTAATTTAAGGTCCCATATTTCCATGTCCTTTCACTCTCAATCTTCATTACACATGTGACGGGTTAGCTAGTTAAACAGGAGATGTTTAATGGGAGTTCACGTGTTTAATCTAATTTCTCAGTGTTTAAACTTTGTACCTTTCTTTTGGATTATGATTTGGACATGAATTAGTAGTGTCTAGTGGAAGTTTACGTGTACAACCTAATTTCTCAGTTTTTAAAATTTGTACCTTGCTTTGGAATTATGATTTGGACATAGATTAGTAGTGTCTAGTGGAAGTTTACGTGTTTAACCTAATTTCGCAGTTTTAAAAATTTGAACCTTGCTTTGGACTTATGATTTGGACATGGATTAGTATGTTTGTTGTTTATTTGATAAGCCTGATGCTTAAGAAGTCTGGTCTATTTCCTTTTTTATTTAATATCTTAAGTTTTTCTCTTACTTGTTTGTTTCTTTAGCAAGTCTGGAGACGGTCTAGCGATTACCAATGGTAAACACTATAATATATAATTTTAAACAATTTACAGTAAAAAACAAAATAAACACCCAGAAATAATATTGGTGCTCTCTATTTTATGGTAACTTGAATGATTGTTCATCGACAATTTCTAGAACAATGAACTTACTTTTAAAGAATTATTTTATTTATACACATACAACGATGGTAAACTTAGTTTTTTTTAGTTTTAAACGGTTTGCAACAATATTACAGAAAGTTCGGTAAAACTTGGCATTGTAGCAAGTAACCGTTTGAAGTCAAGGGTCTTGCAATAAATTTTAATTTTCCAGATAGTTTTTGCGGTTTGTTTTTCCTATCAATTGGTATCACAGTTTTCACGACCCCAGTTTTCAAGTTTTAATTTTGCTTTTGTGGTTGTTTATTTGGACATGTACTTGTATGTTTATGTTTGATTTTTATTGGTTTACTTTGCCTACGGATTTTGAGCATGTGTGATGTTGATCGTTATAATGCTTTTGTTGTTGCCAAATAATTGTTATTTTTATTATTTCTATAGTCTGTTTCGTTTATTAAATTTAACTATGTTTTATCTTAAATTTTTAATATAGTGTTGGAATGGGATTATATACGGTACTAGCTATTAAATTACGCTTTTGAAGCATATGCTTTTTAGTATTTTAAAAGCAATTTTCCTTTCATTATATTATAATCTAATTATAAATTTTATTTCCGCCTGCAGATTCAATCTTCTAAAAAACTTGGACCCCACGTTGCTTTAAACTAAATTTTGTTCTTTTATTTAAGAATAATTATATTCAAGCGCACAGTTTCTGAAATATGGCTGCACTGTGCATTAAAAACAAATCTTTGAAGTAAAATGATATTACACCTTATGGTATTTTTGTGGCTTGGTTCAAAACCATTCTTGCATAATACGTCAACTATGATTTAGTCGATTAGCTAATATAGTACCTACATGTGCAGTTTTTATTTCCCTATGAGGGTACATCAGAAATTATCTAGTCTGGAAGTAATAAAATTTAATTAGATGTCTATTGATGTATGTAGTTTGAACAAAACATGTGTATTGCAGTGCACATCACTTGATCACTGTGAACGCCAAAGGAAATATACTTTAATATTGTATACTTTTATGTGCTCAGTTTCAACAAAATTAAGTTAAAATATTACAGTTAAAGCTATTTATTACTAAATCATGCGCAAAACAATTGCAAAGATTAGATTTTCATGAATAATTTAGAAGTATTAAATTATCAATGGATTGCTTATGTATTCCTAATACATATTACAGCTAAACACTTCTGAAATAAAGAAAACACGCCAAAGCTTCAATGAGGCGATATGGTATAGATGCCTATTTACACAATTTCCTTAAGTAAGTTCTATGACAATGAAAGGAAGTACATATAAATAGTGACAAAAATCAAATACTTATATGTCGATTCATTACCAAATCACAATCCTAAAAAAAGTAAAACAATCTGGCAAAGTAAGTAATTCTGGAAAAATTCCACAAGCGAAATGAAACTGGTGGCTAAGTAAGAATAAGCAACTCCTGAATAGCTATCTACATTCTACACGTAAAAATCAAAATTAAGAAGGAAAGGAACATGGATCTATGGATCGGCAAATTTATCCAGGATAATTTTAGATATAGAGAAACCACATTAAATTATTAACAATGTTGTGATGACGGCAATAAAAACGTTTTAGAGACCTTTAAAAAGTGTAGGTTTTCAATATGTGTTTGTAAGTAACATTCTTCGTAGTGCAAATGTATGATTTTCCGTTGTAGGAACAATTTTTATCAGAGCGTAATGAATGCATTATAAGCAGGAGAAGCAGGTATATTGTTGCAAGGAAAAGAAACGTTGACATTTGAAAGAAAAAATGAAAATATCTTGTTTTTAATACTCTATTATAGCTTCAAATATAGCCTTTCTAGAGTGTTATTATAAGGATACAAATTAACAAATGTAGCGAAACGTGTGGATTTAGTAGTATAAATTTCATATCTACTGCTGCCTGCAAAATTAAAAAAAAACACGATTTAGTAATAATTATATAAAGCTCTCCAAGATAAATGACATTCACATATTGTTCATATTAAAGATTATTTTAAAAAACCACGTCATCAACAAAGATAAAGCAGGGAGACTGGTTAATAAGGGAGACTGGTTAATATAAGAGTTTCACTCTTGTTCCAGAATCCCCTTTCTGTCTATTTGATGAAATGTTATTGTTCATGTATATATTTATTGAAATAAATATCGTTTAAACTAAGATAAAGCATCCAATTACACAATAAGTATTAGCTTTAGAGAACTATCGAGAATAAACTATTATTTTAATAGATATATCTTCAAAATATATTTTACTGAAAACCTCATCAATAATTTAGTATTAAATGACCAAAAATGTATTTTCTCATGTGAGTTGTTAAACCAGCCTTGACGCCATGAATGTGTTTATTGATTCTGAATGTTATTTGTTGAAGTAACTCTATTATTTATAAGTATTAAACATCACAGTACGTAGTGTGTTTGACTTGTCGAATTGAGTCTGTGTATTTGTATTTTTTTCTGTTCAAAACAAATTCATTGTGTGTAAAATTGATCATTGATGGTAAATAACACTGCCGCCAAATCATTCAATTCCACATACAAATATATAGATGACAATCTGTCTCTCTTAAATGTAGAATCTATGTGGAAGCCATCTATCCTAGCGAGCTTGAAATAAAAGATACGACTGATTCTGCTTCATATTTAGACATATACTTCAATTATGACGCCAACGAAATGTTGTATTTTTTCCCAACTAATACGTTATGCTAGAGCTTGTTCCCACCATGGGAACTTTTTACAACGAAGCAAACTGCTTACATATAAATTGTTCACCCAGGGATATTGCAAGACTAGGCTTATCAGGTCTCTAAAAAGTTTAATGGTCGTCATCTCAGTATTGTTGATAAGTTTAATGTCTCTGTGTTCAGGATTTGATATACTTGACGTCCCATAGTTCCATATTCCTTTCACTCAATTTCGATTACACACGTGACGGGTGTAACTAGCTAAATAGGATGTTTTTACCCTTCCGGAGCACTCAACCTCACTTTGCTGGTGAAAGTTCACGTGTTTAACCTAAAATGTCAGTTTCAAAGTTTTTTCTTAGCTTTTTGATTGTATTTTTGACATGGATCAATATGATAATTTAACAGCACTGGAGGGAGCTTTCGGGATACAATTCCTCATCGGTAGTGCTTAGATCAAAATTGTCAGATCAATATTTTTCAGTGAGTTTAATATATCAAAAGAACAAATATATATTCAAATAAATTTAGCAAAGTAAGGATTTACTTTGTATGAGGGAATATACTTTAGTTTTATGAGGATTTTAAGATTTTAAACTATCAGCAATAGTACATTTAACTAAAACGTTCTGATAAATGTTAACGGATTAAACGACATAATATATATATAATTCATTTTATTAACGTGTCACATAAAACATACATAATAACATATACAATACAGAGATAAAATATGACATCCAGCCTAAAAAACTTATGAGACACTGTCAATTATAAAAATTAGCGAAAATATATACATAGTTATGTTTCTCAAAGGGTTAACCACACTCGATTTGATTTTGGGTGTGAATTAATTTGGTCAAGTGAACAATATAGAACAAAGTGCAAATAATAATAATAATAATAATATAATAATAATAATAATAATTTGCAAAATGTCTCCAAGCTTTCAGGTCGAGTAAATCTTGTACATATTATTTTGCATGGTTACAAATGTCACAGTTTGTTGACTTTTCTTTTGAATCATGATAGTATATTTGAATTGAAAGTTTGATAAAGGTTTGGGAAAAGATTTCCTCATAATTCAATTATAAACATTTTTCTTTCTGAAGATTTAATTCACTTGGTCTCCTATGACCTCTTAAAATCAATTTTGTCCTTTTATTGGAAATTAATTCTATATAACGACGTAGTTGTTTTACAATTTGACTGTAGTGTGCATTAAAATAAATCTTTGAAGTACAATTATAATATTAATGGTTATAGTATCATTGGCTTTAAGTTTTTTTCTATTTTGAGATTCATTCCAGTTTGATGTTTATGCAAAGACTAATGTTTGCAAGATACATTACTTTGAATGTAAGGGCGAATTCCGAATGTTTTATGCTTTGGTGTTCAACAAAATTAGGTCATTTATAAATTGTAATAGTTTTAATTAAAAACAAACATACTAATCTATGTCCGAATCACAATCCAGAAGCAAAGTAAAAACTTTAGAACTGACAATTAGGTTAGACACTTGAACTTCCGCCAGGGAAGTTAGGCCGGGTGCTCCGGAAGTGTAAGCACCTCCTGTTTAGCTAGCTACACCCGCTTCGTGTGTAATCAAAATTGTGTGAAAGGTACAAAGGACGTGAATTATATCCAAGGCAATCTTGGACACAGAGACATCAAACTTATCAACAATACTGTGATGACGACCATAAAACTTTTTGAGGGCCTTGATAAGCCTAGGTACTCAATATTCCCGAGTCAACAATTTATTTGCAAGCAGCCCGCTTCGTTGTAAAAAGTCCTTGTAGTGGGAACAATCTCTACTATAGTGTATTAATTTGGAAACAAATACACAATAAGCAGGAAAAGCAGGTACATTGCTGCATAGAAAAGTAAAGTTGACAATAGAAAATTTAAGTCATCACGTTTGTCATAAAGTTTAAAATGTAGCCTTTCGTGGGCGTCATAACTCATGTATTAGTCTAAATATAAAGCAGGACTTTCTCAGTCGTGTCTTTTATTTCAAGCTTACTAGGATAGATGACATTCACATAGTCTCCAAATTTAGGATTTTTAAGAGAAAAAATCTATATATCTGTATGTTGAGTTGAATGATTTGGTGACAGTCTTCTCTCCAGATTTACCAAGGTTCTGCATAAATATTGTATAAAATTTAATAAGTAGATTTTTGCATGAATTACCGAAATGCAACTTCTTTAAATTTTAGAAAGCTAAGATTGTATGAAATATACTGACAGAAATAGAACAAAAACAATCCTGATACTTTTTCCGCTGATGTGTAGAGCTGTACTTATTTCTCGAAATACTTTGACGGCAGTAGTCATTGATCGTGTTGTGTGGTTTGAACATGCTGTTATATATCAGTCTTTTTTGCCTCTTGTTTTGTTCGAGCGTTGTTGTCATTAACGTGTTTTGATCTTGGTGTCGCTGGAATATTTTGCCAAGTACATGCTTTCTAGTAACAATTGTTTCTTATATTTAATATACCAGCATAATTGTCATGTGCTAGTTTTGAATGCGTTATTTTATAAAAATTCAAAAGTAGCACATGACACTAGTATCAATCAAAGTCATACCATACTCTACACATATGTACCGATATTAACGTATCTTTTATTAGTTTTGTTCTGATCATTACTGATGTGGAATTTAATTTAATTTATTACATGTATCTCTATAAAATATCCATGCATCAAACGCAACAAATGACATACGAATATAATATAAAAGCTTTTTATATTACAATATGTTATGAAATTTTGTTTGATATAAGGATTGGCGCCTTTATTTTTTGTTGTTTATAATATATAGTGATTGATGTCCATAGCGGACTTTTCATCATACATACACATCATCGTACTAGATTCGTGTTCCTGAACTTCTGTCACACTAAAACAATACATTAATGGTGACATTTTAAGGCCCTGAAATAGCATCTGTATTGAGACTGCAAAGTGAATCCATATTGCTTGTGCATCATTGGTAAATCTTTTGGATTAATTATTATGCTTTGCTTGCCGCCAGTGACAGCCTATAGTCTTGAGTCTAACAATCAATATTAAAATAGTGTGTGATTTTTATTTTAACTGTCTCATTCATGATTTAGTAATATGTTCTGACATATATATTTAAACCATCTACATGTATAATTCAACATGTATTACGTTTTGTACGTTTTATTTGTTATCTAAAGTTCTTAAAACTATTTCAAATGAAAGACCATTTGTATGATGGCTCTGTATCCATAATTATCCTAGATATACATTTAGTTGACGTACCATAGCTCCATGCTCCTGTCATTCTCAATTTTGTTCACACATTTGGCGGGTCTAACTAACTAAACACAGTGGCGCTTCCCCATCAGGTACACCCGGTCTCACTTACCGGTTAGCAGGCTTGCATATTTACGTGCCTAAATAAATTTGTAAGTTTTTAAAGTATTTGCTTTGCTATTTGGATTGTGATTTAATTGTATGTTTGTGTTTGACACAAGTATCCTCGTTTAACTTAATATCCCAAATGATTAACACTGTTAGAAACAAGATTCAGTTCTATGCCTAACCGATATCTAAACGCCTAAATTTTTTATTAAATGATCGAAAGTATTTCAAATAGACTGATACGTTTGTTTATCATGATAAGATACTCTTGAGAATTCATATGCTGTGCACACCGTTTGTATGCAATTTAATAAATGCAAATAACATAATTGCGTAATCGAAAAACACTTTTCCCCAGTTAAAATTAATTAAACAACGATGCACTTAAATATAATCAATTGGTATTTACATTTATAATAATTAATCTTATAATGTTTATATGACGCAGTTTAAATGTTAATGAAACATTTACAACAAAATCTCCATTAAGCCTGATTATACTTTCAAACAAAAACACACTGCATTTAGAAAAGTATCATAAATATTTGTCAATGCAAACAAGTCTGATGTACGTGTTTATTTGCTCAATTGAATCTTACAATTACAAATTATAATACTGAAAGTACAATTTACAAGGGATTTCTAAACTTTCCTTGGCTGGATGGAGATATTCCAAGATCCCGTTGTCACTGTATCTACAATACTCCATTATGCACTCTATATACAAATAAATTGTTTACGCAAGGATATTGCTAGCCTAGGCTCTATTTCAACACTCTCAAAAAATTTGATGGTCGTCATCACTATATTGTTGACAAGTACGATGTTCCTGTATCCAAAATTACTATGGATATATTTGACGTCCCGTGTTTCTTCATTCCCAATTTTTCTAGCTAAACAGATCATTATCACAACATAATTTTGTTTGTTTGTTGTTTCCTGGTTTATTCAAACAAGGAATCTTGCATCCAATGTATTAATGCGATCTTGTTTGCAAACTTTATTTTCAAACTTTACAACTCATGTTCATCGAGTGTGCATCAAGACCCACAAAAGGATATCAGTAATATTTTTTGTAAATAGTCCAGTTCCATTGAGATGTGTTGATAATTTTAGAATGGACATTTGTTGTAGTGCAACAACAAATACAAAAAAGAAAAGAAATGGGCTGGCTCAGAATAGGAGCTTTGGGGGACTTGCTACAGAAATATCGACCCAAGCCCAGTTATATTGTTCATCTAAATATACTTATTTCGAAATCAAATTATGAACCCCAGAGGTAGTGAAAATACGCATAAATGACCGACCATTGTTTCCATTGAAACAAATTGAGATTTTCCAGAGATGACAAATGTCGGTGATAAGGATTTACCAGGTGTTTTCACTGGACTTCAATGCACATTCGATGAACGCGAGTAGTAAAGTTTACACCTCCAAAAGAGCCTGAATTACCATCTCAACAAATTTTCTTAATAAAAAAAACATACCAATACATATCGAAACCAAAATCCCAAAGCAAGGACGCGGTAGCCTAGTAATTAAGACGTCACTCTACAAATCCAGGGTCTCTCACCGCCGTGAGTCCCGCTCAGACCACATGTGGGAAAGTAAATTTTCTTTGTCGTTGGCCTTTACTGGTTCACCCGGTGCCAGTATAATGAGACTGGGGAGTGGTACGATAGTCTGCGGCGTACTGACTAGCACCTTAATTAAAGTCGCACCGTGTGCGCGCTGGTACAAGGCAGACCATACAACACACTCGCACTTCACATGCATGCACGAAATTGCTCATATATTAATCCATTAATGAAATAGTTCTCGTCGCGAATAGCTATAAAAAAGGCTGATGCGACGTTAAGCAACATTCAACCAACAAACCAGCAAAAATCCCGAAGCAAATTTAAATCTTTGAAGCTGGTAAATTAACACCCGAACTTCCACTAGGGAAGTGTGCCCGGGTTTCTCCGGAAGAAGCGTTCAAATAATGATAAGCATGCAAATATAAAACAAAGAAATTACTATATAAGTTTCATTTATATTTAATTTACCTAGTGATTTCTGGTATAATCTGAATCAACGTCTCAGATAAGTATCAATTATATACTGACACTAAGCCAAACAGCAAAGGTTGCGCATCGAGATCGAACCAACAGCTCATACGAATATCATCAAAGCCCGAACTTGTCTTTAATCAAGCCCGAAGTTAAAAAAGTTAAAAATATTACATAAATGGTTACGAATTCGAATTCAGCAGTCTTTAGTTGATACAATTATCTCAATCTTTACCAAAAATTGCTACGAAAACAACCATGTTTTAAGTTTCGTAAAATATTGTGACAGAGCTCCGAATTATATTAATGCTTAAATGAAACAGGATTTAGTTTTTTAGGCTTTAAGCTGTGGTTTACGTATCATGATGATTAACTTCATCTCCTAGACGAGGTTGAGTATAACTGGGTAAGGAAATTTGTCAATTCTAATGTTGAATTTCGGAGGTTTTCTCCAAACACTCTTGTTTCCTTTACCATTCCAAAAATAACCACCTTCATATAGGTAAAGGAATCTTGACTTAGGACTCCCAAGTACATACAGTGGCACCAACAAGCTTTTTTTGTGGTGATGGTATCTTATTGAATAAATACCATGACTACAAAAGCTTGTTCGTGCCACTGTATGTACATTTAAAAATATCAGTAGTTCCTGTTTAAAAAAATAGATTAAAAATGCATCAACAGGGTTCTGTACATTTCCCCACTCCCATCCTTATTTCATTTTTGTAACCATAACTGAGTTATTAATGTTTATTTAAAAATAACATTACGAGTTAAACTGCAGATACCAATGCCACTGTTCTGAAACTGTGAAGACACACACCTACACGTGAATCAAATGTGATTTAGATATATATGCAGCTAGGTATTTTACCATCCCTGTCATCGATGTCACATTAAAATATTCTCTGGAGAAATATACAATCAGATATTAAACCAATACAATTTATTTATTTCAGAACCGTTATAATGCCTTGATTAATCCTCTACATTTAATCAAATGAATACCGACAATACCGTTATTATTGTACAAATTTCTCACTTCAGTATCCAAACATTATGTACAAATGTAACTAAATTGAAGGACTATTATCAGTAATGAATTGGAATTTTATAGAACGTTTTATGCACCATTATTCAATCGCATGTCCCAGTATTACACATCCATACGAACCATAATTGCACGTCCCTCATTATCGATGCATGACATCAAAAGTTTAAAAGTTCTTCAATGTAAAACCATTTTACGTATATTGGGCGCACTATTGAATCATCAAGGGAGAATAATTCTTACAAAGGAATGAAGCTTAACTATTTTGAGTTTGTTAAGGGTTAATATTACTGCATAAATCTGCAAAATTAGTGACCCTGTTTTGTTTTAGGAACCATGGGCTACTGGGCCCCTCCTAATCTTAAATATATAAACGTGGATTGATTGATTTAACGTTCCAGTCAAGAATATTTCACTTATATCCAGACGTCAACAGTTATGTTTAAAGTGAAGAAATCTTTACCTTTGCAGTGCGCTCAGGGTAATGTGCATGGTTGGTTCTTTAACGTTTCACGCCTGCCATGACGGGTGGTTCTTTAACGTTTCACGCCTGCCATGACGGGTGGTTCTTTAACGTTTCACGCCTGCCATGACGGGTGGTTCTTTAACGTTTCACGCCTGCCATGACGGGTGGTTCTTTAACGTTTCACGCCTGCCATGACGGGTGGTTCTTTAACGTTTCACGCCTGCCATGACGGGTGGTTCTTTAACGTTTCACGCCTGCCATGACACTTGGCATCGGTTTTTAAGAGACCCAGTGACTTTCATTTCTAAAATTTCTAAAAACCGAGTGCTTGGCGAAGGGACAGTCACTACCTTTTTTCAAATCTTGGTCAGACCTTGACCGCGGTTGAACCCAGGACCTCACAATACGAAGCGAGCACTACCAACTGAGCTACTGTATTGGTTGCTTATATACAGACACTGATTGTATATTATACGCGTTCTTTTTTAGTTAAAATCAACAATCTTTTTTTAATATAAGAGTAGACACGTTTGTTTATGATTTGATACATAATCTGATCTGCTTATTGGTCCAAACCGTGTATCTTGTGACCATTGATCTAGCTAGTGACATACTCCATGGGCCAAATTTACTGATGCAAAAATTTGATTTAGCATTTAGCAAGTGTATGATTCTATGATTTGACTTTTCAGAACAGCATGAACCATAAACGAACTCGGCCTTTCTTTTGTAAAAAAGTTTACTTCTTGGTATGTTTGATTAGAATTGATCAAACATTTTTCCTACTTTTGTGCCAAAGAGGTTTTCTTATTTGACCCGAGACCTACTTATGAATCCAACATAACCAATATAATAATTATGAACTCGGTCTTGATTCTTTAAAGAGAATCGTTGTGAGAAAAGTGTGACGACTATTAGACTAAAATTGTAGCTTAAAGCATGTATGAAATATAATATTTGCCCTTCTGAATCATTGGATAATTTTTTACACTTGCTCTAGAACAACGCATAATGGATTTTAACTCCAAACAAAGAAGGAGGTTTTATCACATAAAGAATCTTTTCCCATGAATATTCATTTAGGAAATAAATCCCAATTTTAACGCTGCAATGTTGAATCAGTAACAATTATTTACTTCATGTTGCTGCAATGTTTAATAAGTATTTTAATATCCTCATAAATTCATGTCATGTTCCATTATATTTACACCTGTTCATATGCCTGCTCATTAAGTGGGGGATTATGGGTTCGAAACCGACTTGGTCTGACCCAAGACTTGAAAATGGCTAGAGACTGTTCTTTCGCAAAGCACTCGGCATTACGAAATGAAAGTTACGGTTCTTTCGGGTGGGGACTTTTAAATAAACGAGGTCCCGTGTCACAGTAGGCGTGGCACGATAAAGAACCCTGCTCTATAATGTCATCATCACAACACATAAAAAAATTCTGCACCTTTGCTTGTATCAGGTGACGTCTCGATTATTATGTTCCTTGACTGGGACGTTAAACACAATTGCTCAACTCTTTTCATATAAAACATAAGAGTTGCCGCTCTTGAAATACGTAAAAGAGATTGTAAGTCACCAGTCGAACATAACTTACATCGAGACTGTCAGTTCTGGGATGGCGGAAGGAACCAAATCTGTCAAGACTGTTACAGTTATGTCACACGGTGGCAGGATAATGCACTAGCGAGGTACTGCTATCTCTCTGACCTCGGGATCAAACATGAAGCGCCACTTTAAACACTGTCAATAAAGGGACATAAGCGAACCAGCGCGATCACGTGTAAAATAATCGTGTTCAGCGCTTCATTAGAAAAGGTTAAGTAATACTAAAAGCTGGTCTTCTATCGAACCCATATATCAATATATACAATATAATAATAATATCTCCATTGCTCAAACTCTATTTATTAGTTATGGGGAATATAAACAATTGAATATGAAATCATAAAGGAACTTGTAACAGCTACACACATATGTAATAATTTGATAATGATGTGAATGATCATTTTCTTTCTAATTAATGCACTGTATAAAGTTGCTTTTATTTACTTGGGAATTAATTTCGTTATATTCACGGTTTCACTTTATAACGTACGAAAGTACGAAAGCCTATAAAGCTCATGAATAAAAAAATTAAAAGGCGTAATAACGCGAAATAAAGGCGTTATAAAAGGCGTTATAACGCCTTTAAAAAGGCGTAATAACGCGAATTGAAAGGCGTAATAACGCGAAGTAAAGGCGTAATAATGCGAAATAAAGGCGTAATAACGCGAATTTAAAGACATTATAACGCGAATAAAAAGGCGTAATAACGCGAAGTGAAAGGCGTTATAATGCCTTTTTGTCTATATATAGAGCAGTCACTTCCCTTGAGAATGTTTCTCTCCATAGGTTAACAACCCTAACCACAAACAGATTGGTTTTAGTTTGAATAGCTTAAGGCAACCCTTGATCTATTCATACTTAGATGTCACAAATGTCATTTAATCATTGTTAAAAGTTAGCGATTGACAATTAGACAGGAACTTTTTAATAAATAGCCATGTGTATATTGCCAATGTTTATCAATGTTTATATTTCAGATTACTTAAAAAGATTTTCATCCCCATATATAAAATGATACTCTTTATGAAAAAACTTTAACATTGAAAAGAATCATTTCTTTATGTTTTACTTAAATAGTATGTTTATTTCAGCGCAGGATCGGATGATGTGCAGTCTTTGAATTTTCATAGAATAAATACATATAAAACAGCTCATTACAATACATATAGTTGTGCAGGAAACACACACACACACAAACACACACACACACACACACACACACACACACACCACACACACACTTTTAATATGTATGTAAAGGGGGGTAGAGATAAACCCCAGGACCTCCACATCATTATGGTAGGCATCTTAATTTCGCGTTAATACGCCTTTAATTCGCGTTATAACGCCTTTCAATTCGCATTATTACGCCTTTATTTCGCGTTATAACGCCTTAATTTCGCGTTATTTCGCCTTTTAATTTATTTTTATTCATGAGCTTAATAGGCTTTCGTACTTTCGTAATAACGCGAAATTAAATACAAAATGAATATTTTCATGTAGCATTCATTAAGCTAGACTTGGATAATCTGTACAGAAAATTGTAAATACTGCACCGCAATGCACTGAATAAGTTCCAGTGTCTGAACCGTGAAAGTTTTTCCCTGCATAAAAAAAAACTAAACAGTACTTGTTGTGGTGATACAAGAGCATTTGTGAAAATAAGCTTTCTTCATAATGCATAGAAAAGTCTAATGGCGTCATTGTTTGCATTTTTGATACAAATAATATACAGGATAGTGTAGGGAATTATTCTGTATGTCGGATATTGATTTAGATGTAGATGGATTTTGTAAATTTTAGTCCATCCGTTTTTCTCATTTTGACATCTAAAATAAATATTTAGATTTCCACAATTTTTGGTCCGAGCACTAATAATTAGGAATTTTAAACCACCGTCGAGTGCTGTAAAATTGAAACAGGTTCAGCAATAGTTTACATCGTGAACATAATGTTAAATTGTGTTGGTGTGAATGATTACACAGTATACCGTCGTATACAGCGTTTACAACAAACATGTTATTGCATAAAACCCTTTTTGATGTTTTTAGAACAGGCAGCTCGTAGACTTATATCTGTTCAGTACATGCTTAGTCAGGCAGGTGTTTTGGAAAGCTTACACTCGCTATACTTTATCTCTCGAGAAACTGATGACCACGACCTTTTAGGTTCAACAACCTAAAAGGTCGTTGGCATCAGTTCAGTAGTGTCATATACCACTATTTAAAATTTAATCATAAAATACGGTAGAAAACAAATGGATTCTATAAAAGATAAAGTTGTGTTAATAACAGGTTAGTGTTATAAAATATAAATATAGAAGACTGCAACTATTCTGAATTTTAAAGTTTGTGGCACGACTATGCATGTTTTCTTTTGTTCTCGGATGTTCTATAAATCCCCATACAAGTGAATAACTTGTAGGGGCGGAGCCTGATTTTCATTGTCCTCAACCCAAAAACTGTGCCGTGCTGTAAGTGAATTACAACAAGTGGTTACGGTGACCTGGGTCAAATTAAGGACAAGATCATTTAAATAAAACCAAAGCAAACATTACACACAATTAAGACAAATCTATTTTAATCCAAAAAACTAGTATGGCATGAAATTTGAACAAAGTTGTCACATATTTCCATTTGAATTTAATTAGCATAAAATATAGTGGTAAATTGGTCACTGTATTTGTTTGTAATCCTAAGAATCTGCTTCAACTACTACACAACATATAATGTCCTTAAGTTTTCAGTGTTTTGAGATAAAAACAAGTAGTACAATTTTTGTTTCTGTAAGTTGCACTAAAACATATTCTAGACACTCCTAAAATACAAAAAAAAATCATTTTTTAATTTCAAAATATTGAAACAAATTGAATACAGTAAACCAATATAAAAATGTTAAATCATTGTTCTAAACAGTTTTAATATTTTAATGTATGCAGGGGTTCCAAATTCCACGGGTCAGGGATTTGGAACCTATATATTGATTTTGCAATGGTACCCTTATATTTTATGATTTTAACTGTAAAAAATGGATCTGCCATTCTAAATTTAAAGTAAATATGTATCACAGAACATAAGTAGATATCGGAAAAGTAATACTTTCACATCGTTAACATAATATTAAATTGTTTGTATGGGTGATCACATAATATAAAGTCGTATACAGCGTGCAATATCTAGTAAAAAAAACAAACAAAAAAAACAACACGGCATAATAACCCTTCTAATGTTTTAACAACACTATTATCTCGTTGACGGGCAGCTTTATCGGACATTAACATTAACCTGTATAGGCTCAAGGTCCTATTGTTGCTATAATTAGCCTCACCCAGAGAGTAGGTCGATAGGAACTAGCGCAGACCCCCCTTTATTATTTACAGTTTAGTGTTGTGGCACGACTCTGCAGGTTTTCTTTAGTTCTCAGATGTTCTATAAATCCCAATACAAGTGAATAACTTGTAGGGGCGGAGCCTATTTTCATTGTCCTCAACCCGAAACTGTGTTGTAATGTTTTGTCGTGCTGTAAGTGAATTACAACAAGGAGTTACGGTGGCCTGGGTCAAATTAAGGACGAGATCATTTAAATAAAAGCATAGCAAACATTACACACAATTAAGGCAAATCCATTTTAATACAAAAAGCTAGTATGACATAAAATTAGAAAAATTGTCACATATTTCCATTTAAATTTAATTAGCCTAAAATATATGTTCAACCACTACACAACATATAATGTACACCATTTCGTTAAGTTTTCAATGTTAGTAGTGAATTTTTGTTTCTGTATTTATAAGTTGCACTAAATCATATTCCAGACACTCCTAAAATACAAAAAAATCTTTTTCAATTTCAAAATATTGAAACAAATTGAATACAGTAAACCAATATATAAAAATGTTAAATTAATTGTTCGAAAGAATTATTTTTTTGTTATCATGTATAAAAGGTAAATTATTTACACAAATTTCAACATTTTAGCTATTTATTGATTTTGCCATGGTAGCCTTATATTTCATAATTTTAACTAATGGATCTGCAGTTTAAAAAACAAAAAATAGATTAATGCTGCTCTTTCTAATTGCATATGGACATTTCAATGTTGAAATTGGACTTTCAAAAACAAAAGGTGCTGGACCTTGCATAACAAAACATATTTTAACCCCTAGTAATCATGCATTATCTCTAATTATGAAACTCTTAACTTTGACATTGGCAACTCATTGCATATTGATATTGGTTATATAATCACTTGTTGTACAATATACAGATTCAATTTTTGAAATATACAGATTTTTTAATGGTTATCTGAATTTCCACTTTTCCATCTAAAACTATTATTTAAGCAAATTTTAGTTTAAAATAGTACTCACCTATTTTCGCCCATGCTCTTCAACAAAATGCGACAAACTAACACACTTTCTAACCTGAAGAGATGTTGGGTACAACTGACCACTGATTAATGGGTTATTAATTTGGTCATATTTGCTCTAAGATTGTTAGATGACCATGCTTGCCATCTGCCACACATGCAAATTTTTCAAGGGGTTCACTAATTTGCATATTTTTGGAATTCAAGCCCTGTTCATGCGGCGAGGTTTGCTCATATGTGTATAAATACTTACCTATGTATGCAAATGTGGCACGTGCACATGAACGCAAATACTCACGTGTGTAATTTTACTTATGGAGTAAATTTGCATTACCTCTGGAGGTAGTGCAAAAGTATCTTGACACACTATGCAGCTATACATAGCATGCAAATGCTGCACATGAACGCACAGCAAATTTACACGTGTTAGTAAGCTGACGCTGTGCGGCTCTGATGGTATCTTGAATGATATATGAGTTCCATCCAAAGAGCCACCACAGTTTGGGAAACCCCATCGTTTTCTTCATATCCGTTTAGTACACTTTTTAGACATTCATCTGTAGGGAATTTGAAAAATTGAGGAAATAATTTGTCAACTACAGATGTCAAGGACACAGTTCTATACACTGGATTAAGAAACCCTTAAAAATACAGACTGTCCGATACCCAGGGGATGAAGCCAACCAGTAAACTGTGATGGCAACTGCCAAAGGATCTGATATAATTTGTTATCTGGCTTTAGCGCTGGTTTTAACTGACTGCATAAATAAGTAAATGTCTCTTTCTACAGACGAAAATTCTCAAGCCATTGGTCATCATTAAAAGGTTTGTGGTTTTTTTTTTTTTTTTTTTTTTTGACAATAATTTCCCACCATAGTTCTGATCTGAGTCTTTTTAACACAGATTGTTGTCTCGTCAGACCTATAATCAAGCCTGTTTTTAGAAAGTAAGGCATATGCCTTCTGGGTCTTGTTTGTCTATCCATTTATGCTTTTATTTTAATAATTGAATTAAGAATTTGCATATGGTACTATTTTTCCACGTACGTAAATGCATGCTATGTAATGTTACACATGTAAGCAATTCTCGCCACATGAACAGGGCTTTATTTTATTTCTAACACAGCAAATTCATGTCAATAATGTGTCCTGCCATAAATCATTTATTGAAACTCGAAAGTGTGCTGTATTGACTGTATTGGGAAT
Organism: Anadara kagoshimensis; assembly: GCA_021292105.1. Lineage (NCBI taxonomy): Eukaryota > Metazoa > Mollusca > Bivalvia > Arcoida > Arcidae > Anadara > Anadara kagoshimensis. Next base: position 44,375,179 of record CM037864.1, read on the forward strand.
GACATTCGAGGGGTGAGGGGTGGGCCACCCCTGGTCTGTAATTCCCAATACAGTCAATACAGCACACTTTCTCATTCAATAAATAATACCTTTTATCTGAAGTTAGTTACTTTTTTAACATTCAACATTCAACGTTGAAGAAGTAAAGAAAAACTTTTTCAACATTCGGATATAAAACACGATTTAAGTTTTCAATTTTCTTTCCCACCTATAATCGCAACTCTATCCTCCATCCTCCCTTACAACATCTAACAAACAAAAAACAAACATACTAATCCATGTCCGACTCACAATCCAGAAGCAAAGTAAAAACTTTGGAACTGACAAGTTAGGTTAGACACGTGAACTTCCTGGTACGGAAGTGAGACCGGGTGCTCCGGAAGGGTAAGCACCTCCTGTTTAGCTAGCTACACCCGCCACGTGTGTAATCAAAATAAACTAAGACACTGATGTTGAATACATTTGACCCCTGATTAATGAGTTTTTTTTTAAATGTTACGTTGTCTGCTGACCATACTCACAGTGTTGGAACGGAAGTTTGATCAAACTGTACAGTTGTCAGTAGCTCTGTTTTCTGAAGCGAGAGATGAACATGGCAAAAACGATTGGCGAAGAATTTTTAACCAAGAATAAGCATACACAGTATTATTACCACTTTGGTAAAATACTTACAATCTGATTGGTTAAAATCTTATTTATACTATCCCATATATTTAATTTTCCAAGGCAATACGGTCGCCTGAACGGGTAATACGGATACCACGTGATCCGGTAATACGGAGCTTCAAACCTGTCGGGTTATGGCCGCCCCCATGGTTCGCTTCAAGTATTGCAGTATATTTTTAACCTGTTTGTTTTCAAAAAAGTATTAAAAGTAACAAACGATTTTTAATTTTATAAATTACAGAATATTTTAAAATTAAAATTTTGTGTCTGACGTTTAGAAAATAAGATTCAAAATTCGAGTTAAAAGTTCGTATCTGCGACTAAAGGGGAACAACTCGCATAGAAACGTCGTTAGCAAAATGCAGATAGATCACTACCCTTGTATAAGTGATGACGATTTAGGGAAAATATATTCTAGCATTCACATGAATCCAAAAACGCCACGGGACTGTTTAATAAAGTGCATTTTGAATAACGTTTATATTTCTGTCGTCGGGGTGGTGAAAACATTCCTGAAATGTCGAAATCTACTTTTTCTGTGGCTACAGATCCCTCTACAGGGGCCAAAATTGTGAAGAAAACTGTAGATGAGTTAACAAAAAAATCGTCGCGAAAATGAAAAAGAGAGATACAAAGGAATAATGCCTGCTGACAACACGCCAATATGTCCTGTGGCTTCCTACGAAAAGTACATGTCCGTTTACTCTGCTGGAGAGAAAGGAACGCCGCTAATATTTTAAAGATTTGAATGATACGGTTAAAAATCAATTAATCATTTACTTACACGAGGCGAGTCGTTACTAACAATCCTAATTTCTATCTAGTCCATACATTATAACTTCTTTAATACACCAAAACGTATTTTGGATGGGTGTTTACAATGGTAAAAATGTTGACAAAATGGCGGTGTCTTTCGTGTGACGTAATGATGACGGAAGAATTTATTCTTTACGTAGGTGCGCACGGGGTACAATGAAGGGTAGCTCCAGTTTGAAGAGTTATAATTTTAATAAGATAAATGACATTTTTAAACTTACTTATCTCAGAAATGTTTAATAAATTTAAAATTTCCGTATTTTCAATTAATTAAAATTTGATAGAAAAGATTAACTTGTTAAGTTGTTCCAATTTAATTATTTTATACTAATATTTAAACCATATTACAATATTCCAGTAACTGCAGCATAACTTAAATTTTCAAATGTTGATCGAGATCAGACCAAAGTGGTAATAAATTCGTTATTCGAGATTTTCCCGGGGTATACGGGATGGTATGACCGTCTTGGGTTTCGTATTTCCTGAGGCGCAGCGTCAGGAAATACGAAACCCAAGACGGTCATACCATCCCGTATACCCCGGGAAAATCTCGAATAACTAATAATATCTTGGACAAACTTTTATGGAGAAATTTAACGATGAAAATTGTACACCATTTCAATAAAAATCGCTATCATATATATCTGCATATATTCGACAATAACGATACTTGAACACGAGAAAAATCAACAAAACGCCTTGACTGGTCGCAAAAATCGCATAAATTCTCCGATATATTGTATTTTCTATTGAAACAAACAATCCTCAAGGCGACGTATAGCATAAAGATACTCAATATTAGGAAGCCGCCAGCTCCTGTAAATATTTATCGCTAAAAAATAAGATTTTTCTTTGCACCTTGGAAATTGTTTACTGTACAGGTAGCTTGGATTATTATGTACAGGTAGCTCTAATTTCTCTGTCCAGGTAGCTCGAAATAATTCAATGCTTTTTACATTATTTATTGACTGCGATTTTTGCTACTAGATGCTGAATATTTTAATATTGCATTGAGATAAAAAGCAGCGGCCAAACTGGAACTAGAACTCGGGACCTACCCAATACCGCGGCCAAACTGGAACTAGAACTCGGGACCTACCCAATATCGCGGTCAAACTATAACTAGAACTCGGGACCTACCCAATACCGCGGCCAAACTAGAACTAGAACTCGGGACCTACCTAATATCGCGGCCAAACTAGAACTAGAACTCGGGACCTACCCAATACCGCGGCCAAACTAGAACTAGAACTCGGGACCTACCCAATATCGCGGCCAAACTAGAACTTGAACTCGGGACCTGCCTAATATCGCGGCCAAATTAGAACTAGAACTCGGGAACTACCCAATATCGCGGCCAAACTAGAACTAGAACTCAGGACTCACCCAATATCGCGGCCAAACTATAACTAGAACTCGGGACCTACCAAATATCGCGGCCACACTATAACTAGAACTCGGGACCTACCAAATACCGCGGCCAAACTAGAACTAGAACTCGGGACCTACCAAATACCGCGGCCAAACTAGAACTAGAACTCGGGACCTACCCAATACCGCGGCCAAACTAGAACTAGAACTCGGGACCTACCCAATATCGCGGCCAAACCAGAACTAGAACTCAGGACTCACCCAATATCGCGGCCACACTATAACTAGAACTCGGGACCTACCCAATACCGCGGCCAAACTAGAACTAGAACTCGGGACCTACCCAATACCGCGGCCAAACTATAATTAGAACTCGGGACCTGCCTAATATCGCGGCCAAATTAGAACTAGAACTCGGGAACTACCCAATATCGCGGCCAAACTAGAACTAGAACTCAGGACTCACCCAATATCGCGGCCACACTATAACTAGAACTCGGGACCTACCCAATACCGCGGCCAAACTATAATTAGAACTCGGGACCTGCCTAATATCGCGGCCAAACTAGAACTAGAACTCGGGACCTACCCAATATCGCGGCCAAACTAGAACTAGAACACGGGACCTACCCAATATCGCGGCCAAACTAGAACTAGAACTCGGGACCTACCCAATATCGCGGCCAAACTAGAACTAGAACTCGGGAACTACCCAATATCGCGGCCAAACTAGAACTAGAACTCGGGAACTACCCAATATCGCGGCCAAACTAGAACTAGAACTCGGGAACTACCCAATATCGCGGCCAAACTAGAACTAGAACTCAGGACTCACCCAATATCGCGGCCACATTATAACTAGAACTCGGGACCAACCCAATATCGCGGCCAAACTAGAACTAGAACTCGGGACCTGCCTAATATCGCGGCCAAACTAGAACTAGAACTCGGGACTTGCCTAATATCGCCGCCAAACTAGAACTAGAACTCAGGACCTACCAAATATCGCGGCCAAGCGAACTAGAACTCGGGACCTACCTAATATCAGCGGATTGCTCTAATAATCATGACTGGGCCATGCGGTTCACTATGTCAAATAGAAGATATATTATGTCCGTTTTCTTTCATTTTCCGACTTATTCTCACCGATATTATCTAGGTTCTTCTGCCACCTAATGTTATACCGCGGCCAAACTATAACTAGAACTCGGGACCTACCCAATACCGCGGCCAAACTAGAACTAGAACTCGGGACCTACCCAATACCGCGGCCAAACTAGAACTAGAACTCGGGACCTACCCAATACCGCGCCAAACTATAATTAGAACTCGGGACCTACCCAATACCGCGGCCAAACTATAATTAGAACTCGGGACCTACCCAATACCGCGGCCAAACTAGAACTAGAACTCGGGACCTACCCAATACCGCGGCCAAACTAGAACTAGAACTCGGTGGGACCTACCCAATACCGCGGCCAAACTAGAACTAGAACACGGGACCTACCCAATATCGCGGCCAAACTAGAACACGGGACCTACCCAATATCGCGGCCAAACTAGAACTAGAACACGGGACCTACCCAATACCGCGGCCAAACTAGAACTAGAACTCGGTGGGACCTACCCAATACCGCGGCCAAACTAGAACTAGAACACGGGACCTACCCAATATCGCGGCCAAACTAGAACACGGGACCTACCCAATATCGCGGCCAAACTAGAACTAGAACTCGGGACCTACCCAATATCGCGGCCAAACTAGAACTAGAACTCGGGACCTACCCAATATCGCGACCAAACTAGAACTCGGGAACTACCCAATATCGCGGCTAAACTAGAACTAGAACTCGGGACTCACCCAATATTGCGGCTAAACTAGAACTAGAACTTGGGGCTCACCCAATATTGCGGTCAAACTAGAACTAGAACTCGGGAACTACCCAATATCGCGGCCAAACTAGAACTAGAACTCGGGAACTACCCAATATCGCGGCCAAACTAGAACTAGAACTCGGGAACTACCCAATATCGCGGCCAAACTAGAACTAGAACTCGGGAACTACCCAATATCGCGGCCAAACTAGAACTAGAACTTGGGGCTCACCCAATATTGCGGTCAAACTAGAACTAGAACTCGGGACCTACCCAATATCGCGGCCAAACTAGAACTAGAACTCGGGACCTACCCAATATCGCGACCAAACTAGAACTCGGGAACTACCCAATATCGCGGCTAAACTAGAACTAGAACTCGGGACTCACCCAATATCGCGGCTAAACTAGAACTAGAACTCGGGAACTACCCAATATCGCGGCTAAACTAGAACTAGAACTCGGGACGGACCCAATATCGCGGTCAAACTAGAACTAGAACTCAGGACTCACCCAATATCGCGGCTAAACTAGAACTAGAACTCGGGACGGACCCAATATCGCGGTCAAACTATAACTAGAACTCAGGACTCACCCAATATTGCGGCCACATTATAACTAGAACTCGGGACCAACCCAATATCGCGGCCAAACTAGAACTAGAACTCAGGACCTACCAAATATCGCGGCCAAGCGAACTAGAACTCAGGACCTACCCAATATTGCGGCCAAGCAAGAACTAGAACTCGGGACCTACCTAATATCAGCGGATTGCTCTAATAATCATGACTGGGCCATGCGGTTCACTATGTCAAATAGAAGATATATATTATGTCCGTTTTCTTTCATTTTCCGACTTATTCTCACCGATATTATCTAGGTTCTTTTGCCACCTAATGTTATAGAAAGCAACATTTGTACTGCTCCTAAGCATGTCAGTGTCAAATTTGGAAATAGCACAAAAATTGTGCTATTATGTCCGGGTTTCTTACATTTTCCTACAAGTTCTCATCAAAAATGTAAAAAGTCGGACATATTAGCACATATTTTTGCCATTTTCAAGCTAATGCGGCTTGGAATCAATAATTCTTTCACTCAAATCAGAATCAGTATATGTTTACAGTTTTAAGCCGTGCTGTTAAATAATGATTCTTTTACTCAAATAATTTTTTTTACATTTTCTAGCCACGAATAGGTGTACTAAAGCGGCTAATAATTCGTTCATTCAAATAAAATTTTTACATTTTATTGCAGCGAATAACGGCCAAAGCAAACTTCTGCTTTAAACAATAATTTAGCCAATCTATAGAAATAGTGAAACAGCTTCAAACAATAAATCAGTCACTAAAATCATTTTTTACATTCATTCAGGTGCAGGGTCTGGTATCGGTGAAGGCACGGCATATTATTTTTTGAAGTTTGGGTCAAAATTATCCTTGGCAGATATACATTCCGAGAATTTGGAGAAAGTAGTTTCTACATGTCGATCAACACAGCCAGGTTGTCAGGTAATAAATTCAAACATTCCAACTGTGTTTAAGAAACGACATTCTGATCGTGGTATTTCAAGAGGTAATGCAGGAAAGTGTGGTGAGTGCCAAATTTGCTGAAAGGCGAAGCCCTTCATTTTGAATTTGACACGCTTTTTTGTGTCACACTATTTTGCATTACCTCTTGCAATACCATAAGCAGGAAAGTCATTTCCTGTATTGACAATTTTTTCTTCCAACAAAAATTTTGTACCCATATTTGTTTCAACTCTTGATCTTGGCACTATTTGTTCCATACATGCGTGACTGTGAGAGATGGTTGTTTTTACCTTCCCAGATCGGCGTGACCTTTAGTGACGTCATAATCAAAAGCAATCACATAACTCACTTTGTGGGAAACCTGACGTCATTTGTGGGAAAATTCATACGCAGCAAGAGTCATGATCCCTATTGTCTTTCAACGAGAATTACATGATGTATTTAAAGCCATATTGTAAATATAATATACATATTATATACACAGTGTGTCGTATCACTAGGAGTAGCGCTTGATACGGCTACTAAAAAGGACGAGACCTGATACGAAGGGTTGTACATACACAGTGTATATGATATTTTTATCTAACATTTCCAAATTGATTATTTAAACTAATATAATTACAAACTTCGCGTTGTTACACAATTTAGAGCATTTTCATTGGTTGTTGTCTTGCAAAAACACGGTGTTATTTTCCAATAACAACGTTTTCTACCGGAACTACTTTGAGACCGTTTCGGGGATTACCCATCTCTGAATTCTATTAATAACTGTAAACAAATTGGGAGATCGGGAACGATTTGACATAGAAACATTAAAATACTTTGATTTTTTTATAAATTAAAATTTTGACGAATTAATTCAAACAAGTTCTGATTAATTTTCACCGATATTTTAAATAATTTACCTTTAAGATTGTATATTTATGAAATATTTTTCAAAATCGACATTTTATCGTCACCAAGCAAATACGTGTCTATAGGCCTAAGTATAAGCAATATGACACGCACCATGGTATTCTCGGATGACAAACCTCAGTGCGAGGTGTTTTGTTTGAAAATCATCACATACGCATCCTTTTAAAAGCAAAGAAATTTTATCCCCCATTACAATGTATAGACGGGGATCAGGATAAATAGTTTGAGGAATGCAATGCCACTGTCAGTGTGCAGATAAGTCAGATTGTCGAGCCTGGACTGGATTTTAATGATAATGACAATGGTAGGCCTGCCTATAATAATTTAATAATATTGAAAACATACTATATTCCAAAATTCACTCGTAAATACCGCTTGTTTACCATCTCCAAATGTCCCTGATCAGCCCATACAGCTACCACCGGTGACAGAATCTCTCATCTCGCATCAAGTCCATAGGTGGTAAAACATTGATTCATCCAAGAAAACATTAATTCCATGTCAATAGTTGGTTTCAGGTTTTGTTTAACACACTGTTCATTCAACTAATGCAGTTTTCCTTATGTTATTGGTAAAAGCAACATGTAAACACGCCTGTCCTACAAACGTATGGCCGTCACGTATGACGTTGTACAAAGTGTTGTTTGTTTTCATGATTGCGAGACATAATATAGTCCCTTTTTGTCAATGGATTTAAATGTAACATAATTTATATGTTGACTGAAAATAACTAGGAAATAAGTAAAAAGATATAAATTCAAAAATATTTCAGCTTTTTTATCGGATATTTTATTGTTTCATAAAGCTGTCATTCGTTGTATTAATACGCAGTTCAACCTTGTAACGTCGAATTTCTGAAAATCAGCTGCTCAGTTGGGAAATGTAGGTCAGCTTAAAAACTTAAATTTCGGGTTGGTTTGTAATTATAAGAATTGAATTGCACTTTTTACGTTGTTATCGGGTGTAACAACTTGAAAATTATCACAAATTATGCGTAAAACCGCTGCGCTACGCTACGCGGTTTTACACAATTTGTAATAATTTTCACGTTGTTACACCCCGATATCAACGTAAAAAGTGCAATTCAATTCTTAAAAAAAAACAACACTTTATATGAAAAAAATTATATTTATCACTGAAAAACACTTAACTATGTTTTGACATAATAAATATGTTCTGTGGTAATGAAGTCATTATTTACATTTGACAAATCGGAGATTTCCCAATGACGTCACAATTAGAAATCCGACTAGAAGTGCACATGTAGTTTACCGCCAAAAAGTGGTGATACACAGATTCTGTGTCATACGCGTTCGATAAAACTTGTATTTCGTCAAATCAGCCTAGAAAACCTAGTCTAATATTAGATAATTACAATTACAATTGACCACTTTTGATTGTAAAATGAAAGATACAAACCCGAGGTTGAAGTTAGTACGTTTCCTACAAGATTGTGTTATGTGACCTGAAATTGAAATATGACGTCGTTTTATATTGCTGCTTTACCCTGCAGCTTTTTATCACTGGTTATCTATTTCCATAACACGCTCTACAGCTAAGCTTCAACCTCTTTTTATTAGCTCAGTGTTAAACGTTAGACAGATCTGTCTTGTCTGTATGCTTACGCAATGATGATATAACCATGAAGATTTTAATAATATTTTTAATACACAGGTAACATCAATTGTTGCTGACATTACGAAGAACGAGGACAGACAAAATGTAATAGAAACCACTATAAAGGCATACGGGCGAATAGATGTTTTGGTGAGTCCATAGCACATTTCGCAGATTATTATCCAGTGCCAATCAAAGAAGGAAGGGTGTATTAAATTTAAGTTTCCGTCCGTCCGTCTGAAATTCCTGTCTGCACCAATTCTAGCACTAAATCATTGAAGCAGTAATTTCACAAAATTGGCATAAAACATCAACATTGATAGGAGAGACGCATATCGTTAACCGATTTCGATTGCTCATTTTCCTGGCAGTTATGGCCCTTTGAATTAAACCTACTGGCGGGGCATCCTAATTTACTGAATTTGCTTGTTCAACTTTTGCGTTAAAGGAGTTTGACGACGTAGTGGTGATGAACATTAGGTTATGGATGAGAGTAACCGTTTTGACTGGTAATTGGTCTCCATAGCAACTATGTATATTTAGAATCACTCACGTTTAAATAACCATTATATATTATAATAAAAAACAAACATAAATCCATGTCCGAATCACAATCTAGAAGCAAAGTAAAAACATAAAGTTAAAAACACGAACTTCCACCAAGGAAATGAGGCCGGGTGCTACAGAAGGGTAAGCACCTCCTATTTAACTAGTTACTAAACACAACACTGTGAAACAAAAGCTGTACGACCTCATATTTAAGAGATAAGAAAGTTAATATAACTCAATAAAAAAAATTCAGGCTAGCCACCCTTTTTTGGAACTGTACCACGCGCGAAACGGGACTGTTTTTGTTTACATATTTAATACACACCACAGACTCAACTTACATCTTGCAAACACAATGTTTATTCCGTTTTCTCTTGTTGTTATTTTATTAGCAATTTGGATTAGAAAAATGTAGAAGCTACACCAGACAAACGGATGTATGCCCCTAATAGTCCTGTATAAACGGCACTTAAATTATTTATCCAAAATTAAATTAGATGGATGTTCATTTTCTCTGTTTGACCGTTCAACTGTTTCTGGTACAAAATTAAGCCTGTAAAATCATATCAGTTTTCGTTGCATGTCGGAAGTATAAGAAAATATTAAACATGCTGGTTGCCTTACAAAATACTCAACCTCTGAATGATGCCGGCATGGAACTTGGACACATTATGTTCATGAGCGGCAATCGAAAATTTGTCCTGTAAGAAGCTATTATTGTTTATTCTTTGTATAAATACCATCATTAAATTATAAGAAATAAGTGTGATATTTTTATGGGTGTATAAAAGAGAAAAAAAAAACAACTTGCACACTTTACATATTGCGCGTAGCACATTATTCAGTGTGCAAATCGTTTTTTCTTTTAAACATCAATAAAAATATTATTACAGTTATTCCTTAAATAAATCAAAACATGATATAAATGTAATCGTCAATACCCATAAATGTACTCCGTAGTGAGCAACTTAAACGCCATTAGCTGTGTCAAAATTGAATGTCAGCAAGCCGGAATCTTGTACGCTAATATTGTAATTTACAACATGGTGGACGAACAAAATGTGAATGCGAATTTAAAATCTTTTAATTGAAAATAAAATATAATTATGTAATCGGGATTTACGACGGTTAATAGATTAATATTCACAAAATTGAAAAAAAACAACAGCAAAGTCAAAATAAAACGCCTGAAAAAGGTTTTACACAGGGACAGTTATATGATATATTGCAGCATGGAATGTGACAAAATAAATGGTTTTGAAATTTTATAAAAGACAACACGACTTACTGACATAACATGGGGCGAGTTTATCTAGATCAACATGGGGTGCCTACCCTTCCGGAGCAGCCCTTCTCACTTCCCCTGTAGTACACGTGTTTAACTTAATAAGCAAGTTTTAAAGTTTTACCTTTGTTTTTTAATTGAACATGAATAGATATGTTTGTTTTCTATATTAAAATTAAATATTGTAGGTAAACGACGCTGGTATTGCAATAGGACAATTTCCAGTTGAAACTTCAGAAGAAGAATATGACAACCTATTTGATGTAAACTTAAAAAGCCATTTTTCTGTTACAAAGCTTGCAGTTCCATACCTCAAGAAAACTAAAGGTAAAATAAACATCTTCTTCGCTTGGTATCTATGAGTGAATGTTTAAGTATACCATAAGAAGAAGGTTATAATCCCCCAACAGATTCACTGCAAACACTTTTCAAATCGACATAAACAAAACGGGATTGACGTGAAACAACTCGAAAAGATGAAATCAGCAAATAATTTCAGTGATGAGAACCCTAGAAGTCTAAAACAAATCAGGTTGAACTAAAAAATAACATTTCTTGTAACGACTTTTTATAAAGTCGTTTCTAAGTCCAATACGTAATACTTTCACTCTAAGATCACGCGGTCCTTTTTCAGGTTTGTGGCACCTTGTGGCGTGTATTTGACTTCAAAGTTGTTTAATGATAAACAAATCTTTTAATATGTTTTAAACGAGTTTCAAATCTGTCACGTGTTCAGGTTTCACTCGAAGAGATCCTTGAAACACGTACAGAACTTTGATTCACTCCTGAGGTACCCTCAGGACATGACAGGTCTCTAAGGATAAAATGTACACTACAAGTCAAAAACTTTCAGTATATCGTACTTAAGTTTGAGTACACGTGTGCACTCTATGTCGAAAACTGGTTGATATTTTTATTGTTTACTCAAACTCATCATTGTAGTTGCATTATGTTCACAGTAGAAAAGTCAGCACTGTTTGTCTTGCATGTACTGACCCTTTTGATTGTGAAGAGTCAAAATAACGATTGCTAAATCGCTACATGATAGAAGTTCGCATAATAAAAACTAGTAACCTTTTTTTAAAAAAAAATCCATGCTGGTTTCGAATTCGTGTTTTAGCCTTAATGTTTAAATATTTTAAATTAACACATAATCAAGTAAAAATAAGTATTTCGTGATTTAGTACAAAGATCCGAGAGCTTAGTTTATCAAATTTATCAACAATATAGTGATGATGACCATAAATAATATTTTGAGAGCCTTGATTAACTTGCAATATACAAAGAATTGAAGTTTTTTGTTAACAGACTGCTTCGTTGTATAAAGTTCCGTGGTAGAAACAATCCCTACCATAGCAGATTAGTTATTAAAAATAAGCAAACTTCACAACAATATATTAGATGATTTTCCAACAGTATAACCATATATAACCATTAGACGGTTGTATGTTTTTATGTAATGTTTAATTTAACCACATTTATTAGTTTTAAATGTTGGATGTTTTCATTCCAGGAAATATAGTTAATGTGTCAAGCTTTGGTGGCGATCAAGGGGTAAATTTATTTTAATTTATTCGCGTTACAATTTTTGCAAATGATTTGTGAACACGTTTGTAATCTATTGCACAAATTTGAGGTATTGGTTTCAAAATATTTTGTTTGTAACAAATGGTATTGCTGCCCCATGTTTCTCAATCGTTTCTTAGTCGAGATTTTTCTTAAGGGTGATTGAAGTAGTTTTCAGTAGATGAGAGACATTTCGTAATATTTTCATATATAAAACTATGTTTCCTTTAATGATAGAAAAACATGATATTGTACTAATTTTTGAAATGTTTTTAAAATTATGAATTTTATTAACCATTAATATGTCTTCCACGGCATAACAGTTTTATGAGGATTGAACAAAATTTTAAGTTTACCAAAAAGTGAGTAAAAGATCAGTCTAACAGACGCTTTAGTTTTTTAAACAAACTTTAAGGTTTTAGAATAATTTGACAATTTATGGGCGAGATCTTTTACGATTTATTTCCCACAACTGCGCTTGCCAAGCATTACTTATCGTTAGGTAACATATCTAATAACACTAAACTTCAAAACCAGTTTTATATATGAAAATATTGCGAAATTCTTTCCACTGCTGAAATCTACTTTAATCTCTCTTAACTTAAATCTCTGGCAAATTTAAAATCTAAATAATTTTGCTAGTTTGCATGATATCCATGAATTTAAGACATCATTTAGAAGTCCATTTCGAGTTTATATCATCTATATACTAATTTTAGTTCTATGAAAGAGTGACAAAAATTGTCAGATTTAACTTAAGGGACATCTTAGTAATAAGGATATTGTGAAACAAAGGCCTAGTTCATTGTTTAGTTAAATAATGTTTTTTTTATTTTACTATATTTTACTTTTTATGGGGGATGGAAAATACGAGGGGAGGTCAAAAAGTTCATAGAACGGGGTATATATTGCCGCAACAAACCATACAGTTTATTATTATTTTTCAATATAGTCCCCATTTACTCTAATGCACTTAGCCCTCTTTTCTTTCAGACTGTCTATACCTTTGATATAGAAGTCTTCGGTTTGGTCCTGAAACTATGCCTCTGTGGCAGAAGCCTTAAGTCTATCATCATTAGGAAATCTGATATCCCGTTAATGGGATTTCAAATTTCTAAATAGGAAATAATCACTGGGTGCCAAATCGGGACTGTAGGGCGGGTGATTAAGTTGTTCGAACTTGCATTCACGAATCGCTGCTTGTGCAATCCTTGACTTGTGCACAGGAGCATTGTCGTGAAGAAGCAATACCCCTCGGCTCAACTTTCCCCTCCTTTTTAATTTAATAACAACTTTCAGCTGCTTCATTAGATCAGCATAGTAAGCCCCAGTGATAGAGATTCCATCAGGTTTATAATTGATTAACAGAACACCCTTAGAATCCCGAAACACAGTAACCATGACCAGCTGATAGTTGGGTTTTGAATTTTTTTTGGTGGGGGTGAGCCAGGGTGCTTCCATTGCATGGACTGTATTTTTGGTTTCTGGGTCCCAATGATGAATCCATGTTTCATCGCTAGTAACTAAACGTAAATGGAAGCTCTCCGGGTTTTCATTATGAATGCCAAGAAGATCCCGACTTGACCTGAGTCTTTGGAACCGATTCTGCACATTAAGGTTTCTGGGGATCCATCTTGCGGATACTTTTGACGTGGATAACCGTGTATACACTTCCATGTGAAATGTCACACTCTCTAGCTTTGTCATCAATCCTAATTCGACGATCATTCATGATGAGGGTCTCCACAGACGTGACAATTTCCTTTGTGATTGCATCAGCTGGCCGACCTGACCGTGGGTCATCCTTCAGTGAGGTGCGCTCACGTTTAAATTCAGCTGACCATTTTGCCACCGTGAAGTAGGCAGGACCACTGTCACTGTACACCTCGGCCATTCACAGGTGGATTTCTTTGGCATTTGATCCCTCTACTGTGAGGAACTTTATTACTGCCCTAAACTCAACATTTTGATTTTCCATCATTGCTTGATGGTCACCAACTTTAAATGCTTTTGAGAATTACACAAATATGTTGTGACAAGTAAACTTGATATGTCTAAAATGGCGGAATATTGTGTTGTCTAATAAGTAAAGAAAATGTGTGTTACGCTTAGCTGAATACGCTGTTCTATGAACTTTCTGACTTCCCTTGGAATAATTGTTCACTAGCTTGCAATTGAAATAAATTTGGACTTTACATTGTTTGTATTTTGACCAAATAAAAAACAAAGTTATTAGCAGCTGAAAAAATGTGTCCATTAAAATAGTACTGGCAATCAAGAAGACAAACGGGCGGTATGCAAACAAGTTAGAAAAGGGATCACTGGTTATAACATTATGCGGCTGTGTTCAACGAAGTTGTAATACTATGACATTGCCTTCTTACTTTTTAATAATTTACTTAATTTCTTTTGTAGCTTTCTTCTCTTGGTGTCTACTGCATGACAAAGGCAGCTCTTGATATGTTTACAGAGGTTCTTTCTGTCGGTAAGAGTCATTTCTTGACAATTGAAACTTTGGAATTGACAAGTTAGGTTCAACAGGGAAGTGAGGTCGGGTGTTCCGGAAGGGTAATCACCTCTTGTTTAGCTAGCTACACCCGCCACGTGTGTAATCGAAATTGTGTGAAAGAAACATGGAACAATAGGACGTCAAATTTATCCAGGGCAATCCTGGAGACAGAGACATCAAACTTATCAATAATACTGTGATGACGGCCATAAAACTTTTTGAGTGCCTTGATAAGCCAAGGGTTGCAAGAGTGTAGTAATCATTGACCTGTGTTCAAGTATGAAAATTTGATTTCGTTACATGAAACAAAAAAATAGGTTTTATAATTTTACACATAATATAAAGAAAATATATTTATGAAGGGTATTGCACATATCGATTCATAATTTGTTATAATTTCAGAACTTGCTCCATTTGGTGTCAGAGTAAATTCAGTAAAGTAAGTTTAATATACACCGATTCTATTGCAATATATGAATCAATTATACTATGAGCGGTATAATGTACACTGTTCATACTTTCGAATCTTATTTTAGATCATAATGCAACAAAATAGTAAATATATTTGTTAATATTTCAATATTTCAATTATTATCTCAAAACAAACATAACCAATCCCTGTTCAAATCACAATTAAAAACTTAAAACTTGTGAAAAATGGAAAAAAAAAACACTTGAACTTCCACTATGGAAGTTAAATTTCTTAAATTTTGTAGACATTTACAAAATTTACACTAACTTTTTAATTTATAACCTTTTCCTTTTACGCCTATTTCAAACACGTATATTAAACCACTTATTAAGACATGTAAAGAAAGGTAACCTATGTATAATCTTACAAAATAACTTATCCACACAAGTTGCAATGATTGCTCTTTTGAAATTCCGTTGAAATCGGTAGAAAACATAGTCCAGAAGAAATGTTACAAATAAAAAAACAAACATACTAGCCATGTCCGAATTACAATCCAGAGGTAAAGTGAAAACTTTGATACTGACAAGTTAGAATAAACCACCAGGGAAGTGAGGTCAGGTGCTCGGAAGGGTAAGCACCTCCTGTTAAGCTAGCTAAACTCGCCACCTGTGTAATCAAAATTTAGTGAAAGGTTCATTGAACTATGGGACGTCAATATCCACGGTAATCCTGGAAAAATTGTTTTTGCAATGTGTATTATCTGTACTAAATGAATATAAAACGTATTCAATGATATCTCTTATCAAAAACGCTTTCCTTGTCTACACGGTGAATACGTTATATGGTTGTTACATGCTTAATACGGTTTTTAAAACCCGTATTATTTATTTGTCTAAAATATATTTCTTATTATTGGTAAGTATGAATTTTCTCTATCCAAAATTATTCCGGATATATAATTTTGTTCAACTTTTGCCATTTTTTAACGTTTTCACTTTGATTTCCGAATTGCGATTTGAACTGAAGAGGTCTATTTTTATTAAGATAATAGTTGAAGGTATCATTATGTTCGACTTGAAGAATATTATATTACTGAATCGTTATCATATTTGCCTGGATTATTGCTCTAACTGTTATCAACTACAAATATTTTTTTCAGTTTTAATTGTCAATTGTCCATCAGCAATTTATTCAACTTTCAATTAAGATTTTGAAGTACGAAGACTTATTTCAATATACTGATGTTATATTTTTAGCCCTGGTACGATCCGAACAGCAATAGCAAGACGTTTCCTAAATGACGAAGAATATGAGCAGGTAAATAACGCAGGGAATGCTAGTCTTGTTAATTGTATCATATTCAGAGTTGCATATGTGACAAAGTTCGTAATAGTTTTTATCTTTATTCAGCTTTAAAGTTTTGGACTTAACAAAAATATACACTAAATAAAAGAAGACATATCGCTTCAAACTATTATTCCTTTTATATACAAAATTACACTAAATGATATGTCATATATTATATATAACTGTTCGCTAAAATGAATCCTCACTTTCTTTAAAGCTCACGTCGAGTTTAGTATATTTAAGTATCTAGATCTATAAATTTGTTGGTTCATGACGTCACAACAGTGACTTAATTGAGACCACTGTGTCACAGTTTTATTTTTTCGTATAGTCTTTTATATTTCAATGGTTTACATTATATGCTGTGATTTATGTCTTTTATACATTTGTCAGAATCGTCTTGTTTATTATACAGATGATGAAGGATCAGGTTCAGTTCCACCCATTAGGAAGGGTCGGTGAACCAGAAGATGTCGCCAAATGTATCGCATTCCTAGCCTCTGACATGGCTTGTTTCGTGACTGGACAGCATTTGTATTGCGATGGAGGAAGACACTGTTTACATCCTGGTGACAATATTAAGTCATGAAACTCGAATTCTTTAGCCTACATTATATAAAGCAGTTAAAGACTTTTGTGTTTGATTTTATTGATTTATTTATCACAAGTGATGATGAGGTTGTTATTAATTAAACTCTGTGTTCACATTTGTTATTATCATGTCAAGGTAAACGATATGGTATGTTAACTTGCTAGCTGTCGAATTCAGTCAAACTGTCTCTTTTGATGTTTTGAGGACAATATGTCTCTAAACAAATATAAAACATTTATATCTAATTTTCTAGTCTTACAGAATTACTTGACAGCATGAATAATAAATGCATAATAAAATAAAATGAATAAAAACAAGCAATAAAATTGATTGAAATAAAATTGTCTTATAAGGAATAGAATGCACCATAACAATGTCGCAAACTAGACGACTAAATCCTAAAGTTAAGTTTCGCAAATGATGTTAAATCATTATTGTAGGAACCTAGCTATAATCTGTTTTACAAATCGTTATGCTCAAATTCAACAATAAAAAGTTGAATTACAGTATAGCAAAAACTTATCAAAATTACTTGTTAAATGTGTAGGCTTTGATTGGGAGTACATTTTTGATTTTACTCATTTTCCCATTATAATGAGAGTATGGTAGCTATTGCATGTTTTTAAGAGTTTCAGTGGATGGTTACAGATAAGTCATCTGGCCTACAAGATTGGAGGTAGTATGAGTTCGATCAAACATTAGCAGAATCTGTGTTATAAGAGCTATGAAATGTACTGCACATTTCTACATTCAGTGCAACAATTGCTGTAAGTTACTAAAATCGAAGTTTAGTTAAATAAAAGATTGCAAATTCAGTTAGACGTAATCCAGTACAAAACGAAACTGCACCAGATCCTTAAGGTAAATGATAAATCCAAATTTCAGATGTATAATGCTGTGTTGGATGAAATTATTTTATCAACATTCGTAATCAGAAAAACCGATCTCACCCTCATAATAGATAAGATACCCGGAATCTCAAATAAATGTCTAAGGCTACAAATGACAAAAAACACTTCTTTGTGAAAAATGTCCAAAGCTGTAAATGACAAAGAAGCACTTATTTGTAAAAACCCTTTAGCTGCATGTGTCTGTGGGGTGTAAATGCTTTACTAGTAAAAACGAATAGCGTTTGCATAATGTTCCGTTAAAATTAATAGGATTATTTTTTGTTTTTGTTTTATAAAGTGTTCAGAAAATATGTCTGACAAAACGGCACAATAATCAGCTGCATGATGCGCTATAACTAGAACACCATATGTAGCAGAGACATATTACATTTTAAGAAGCTAGCAATTCTTGACTTACTGATACTTATAAGGGACAACAATTAGGGCTGAACTGCCCATATAGCTTTTAGAGTAATCCTGTCTTTCATTTGGGTCATTTATTTCGAGTTATTCCTTGTGAAGTTTTTTTTAAAAAAAAACTATCTTTTCATATAGTTAGCTAAAGTGGAGGTGCTAACCCTTTCGTAGCACCCGACCTCACTTCCGAGGTGGAGATTCACGTGCTTAACCTAACTTGTCAGTTTCAAAGTTTTCCTTTGCTTCTAGGTTGTGATTCGGACATTATTATGTTTGATTTTATTATGACCGGTCTGATCTGATGCGGCAGTATTCATATAGCTATGGAAGAGAGCTTGTTCCAACTACCATATTGCAAGTCATTTGAATCTGATACACTTTAACATTAAAAAAGTTGATAAGCAAAAGTGCTTATCTGTGATTTTGACGTTGCTAGTAATCTATTTCTACTTTTCATCTCATAATTAAATATTTGCAGGATGTCACAAACTACATGTCCTCATAAGCTTAGTGTACTGATAAACTAAAAACCGAGAAACCACGGATGAACACTTTTGCTTTATAAACTGTTTTAAGAAATAACGGTACATCAAATGCAATTTACTACAATTAAGAATTTCAATAGAATCATTTATTTGTCCGATTGATGAATCGATTACAATGTACCATCACACGTAAAAATGAACGAACGGCGGAATAATACAAAATCAACTTCCTATCTACGCTGAAGTTTTTTACTTGGGCTGTTTAGCTCTCTTTACGCTTAATAATACTTCTTTTAAGAACCGATCAATTTTTCAGGTTAAAGTTTGATTATCTTTGTTACAACGGATCAAATTGAAACACAAGACGCCCACCTAGATTCCTTAATCCAAAAGCTTAACCAGAATCAGTAATAAATATACCGATCCATGTCCAAATCAAAAAGCATCGTAAAATTTGCAAACTGGCAACATAAGTTAACATATGTGAATGTCCACTATAGAAATGAAGCTGTATCAGCGAATTAATTGGAAATGTTCATGCTGTCGGTAAAATCAAGTAACGATGGTTTTTCCGTTTTATAGTATACAGTCAGAAACAACCTTGCAGGTATTACATAAAGGACACAAAATGAACGGACAAATTTATTTTATTAGAATTATTTAAATATATACACCGATGAAGCTTATACAGTGTTAATTTGGACATCATACAGAACAGAATTTTCAACTAAATTTTTAAAATGCTTTGAGAATCCAGATATTTATTTCAGGAAACCTTGTTTTAAAATCAATTTAACATTAAGTCCAACGCTGCTGTTTTCGGCTATTTGTGTACTTGCTGTACATTATCTATTGTTTGATATACAACATGGAAGAGGAAAAATAGAGAATAAAAGTATAAACTTTGGTAAGTGACTTAATTTGTAAATCATCTTGACATGTGGTTAAATCTCCGATATTCAGTGTTATTTTGCATTATACAATCTTCAGGTGCTTTATTCAAGCGACATACTACATCCGTTGCCACTAGTATGTTTGAAAAGAAGATTTGCGAGCAAAACCTAAACAAATGTATGACTAATATGTCTTTCATAAACATTTAAAAGAGTCAGTTTTTCGTTTTTGACAAAGTGAAAACTCATCAGTTCTATGACTTGATATTATCTCCAATATGCAGGCAGTGTCTTCCTCCATCAGCCATCAAATGTTGACCAGTAACAAAACACGCCATGTCGGATGCTAGAAAGGCAACACATTTGGCAACATCTTCAGGCTGACCAACTCTTCCTATTGGATGATACTGGACTTGATCTTTCATAAGCTGAAGAAGTATAAATGAACATTAAAAATCGTAAGGACATAAACACACACATTTTATTTTTTAAATTAAGGAGCAGTTTGATTTGATTGTTCTTAATTCCCTATAAGATTAATTTCAATAAGGTAGCGTTTCCAAGATCAAACTGTCTGATTAAGTTTTGTTTTATGATTTTAATTCAAGACACGGTTATGTCGTCATAAATCAAACATACCAATCCATATACAAAACAAAACAGATTAAAAACTTTAAAGTTGATACTTTATGTTAAACACGTGAAATTGCACCAGGAAAGTCGGGTGCTCAAGAAACGGTCGGGACCCGCTGTTCAGCTAGCTACGCCAACCACGTGTGTAATCAAAGTTGGAAATAAAAGGAACATTGAACTATTGGATGTCAATTATATGCAGGGAAATTTCGGATACAGAGACGTCATACTTATTAATAGTATACTAAAAGCTCTAGTCGTCCAATTAAGCAAGATCCTTTTTGCAATATGTTGTCTTACATTATATGAAAAGTAAAACGAATTTATAGCTATTAAGAATATTAGGTTAGGATTTAAAATAACAGAATTCAAGTATGAAATCATTATCTTATAAAAGAATATAGCAATGCTTATATTTCTTGTATCTTACATTTTCATACTGGTCTTCATTTAAAAAACCTCTGCATATTGGTGTGCGGATTGTACCCGGACTATAAAAAATACATGTATACCTATATATTTATATATCAATAAATAGCAAAAATTATACCGTTTCCTTAAATCACCAAACTTTCTTTTTAGTAGAATAACTGTTTCTTCTAAATTTGTTCTAAAATGGACTACAAAATTTTAATGTTCAGTCACATTGAACCATAACATAATTGAATGAATTTTCGTGTTTATTTTGCAGTAAAAGCTACATGTAAGGACCTGTCATTATAAATGTGCCAAAAAGGGTTAAATAAATACGATATTTAATACACTAACAATAAATAAACCAGGACATAGGAAATTTCAGAGTTTCTACAAATCAAAACCAAACATACAATCCATGTCCAAATTTAAATCCAAATGGAAAGTTATAATTTTGAAACTAACAAATTTATTAATCGCATTTTCAGTGGCAGAGAAAATGCACGTTCATTATAATTTCACTATTCTTAAAAGAATAGAAATAATATAATATTTGCAAAAACATATTACATATTACACTTAGAAATAATTTATCAAAATCATCCTTATTTTTCATTGTTGATGTGTGTGTGTGTGTGTGTGTGTGTATACACATACTTCACCGAGTTAACTCTAACGCCAAATGGGCCAAGTTCTAAAATATAAAAGACAGATATAAATGTTTATTCGATAGTGTTAGGTTGTGTAATTTTCAACACAATAATTGAGGTATCAATAGGTACAATATGTGCATCATTGCTTGCTTATTTGTTTGTTTTTTATTCGTATGCAGCAGAATTTCGCAGTACCTTGTAAAATCATTTAGCCGAAATATTCAACTCTATAAACCAATATACATGTTTCTAAATCTAATCCTAAATGTGGGGATTGTGTGAATGCAATCTATCGCAGTGAGCTTGAAATAAAAGATTGGATGGATTTTTCAAGTTTTTCCCATATCGCCAATGAAAAGTTACGTTTGAAGCTATATGCAAACGTGATGTCACGTCAGAGCTCGTTTCAACTACAGCAATTTTATACAATGCCGCAAGATGCTTAAAAACAAATAGTTGGCGTTAGAATATTGCATGCCTAGGTTTATCAAGGTCTTCTAAACGTTTTAAAAAGTCATCACAATATCGTTCATAAATAAACTTGTCCTTGATATATTTGACGTCCCTTAATTCCATGTTCTTTCCATTAAATTTTTATTCCACAAGTGGTGTGTGTAGCTAAACAAACATGATTTGCATCCAGAGCACCCAGCCTCAGTTTCCTCGTGTTGAGTCTTTAATTTTGCGTTTGAATTGTGATTTGGACATGGATTGGTATGTTTTTTTTATTATTTAATATTATTATTTTGATTACTTCATACTTAATAGGATAGATATTTTGCCATGTTCACCAAATTAAAGATTTATAAGAGACATCTGAAGCTTCGCCATGGAAGTCAGGTCGGTTGCTCCAGTAGGATAAGTATCGTCTGGGTGATATTCACTATTGAAATAATCCTTACCTACTGCAAGTACCTCTGTAAACATATCAAGTGCTGCCTTTGTCATGCAGTAAACACCAAACGAAGACATCTATAAAATTAGATCATATTATCTATAAACTCTAATTGTTGTATTTGTTTTTGTAATTTTACGAATGCCCCAATTGAGTAACAAACGATAGCAATAAATATTAAGCAATCTTAAAGGACTTCTGAATTGTGATTCGGGCATAGATTAGTATTTATCACAACACTCTTTTTTTCTACATCAACCGCTTGCTTTAATAACAGGTTGATTTTTAAATTCGGAATTTGAAATAACTCGTATGTTTAGCGATCCTGTTTTTTTTTTCAATTGTTTATGTTTGTTTTTTATTGTATCATGTAAGTTGTTACACATGTTAACATCGGTTGACGTTACCATGTTGCCATCTTGGGCTAATGTTACTGTGTGGAATGACCATGAATTTATTTGTATGTGAAACGACTAATGAAGGCACTTTATTTTAATGGTACCATTTATATTTGATCAAGACACCTAAATTTATTTTACGACATCACGACATATAGTTGTTTTCTATGCTTTGAAAATCAAACATCCCAATCCATGTCCTAATTACAATCCCAAAGCAAAGCAAAAACTTTGAAACTGACAAATTAAGTCAAATACGTAAACTACTACTAGGGAAGTGACACCGGGTGCTCCGAAAGGGTAAGCACCTCCTGTTGAGCTAGCGACAACTGCCACATGTGTAATAAAAACTTGGAATGAAAAAAGCATGGAAGGAACTATGAAACGTCAAATATATCCATGGCTATTTTGGACACAGAATCATCATACTTATTAGAAAAATGGCCATGACGCCATAAAACCTGTTGAAGGCCTTGATAAGCCTAGGCTTCTAAACCGTTTAAAGTAACTTATTGGTGTTGTCTTATTTTTTTCGGTATGCCAAATTGATCACGCTACCGTGACCAATACAAGTCTAACACTGATGTCGGTTCATTGTTTAAAAACTCCTATTTAAATTGCCTGATTCATGATGAAGATGATGTTTATAGATATACCTACCCCCTGTTGACTCGAATAACTGGACATATTCACAATGTTTCCTGTAACAGAATAATATGTATGTATCATTATATATGTTATGTAATCATTTCTGTAATGTAATTACATATTATACCAGTTTTAATTTTACAGCACTAGACGGCTGTTTTGGAATACAATTCCTCATCAGTAGTGCTTGGACCAAAATGATGAAACCAAAATTATTTTGAAGATTTTGAAAAACTACCCAAAGGACCAAAATATATTTTACCAAATTAAGCTAAGGAAATACTTTGCATGAGGGAGTATACCTTAATTTTTGAGAAATTTCAAATTTTAACTTGCAGTAAATTTAGACAATTATAATATACTTCTGACAATAATACGAAATTATTGCCTACTGAGTTTGTGATATCCTCGGGGCACCAGCCACCAGCAGAGATATCGGCTCAGGGGTTTAAATTACATATTATACCAGTTTTAATTCTACAGCACTAGACGGCCGTTTCGGAATACAATTCCTCATCAGTAGTGCTTGGACCAAAATGATGAAACCAAAACTTTTTTTAAGATTTTGAAAAGCTACCCAAAGACCTAAATATATTTTACCAAATTAAGCTAAGGAAATACTTTGCATGAGAGAGTATACCTTAGTTTTTGAGAAATTTCAAATTTTAACTTGCAGTAAATTTAGACAATTATAGTATATTTCTGACAATAATACGAAATTATTGCCTACTGAGTTTGTGATATTCTGGGGGCACCAGCCACCAGCAGAGATATCGGCTCAGGGGTTTAAATTACATATTATACCAGTTTCAATTTTACAGCACTAGACGACCGTTTCGGAATTTACTCGAAAACATTGTTTCTTATTATATTCCATTGGTTTCTGAAATATGTGTACATATTTGTACTTTAAAAAGTAACCATTCTATTTAAGATTAAGACCAAATATGTAGTTTAATTAAATTAAGATGAATCCGTATCAAACAGTGGTCCATGGCCAATAATGTCTTTTGCTATTGCTATGGTTCTTCTTCTGACGTGTGCTGTCTGGCTTAGATAGTGCTTATTTAACACTAAATTTAAATTAACCTCTCTGCAACTTCTACTTTACGCTTTTCTAGGAGACATTTAGAAATATTTACCCGTATTCAAAACTATCAGTGAGCCCAAAAACGGGAAATACGTGTAGAAATCCCATTAAATTAATACTCTCTGTATTAAAAACTTAATTAATAACAAATGATTTTCAATGTCAAAAATGAAATCTTTAAGATAATAAAACCAAATAAGGAAAAGTAAACTGCCAGCTGTTATGCTGGCGTTATATACATATCAAAGTAAGTTTTGTGAATGTCATAAATATTTAGATCATCTTATGAATGAATTGTATCTTAATCCAAATTCTTATAGAAATTGTTGGAGCATTTTGCTTGAGAAAGGATTTCGAGAATTTATTGAATATTTGGAGTAGATCCAAAATTGTACAAGGAAGAACAGCAAGTACATTTAACATACTAACGGAATAATTTGTGTAAACCAATTACCTTTCGTCGTCTTCAGGTAAGGAACGGCGAGTTTAGTTAGAGCGACATGGCTTTTTGTGTTAACTTCAAACAATTTGTCAATTGTTTTTTCATCCGTTTCAGTTGTTAATGAAACCGATATAATACCAGCATTGTTTATCTGAAAATACATGTATAAGTTGTACTTACTTTGCTACAATTGTTTTATTGTGGTTGTTATCTGTTGACAACAATTCAAGTAACAATCAAAACATCTGTACGTCTGTTTACTCAAACGTTTATTTGTCAGATCAAATTAATTACGAAATATGGTATGGATTTTTGTAAAAGACACTTTTGTCCTTATATTTGTCTCATTTCAACATCTAAAAACATTTGAATTTCAACAATTTTCTGCCCAAGAACTATTTTTGAGGATTACATATTATTCCAGTTTAATTTTACAAATGTTATTTTGAAACGTCAATCTAGTGCTGCAAATTTAAAGGAGTTATAATGATATTAAACAAATCAAAGTCTGAATGACAAACCAAGTAGAAGAGGTGAAGTTAAATAAACTGACCAAACTTACAAGCAATCTAACAAGAAGACATTTCGACTGACAAAGCTATAACAACAAAAAACAAACAAGAAACGAACGAAATGTGACAAAAATAAACATTACTTTTAGATTGCTGAATAAAAACGTCGCTATATAATGACACA
Organism: Anadara kagoshimensis; assembly: GCA_021292105.1. Taxonomy (NCBI): domain Eukaryota; kingdom Metazoa; phylum Mollusca; class Bivalvia; order Arcoida; family Arcidae; genus Anadara; species Anadara kagoshimensis. The sequence goes on from CM037864.1 coordinate 44,400,785, forward strand.
ATCAAGGATGTCTGGTACTTTTGAAGCTCCGGGTCCCTTTCAATTCCTAATATATAATATGTTAAAATACTTATCAGATATTATGGCTATTTGTTACAAAATATGTAAAAATCCAAAACTTAAAACTCACTAAAACATCTATTCGTCCATATGCCTTTATAGTATTTTTAATTATATGTTGTCTGTCTCCGTCCAGTGTTATGTCAGCAACAGTTGATGTTACCTGTGTATTTAAAATTAAAAAAATATTTAGATAGCTAATTTTGAATTCTCTGATCGGTCTAAAGCTAAAAATTATTGCCATGGTAATCTTTCAAAACAGACGCATGTTGTCCGACAAAACTGCGATGTATACCGCCAGCTTTAAAAATAAAAAGTAATGAACATTTTGTAAAATTTTGTTGAACCAGTTTTGTGATAACCATTTTTTTCCGTGTCGGAATATTAATTTGGAAGTCAGTTCAACAGACTAGAGCTTAACATCTGAGAAGGTTTTTTTCCATATTATTTCAAAGTTTAAACATTGTTTTAAATGAAACAATTAATTACTAAATCACTGCCTAGTTTCGAATCTCACTCAGGTCTGTTGTTTTCTCCTTAGATGAAATTAAGAATAAGATGTATTGGTATATTAGTAATTTATGATTTATAATTAACGTCATGTAAAATGTGTTGTATAACCTATATTGCATTAGGGAAGATATCTTAGTTTTTGAAGATTTCAGATTTGTGCTAGCAGCAAATTTAGACAATAGCATATTTCTTACAATAAAAAGTATTGCCTACTGAATTTATTATATCCTTGTCATGTGCTACTTTTGAATTTTTATGAAATAATACAATTCAAAAGTAGCACATGACAATTAATTGTCATGTGCTACTTTTGAATTGTATTATTTCATAAAAATTCAAAAGTAGCACATGACATCCTTATTAACTATATCTGTAATATTTCAGCTTAGTTGAACTTGAAATCAGTAAATTAAAGTGTCTCTTACCTGACAATCTTGCTTTTTTGATCGACATGCAGAAACTACTTTCTCCAAATGCTCGGAATTTTTATCTACCAAGGATAGTTTGCAGCCAAATTTTGAAAAATAATATGCCGTACCTTCACCAATACCAGACGCCGCACCTGAATAGATACAAGAGATTTATATGATTATAATATAGTTTAAATCAGATTTTAATTTCAATCTATCCTAGTGAGATACGGCTGATTCTGAAAGCTCTGCTTCATATTAGTTACTATATTATTATTTAAATTATATACTTATTTATATTTATATCTAAACTTATACCTTAATTAAACTGTATGACAAACGGTTAGCTTCAATTTTTCTATTGTCAACTTTCCTTTTCTAACCCAACTTGTCACTTGTTGCTTCTGGATTGTGATTCGGACATGGATTAGTATATTTGTTTTTGATTATGATGTATTTGTTTCACAATAAAAAGGTTGTTTTAGAGCCTTTATCACTACAGGAACTGTATAAAACGAAGCAAGCTGCTAACAAATAAATTGTTGACCAAGGGAATTGCAAGAAAAAGCTTATCGGGGCCCTTAAAAAGTTTTATGCCATCATCACAAACTATTTGATAATATGATGTCTCTGTACCCAAAATTACGCTGGATATATTAGACGTTCCATAGTTCAATGATCCTTTGATTCCAAATTTCAATTTCACACGTGACAGGTGTAACTAACTGAACAGGATGTTCTCTTCCTATTGAAAGCTCACGTGTTTAACCTAATTTGCCAGCTTCAAAGCCTTTTCTTTGTGTTTAGATTTTTGTCTTGGATATGAATTAGTATGCTTGTTTGTGATTATATCAATGCGGTGTGATCGTGGTATGTGTAAATGTTAATATATACAAAAAACAAACAAATCCATTTCCATTTAAAATCACTGAAACAAGTAAAAACTTTAGAAACTGACATATTATTTAAAAACTTCAACAATAAAGGAAAGTGGGGTCAGGTACTCTGTAAGGGTAAGCATCTTAGGCTTCTCTAGTTACTTGTGTAATCTTAATTGAGAATAAAAGAAACATGGATTTATGGGACTTCTAATATATACATAGCAGACGTAATACTTACATAATATATAATATTGTGATGATGGCCATAAAACTGTCTATAAGCTTAGGTCTATGGATATGATATACGTTGTTAGTTCGCACTTATAGTGATCGTCAAGACTATACTAGTGTACAATGCTGCATACAATGCAGGTACCACAGACCAATCACAGTAATTAGACCCCTAAAATTATTTGCAATATTGTATAGATAGACACGTTTAAAATGTAGCCAGCTTCTTCTGAATAGGAGTAGTCAATCTTTTTCTAAATACTCATTACTGATACTTTTTAGTTAGAACACAAACCAAGGTTCCATCTCGCTATAACATCTTTATCCTGCTGTACAATTGTAGATATCAAGCACATAGAAATATTTTAAATACAAAATTATTGTTAAATAAATTACCTGTTATTATAACTACTTTATCTTGTAAACACTCCATTTTTTATCCTGTCTTGTTATCTCGGCCTTCACCGAACTCACTGATATTGTAGCCTGTAATCGGTGATTTTATGTAGTTTACTACATATATATATATATATATATATATATATTATATATATATATGTGTGTGTGTATATATATATATGAACTTCTGTTGCTGGGATATCTAAGTGCTTGTGTACGGATCACAAAACCTCTAATGATAACGTGTAAAACAAACGTAAACATAACTATGAATATTAGAACATAAGTTCATATAGTAGAATCATGTTGGTAGGCGATATGATAGTTCTCTTACAAATCATGTTTCATAATGATTGCGCTTGAATAGTAATTATCATGAAACATGTTCTAATTTTGCGGTATCAAACAGCGGTGTCGTCATTTTTTCAAACAATGGCCTTAGCGCTTATCCAGGAAGCACAATGATAAGATATGTGGGATATGGTTAGGGATTTTATAAAAAGAACTGCAATTTATTTTCGAGGTTGATAGAACAGTCTCATAGTAAGCAAACTGTACGTTATTGCCTACCGATTTGTTTCTTTATCCATATAAAGCAGAACCTTGTTACATCTGCCACTATGTCATTGATATTTACAGTCGATGACGTTCAATCTCTCAAAAGTTTTACTTTGGACTTTACAATGACGTAGACGTTTGCATTTGTTTTTATTTACACTCTCACATTCGCAGAATCTATACTAGTGATATCAAAATAAAGGATAATTCCACAATTTCTTCTTCATATTTGGACTTATATAACTCGAGTAACACCCATAAAAGGCTATATTTAAAGCTATGTGACTGTTTTCTTTCTGTTGCCAACTATCCTTTTAAGCTGCAATATATTTGCGCATCCAGGTTCTGCTATTTTGTTTCCCGATGAATACCTATGGTAGAGCTTGTTCATTCTATTTTAATTTTATACAACGACGCAAGCTGCTTCATTCCCAATTGTTGCCTTGTGAATATTGCAAGTCTAGGCTTATCAAGACCCTCAAAAGTAGTATTCGCCATCACAATAGTGTTGATAAGTACGGTGTCTCTGTATCTAAAACTATCCTGGATATACTTGACGTCCTAAAGCTCATTTTATTTTTATACCTTATGTGTTTATAGCATATGTATGAACATAAAAATCATATTTAACATTATATTACACATTAATATTACAAGTGTTATTGGGAATTCACTGACCAATTACTCTGCAATATACTCATCAATTATACAGAAAAATTCTTCAACGTCAAGCTTAATCAAGGTGGTCAAGTAAAACTCGTAGGTATCAAGTTTCGCCATAATCTGGACAACCAAAACATACCAATTTATGTCCAAATCACAATTCCAAAGCAAAGTAAAAATTTTGAAACTTGTTATTAAAATTAAAAACGTGCACCTTCAGCTCAGCTAGCTCCAACTACCAATATTACAGTGGTTATCATCTAGAGGACATAGGCCAGACTGCATTATCCTCATAAAGTATACATACTCTCAACGATAGAAATGAATCCTAGCAATCACTGCAATGTCACATACTGGTTGAATACACAGGGGGCCTAGGTTGACATCGCCATCACCATCAAAGTAGTAAACCGGAAAAAGGATGGACCCCTGGCAGTACATGTACATGTATAATTACATTGTATCTTCATCAGTTATGTGTTAATTTTGTTAAGTACTGAAGTTGATCGAGGATCTGGAGTATTACTAAACAAGCGTCCATGAAATCCAGTCACTATTGCAGCAGTTATAATCTGGAAACTGGACAAGTCAACAGATTGCAGTATCCTAATTAGTTATTCAGTGATTTGTCTTACACTGAACTTGACCAAGGTACTTGATAAATACATATACGGAACATGCTTCATGGAAATTTTATCATTATTATGAAAGATATTGTCTGGAAACTATCAATCAATCATATTGCATAACCTAATTAGTTATACACAAATTTTGCCTCGCATTTCATTTGACTAAAGAACTGAACAAGTTTCATGGAAATCCTATCAATATTTTAGTAGTTATCTGGAGACAATTGACCAATCAGAATGCAGTAACCTCATTTAATGTATTGATTTTTTTCACCTGTCAAACGTAAATTTGGGTATTTTGATTATAAGTATACTGAAATTTTATTGAAATCTGATCAATATAACAGCAGTTATCATCTAGGAACCAACATGACCACAGGCACAGACGTCATAGTATCCTGAAAAGTCCCCTGTAGATCTTTAAGCAACACAAAAAGTGTAATTATTTTTTTTAATAGAAATAAATGAAATGAATAAGAAAGATGGTATATACATTAAAATTGGTTTATTTCACATGTTCCCTTTACATATTAGCATCATTTTATTGGAAAATAATTAACATAATTTTTTTCTTGGGAAATGATACAAACCCATATCATATGGTATGAATCATGTAGTAAGCTGATGAAGCCTATTAGGACTTCACAGGTAGATATAAATCTTTTGACTAGAATAATAAATACTGCATTATCAATATGATACATCAAGAAAGTAGTACCAAAGTTTGTACAGACATGATGATAGGTTTTGTTAAACAATTTCAACAAGTCATCTTGAAAAGTTTGCTTCCAAAATCACAGTGTATTAATATAACTATATACAATGCAGTTATAGAATATAACATGTGTATATTTTTCAGTCTCAGCAAAACAAAATACATGTATAATTGGTGTGTTTCACCAGTCTCTAATATTTTCTATAAATTCCCATTATTTGATGTTAAGAAGCCTGTGAAAACTGAAGTAAGAGTAAACATAAGAAAACATGCCAATGTTGAGCTGATTTTAGGGCACTCTATCAAAGATAACTGTTAATTTGGCTAGATTTAAACTAATTTAATCTTGAACTTAGAAAATTTTTCCCATTGCAAAAATATCTACAAATAGATTTTTAAATTCTACATTATATGTATATGTGCACTCAGAGAAACAAAAAACAGTTTTAAACACAGACATTGTGTATTTTCAAACATTGGATAAAAAAAATAAGGAAAAATATTTAAACAGCATTATCTTTACATATAAAACCACATAACCTATTTTTCCATAAAATTTCAGGAAATGAACAAATTATAAGTTGAAGACCATAAACTGATAAAGAATAAAAATACTTCTTTAAGATCACAGTCTGTGTTTGGAATGTGCTGTACCACACACAAGGTGTTTGTATTAAAAATGGCTGTGTAATAAAAATTCTGTAGGTTGTAACTTAAAGTAAGTATGACAATCTCAAATACATGCTTAACTTTTAGTAAGGTGATGTTTGTGAATTTATCTATTCACAAATAGACCCTTAATGACCATATCATGAAATTTTCTACTTGTAAAAATAATGTGATCAACATTGTTAGTCTAATCAAAACATAAACTTTTGTTCAGAAGGTGGTTGAGTAAGGCAGATTCCACTTTACAGAAAATCTGAAAAATTTACTTTAAAAGTAAAGTAATAAAAAAGCAATATCAAAATTAAAGCTGTAACCATTACCATAAATATTCAACTGACTTTGATGTTCATAAGCAATGACACCAGATACAATAGTTCAGTAAAATCTGTCTATAGTAGTCTTTTTCTCAAAATTTTGATACATTTTCATGTACAAAAAAAATCTACCACTGGAAATCTTATAAAAGTCTGCCAAAAGTTCAACCAGCATATGTACTTCACAAAAGAAAAACTGATAGGTCAGTTACTGGACCAGACCAAAGTGACCATTATAGACAGGTTGTTGTTATGGACTTGTACTGTTATAGACAGGTTTGACTGTACTGTCAATTGAAAACCAATATCATAAAATCATCATGGATATAGTTAATTAAACAAAAATTTAAATCATTCCTTCCCTCAAATTGTTTGTTTTAATCAAGTGTGCTTTCATGTCAAGTTCTAGATCATTGCATTTTAAAATCTCTCTTGGAATGTACATACACAAAACTTGCAGTTTGCCTATACAAAATTAACTGGTTTATACATTTAATTTAAATCTTTAGTTATTCCACTAATTAATTAGCCTTTCTTTTATTTCTTCTCTCACATCTTGGACATTCAGCGCCTTTCTTGGCAAAACAGTGTCTACAAGTATAAAAAATATATAAAATACCATATAAAGGAATATGTTTGCATATTTACGTGATAGAAAGCAAACAAAGTATTACTTTTTAGCAGATTTAATAGTTAAATTTCCTTTCTAAAATAAATATCACAATGCAAGGTTTGACAAAAAGTAGATTTTGCATTTTGGCTGGAAAAATTAATGTAGTAAACTCACTCTTTTAAAGGCATATGCTATGAAATAGAACCACCACTTAAAACAAGCTAATTTTTTCACTTTTTGTTCTATATGAACATGCGAACAAAAATATTCCAAAATAACGGTAGTTTATCACATTTAATTTTTTAAGAACTATTTTTTTTCAATGTATGCAGTATTTCTAGGATTTTGCATTTTTACCCGAAAATTGGAATAAATTGAAAAATCAACCTCAAATAAACTCAAGAAATCAATTAAAATGTTATAAACACCAACAATACATCATACCCATATTTAACATGTTCAAAAATGTCAAAGTTGGCAGTTCAATGCACATTTATTAAAATAATTGGTAAAAAATAGATCTGAGAAAGTGCTCATTTTACCGTCTTTTTCTCAAAATTTTGATACATTTTCATGTACAAAAAAAATCTACCACTGGAAATCTTATAAAAATCTGCCAAAAGTTCAACCAGCATATGTACTTCACAAAAACAAAGACAAACTGATAGGTCACCAGGGTATTATCGGATTTGAAAAAAAAATAACCCCTACTCCCATGATTTTTTCAAATTTTCCAGTGAAAATCTTGAAAAAAATTCCCCAAAATGTTTTCTCTTTTCAGTTAATTCAAATATTAGCATCGGAATCTTGACAATACACAAAACAAAGTATATTTTTACAATATTAATCAATGTTTTTTTATCTTGATGTATAAAATATTCACAATTATTCAAAAAATATCTGCGAATCTAAAGGGATTCAAAATCTCCAACGAAAAGAGCTAAATATGACAGTTTTGTTATACCATGTCTACATTCTAATATCATTAATTTCCTTTACCTTTATTATCAAAGAGAGATAACTTTATATCATGGTTAGTTAACATTTTGTGTAGCCAACATCAAAGTGTGCTACTATTTGAGCAATTACACACACAAGTCTCCCCTGAATGCGCGGATTTGATGCGCAATGAAAAAACCCGAAATTGTCTTTAAAGGAAAACTGTCAGTATTTAGACTTTTGTTCTTTCATGCCATATTACAAAACAATAAAAGATTTATGGTAAACATAATATTTTGAGTTTTTTTTTAAATCTTAAAAGTGAAGTTTTATGCTGTTATGACATCATGAAAAAAGTTCCAAAGAAAACCCACTTTTTTAATTTCTTGTGATTTTTCTCTCATATATTCCATGAAAACGTGTTTTTGACTAACTTCGCTAGATATCGTGACATATATAATATGAAGACTTACCGGTGTAGAACACAGGAACACTGGGAACACACTACAGCAATATTATCAAAGGGAAACAGTATCTCTTGTTCATTGCACAACTCACAAATAAATCCCTTAGCCTGGCAACGCTGAAATCCAAAAAGGAAAAATCTTAAACGTATACCTTATCCTGTCTGCACAAAACAGAAATCACAGGCAACTCTTGGAGTTATTAGACAAAAATAACCTCCTAAAAGTCCAATGTAATTTATACTATGAAAATATTCCTGCCATTTCCCTTTAATGAAAAGCTGCAAATCAAAAAGAGGGAAATTTCCTCCTTTTATCAAAAGATTTTGTTACTTTTAATCACAAGGTACATGTAATGATGACCCCTAATTATATGCTATAAATAGACAATCACATGATGCCAACTTATTGTCAAAATGAAGCCATGTCTTGAGAAAATGACTGCTGGATCTCTAAAATTTAGAAAATTTTCAATGCATTTCACATGTTTATACTGAAATTTTAGAATGAATAGTGATATTGTTTGGTTATACAATGTATGTATAAACCAAATTTAGGTCAAGTGGTTTTCATGTTTATGTTTATGGAGAACATTGAAGAACAAAGTTAGATTTTGCAAATTTGGAATGGATATCTATGTAAATCATATTTAAAAACAAACAGAATTCAAATGACAGATTTTTTTTAGATTATGATTCTATGTAGGATACGTTAATCTAATCTACAGGGTAAAATGTTTCAGTCACATTGAAATAATCAATTTTGAGGTTTATTTTCTATCCCACAAAGATACTCATAAAAAACATTTATAATAATTTTTGTCATTCTGTGTGTATATTTTATTATGTTTTTGACTATGTGAAAGACTAAATGAGTACAAGATAATTAGGCCTTGTACATTACATTATCAGTTGTAAAATCTGGTTCACACAAACATTTTTCCGACATACTAGTATTTCTTTTACCTTTATTAAGAGAGAGTGGAGTAATGGTATTTTACACCCCAGTCAAGATTCTTTCACTTATATCAAGGTGGTCAGTTCTGGTATGGAAGAGGAAACCAGAATACCATTGGCAAAACTATCTCCAAGTGGGATTCAAACCAAAGTGAGGAAACAAGCTGTGGTTAGTAAACATGCACTTTGGATCATTTGGCAACCTTGGCCTCCTTTTTAGAGAGATGAATAATTACCTGACAGTCTGTTTTTATATGCTGTGCCCATGTGGAATGTACTTGAATTAATTCACTCAGTAGAGTATCAGACTGAACATCCAGTAGATCTCTCATAGAATAATTATCAGAACTCTCTACAAAATGTTGTCTGTTTCTCAGTAGTAATAAATACTTATTGTCCATAGCATCAGCACAAATTAACAAATACTTCTTCATTATTAATAACTCTTCTCTTAATTTCTGGAAAAAAAAAGACAAAAAGTGAGCAAGCTCCCATACTTATTTACATTTTACCAAGTTTCTTAAAAATCCATGTGGAAATTTAGGAGAAACAGAGTGGACACAAAATACACACAAAAGTTCTAAAATTTTACCTCATGACTTTCACCATTCACCTACATAACAATACATGTTTCATGCCCCATCCTTCAAGCTGGTTACATTATCAATTTTCATTATAATTCATGTAGGAAATTAAGAGTAGACAAGAAATACACTGCAAAAATTTCAAGATTTGGCCTCTAGACCTTAATATTTCAGATCCATAACTAAGCATGTTTTATGACCCATCCTTGCATGCTGGTTTACATCAATACAAAATTTCAATAAAATCTATGCAAGAATTTATAGGAGATACATAGGGTCAGATTGGCAGACTGAATGATGGACAGAATAAAAGCATTATACCTTAAAATCTTTCAACAGTTTGTCAACAATGGCACTCCAATCTGAAGGAGTGTGATCAAATATTTTCTCTACTTTGCACAGTCAAGCTTAAACACAAGAAAATGAATTGAAAAATACAATTGTTTTCAAAAATTTTAATTTAATTTAAATCATTTTACCTTGACCTCATTTAACTCCTCAACGTAATTAAACAACATAGGGTTGATATCCTGTATTCTAATTACTGCTCTGTTTGTCATCAACTTTAGAAACTGCTTAGAGGCTCTACAAACCTATCAAAAATAAACAACAATACAAAATTATAAAACTTTACAGCTGAATAATAACATTTATCAAACCTGAGATATAAATCCTTTATTCCCATTGTCAATTAGTAATCTAATATGGGGTTATATTAGGTCACTAGTGATTATCTCCCTTATTCCTAAAAAGTATTTGGTTAGTAGCGTTTACGTCCTCTATAACCTATGTAAACAGTCTGCAGCCACAATAGCGCTGTCAAAGCAAATGTAATTATCTTTTGACATCTTGAAGATCAAGATTTTTGGTGGGACAAATTTGTTACGCAGTGATTTAGTGACCTAGCACGGAGATATATAGAGTCATATTGGGCTCCGACATCACGTTGCCCAATATAAATTTGAATGACTCCATATATTTCCATATAAGGTCACTAAATCACTGTGTAACTAATAGTACAGGTAAACAATACTTGTCAATTGTCAGTACAAAAAAAACCATGTCTGAACAGAATAAAGCAAATAAAAACACAACATAATTAAGATAATTCATTAAATAACTCTGTTAAAGAAAAGATAGACATTTAACATGATGTAAAACAAGTGGTGTGGTTAATGTTAAAGTACATGTACTTCTGTCACTATACCATCCCATTTAACATACAACCAGTAATTCTGTATAAGGTACTATTTTACACAATTCTTGGTTTTATTATATGTGTATTTCTTTATCTTAGTGTTGATGGAGGTTGCAGTTTTAAATTTTAACATGATATTTTGTTATCTCTAAATTATTTAACTTTTTACAGATCAAATATAAACATATACCCTAGTGGCCACATTATCATGACTGAAGAATTATTTGTACATTTGACAATATATAACATTAAGCCATTTTTTACAATCTAATTAATGTTTTCTCTGTGTTAAAAACATATTCATATGGATTAATTTGAAGCAAATAATGGTACAAAATAACAAATAAGGGCAGTGAAACACCAGGCAGTTATATTGTTATAGTTCCAATAAGGGCAGTGAAACACCAGCCAGTTATATTGTTATAGTTCCAATAAGGGCAGTGAAACACCAGGCAGTTATATTGTTATAGTTCCAATAAGGGCAGTGAAACACCAGGCAGTTATATTGTTATAGTTCCAATAAGGGCAGTGAAACACCAGGCAGTTATATTGTTATAGTTCCAATAAGGGCAGTGAAACACCAGTCAGTTATATTGTTATAGTTCCAATAAGGGCAGTGAAACACCAGGCAGTTATATTGTTATAGTTCCAATAAGGGCAGCGAAACACCAGGCAGTTATATTGTTATAGTTCCAATAAGGGCAGTGCATACTGAAATCCATAATTATATTTTTCACCCATACATAGAAATAACATGTCTGGATTCTAAATTTATATCTCACCACACTATCCTATAAACATAATTTTTGATTTGTTGTTTAACAAAGTATAAATAATTTTCAGGTAATACTTGTGACACCTGTTTGTGAGTGTATGGACAGTAATAGTGACCTTTGATTCAGAGTAAATTTGTTCTAAGCTTACAGTATACTGGTAATCACCTTTCTGGTTTCAAAATCCCAGTTATGTAGCACTCTAGCAGGTATGATCATGGTATCATTCCAGTGACATAATTCACAATAATAATTACCAGAATAATCACATAATCTTGGCTCACTAAATCCAGTTTCTAAAATAGGAAATAAAAGTGTGCAACTCAATGTACTGAAAATGCTTTTGGATGAAAGTTCTTAAAGCACCAATGTAACAGTACAATTTATATAATCTTGGTACATCACTATACATACAGTACAGACCTGTCAAAAGTTTAACACTAAGCTAAGAGAAAAGAATAGAAGCTCGGCTTCTGAGTGGCTGAGGTATGGATAGCTAAAGACCGAAAAACTAGCAAGAAGGATACTGTCAATATTGGTATTATTAACGAGGGGCCGAGATGTACTGCCAATTCAGCACCAATCTGTTAGATCAGTGTTTAACTTTCGACAGGCCTGTACTGTATGTTTGATCTTTAGGAAACAGCTGCTAAAAATAATAAACTCTGTACATATCAATCAGGCACCTTACCACAGTTCACCTGACATCATCTAGTTATGGAAGTTAAACAAAAATTGTAATGTGATTAGGTTTAGGTTTAATTAGGAAAGGTTTCAATATATCTAGACTAATAGCATGAAGAGAGAAACCAAACCCTGTTTCATTTAGTGGATAGTACATGGTTGTTCCACCATTTCATTTCAATCCAAAGGACTTAAGATTTTGTTTTAGTCATCAAATGACTTTGTAATCTAATGTGATTTTCAATCATAAACATATTCATTTCAGAGTGTGAAGGTATTACCATCTGACACATCACAACTAAGATGGTATGTTCTTTTTCATTTATGACAAAATGATTATACCACAATGGTACATGTATATGACATATTGCAAAATTTTTTGACTTTCAAATCTAAAAGCTTGATTACTGTATAATGCTTATATTTGGCTGTTGTATTATTTTCGCTATAAACGCAATCCAGTATATTCCCACAAAAATACAGAATTTTGAGCAAATGTTTCAGGTTCTCACCCACTTCCATCTCTTTTAATCAGATAACACCACAAAATATTGACATCGTAAATACATTAGGCATTGTCAAACTGCAAAAATTTGACACCATGAAAATGAAGTAAAAAAATATAAATATACAGTAACAAGTGCAACAGCAGAAATAAATTATACAGTAATCATGTAATAACATATATGATCAACATTTACTTAATAAGTTTTTATCATCCAATAATAAACAAACAAAAGTACACATGCAACAAAATAAACCTTGAGAAGGTATTTTATCATCTGATAATACATTGAACTTACTTAAATACATGTATTGGATCTTACATGAGTGCATTTTGTAATATTGGATTTATTAAACAACTTGAATAAAATTTTATGGAACAAGTCTTCCATGAGTTGCAGAGACACTTTATTTATAAACTTGAATGTAAGAGTCTGTTTATTGTATAATTTGAATTCTAGCATCTGTTTAGTGTTTTCTCAGCCATAACAGAACAGCAAAAATGGCAAAAAAAATGTCAAAGCAGCTAAAATATGACATCATGGTATGTTACAACAATCACATGACGTCATTACCTATGGATACAAAGAGTGATATTACACATGTGTTATTATTGTTATCACATCAGTTTAATGCATGGATTTTGGAGTGATTATACAATATTTACCAGTACTTACTAAATGATATTGGACTTCTACATTCTGCACAACGGTAATTCTGAGAAGATAAGCCTCTGTTTGGACAAATTGAAAGACAAAATGTTGGGTTCTCCTGCACCTGAAATTGTAAATCGAAAATGTGTTACTGTCACCAACAAAATAAGAAATATACATGAAATTGCTATCTTAAGTTATCAAATTTGTATTTTCCACTTGATTAAATGGTCAAGTGGTCTCAGTGGTCTCAAGTCCAGCTTGTAGATCAAAGTGCCCCTAACTGCCTAGATTTGAATCACACACAGGGCAGATCCTAGTGCGAGAAAGTTTGCCAGTTTGCTTACTTAAGGTTGGGGGTCTACCCTTTGATACTCCAGTTTCCCCACCATCCCTGAACTGACTGCCTTGATATCAGTGAAAGAATCCAGTTTCCCCAGCATCCCTGAACTGACTGCCTTGATATAAATGAAACAATTATGACTGGGGCATAAAACACTATTACTTCACTCAATCCTTATTATGTTGGTATCTAATAATACTAAATTGTGACTGAGTACATAGTAATGTTTCATAATCCCTAAAGACGTTTCCTAGATTGTCAAATTGATTCACATAACAAAGACAGTATGGTCCAAAGAGCCGTTCTAGCTGGTCTGCTAATTACAGGTATAAGCCCAACCCCTTCAAAGAACCCTTGTAACCGGTCTGCTAATTACAGGTATAAGCCCAACCCCTTCAAAGAACCCTTCTCACTGGTCTGTTAATTACAATTATAGTATCATTACATCATCAACTCGCTGCACTTTAATTTACCTTTAAACTGGCACAAGTTCTTGTAATCAGATTTAGGCATTTTTCATGACAACAATAACCACAATCTGAAAGGAAGAATTCATATATTATCTTTATTTATTAAGCAGCTGTGCAGGGACGAGATTGGCTTTTGATAAAAAAGAAGAAAAACTTAATAAGCTGAGGGCCTTGGAACCTATGTACTTGGTCAGAGTCATGGATCCAGTAAAGCCCCAAGAAAATCTTAAGCTTCCAGGACTCTTGACCATGACAAGATATTGAAATGTTTTACTTTTGTGGGTCCCTGTACCCTTGAATGTCAAGACCAACCAGCTTCACAAACTTGATCAAACATAATATGTCAATGCTATATGAAACATGATGTATCTGAAGTTTCAAACTTCTAAGCCTTTTGGTTCATGACATTATGTTCAATGGTTTTACTAAATTAGGTCACTGTGGCTTTTTTACATTTCATTGAAAAGAATCGTGACTGGGAAGTAAAGCGCCTTTTCTCCATTCTTCTTTTTCCATCTTTCAAATGCTCACTACCCCTTCAGTTAACAAAACCTTTAAAAAAAGTGGCTATATTGCCAAACAACATCAATGAAGATAATGTTATTACCTGAGCATTTATACCATGACTGGATGACACCTAGTATCATTGCATTACATTTCTCACAATAATGCTTCGTACTTCTGGTCACCTGAAGCTGAAACTTATGACCAACAACAAGTTTAACATCCTTGGCCACTGGTTCTGGTCCTTCCTAAAAAGTACATAGACATCCATTTGAGACCATCAAAGCAAGAACAACAAAAAACCAGTTAAATCATCTGTAAAATCATAGCATTGAATTTATTTAAAAAAACTTTTAATCATTCTAAAACTTGTCCATTAAAAATCTGAAAATGCAAGCACTCAAAACTATTTCAATATACTTGGTAAACCTGCATGACCACCCATGGGACAAAAGAAATAACAAGTCTTATGCAGAGGTTCTTTTTGGTTGAAATATGAAAGATAAACCCATGTGGCTGTATAACAATGATCTAAATGGATAGATGGTCTTCTGTCTTATGTAACCTGTCTGAAACAATCATGTGGACCAAAATTTTCATGAGTTTAGACAGGTATATGATTTTACACACCAGCTAAATTGAGCACAAGATATAAATGGCTTGAACTGATGAAATACTTACTTCAGTTTACACAGGTTTTTCAATTTCATACATTAATTAAATCAAAAGTTGTCTATAGTAAGCTCTGATGAAGGTCTCCAATTGAGACAGATTACCATACATAGGCTAATTAAACAAATGGTCCGATTTATTACTTCAATGTAGACAGGTATTCAGTGAACTCATGATTCTATCAAGGAATATTCTGCTGGATAGATGGTCTTATCTAGAGGTTGTCACTGTAGTAAATTCTATGTATACAATGTACTTTGTAAATAATATAGTACTAGACAATTACAATGATGACAAGATGACAGGTTTTTGGAATACATAAGTTTAAAAAAATGAATGGAAAGCTATGATAAGGTACCTTAATTTACACAGAAATTCAGTGAACTCATGGTTGATTGACACAAGTTCTACTTTACGTACCTTTAAATCCTGGAGTCGAAGTCTAAGTTGTACAAGTTTCTGTACAAGGTTTTTAGCTTTGTCTGTGTTTGGCTGCGCATATCGAATCATTTCCTTACAGTTTTCTATGGCCATTTCTATCTCTTCAGAACTGCTTAAACCAAAATGTCCCTGCAAATGACATAATATAAAGAAAATATAGATACATATTGATATACATGTAGTCTGATCACTTTCTAAGTGAGAAACTGCGATGTAGCTTAAAATATAATGTGAATTACTTACCTCAAATTTTATTGTTGCTTTATGTAGGTCAGTTAGTTTCAAAGCATGTTTAAATTAGATTAGATTTTACAAATAAGGTATAGCAAGAGGCCCATGGCTTTCAGTCATTGACGAGAAACATTTTTAAGGTTTTAATATTTAATGTCACTGTGGCCTTAAATGATGTTAAATAGCAAAGTTTGTGAACTTTTAGGTGACAATTTTATGGACAATGTACTACAGACGATGGATATTGAAAAACGGACCACAAAATGAGCATTTTTCAGGTAAGCTAAAACCTCACTCATCCAAACATCTGACTGATTGAACAAGTGACTAATCTAAACCATGTACCGGTAGCTGGTTTTGCTTTGATATAAATGAAATGATTGTAACCATGACATAAAACCTACAGTATTTCAATTTCATAACTATGCTATGTACTATTCTATAATACATACATCTGGAAGAGAGAAGTGATCTTCAGCTAATCCTAAATCAGCAAATGTGACATCATCACCATCTGTTACATTTGTCCATGAAGAACTAGCATTTGATGCTGAAATTAGACATTTATAAATTTCTATATCACTGTATAAACCTTAAGATGAATAAATGATACCTGCAGTGAGGAGTAGCAATTTCACCATTTACTTGTTGTAAGTGTCTGTGATGAGTAACGTTCACTGTTGAAATTAACTTCCAGGTATGTCTAGCAGCTTTGATGCCAAATCTCTTCTTTATAGTCATACAGGTTAAATAGCAGTGATATAAGCAAATAGCAGTAATGTAAGCAAATCTCAAGCACCTAAAAATGGCAAAACTGTGGGGAAAACTAGAGTGCCTGGAGAAAAAAACCATCAACCCTCAACAAGAGAAATGACATACTTTTCTCAAACTATAACAATTTGCTTTCTGATCCTTAATTTTTCACTATAGAAGGTGTCCACACATAGATAGCATTTTTCTGGCAACATGGCAGACAACCATCACACATATACTTTTTTATTTTAAGAAATCATATTAACTTGAATACGCATTTTATGACAAAATGGTTATCACATTTATCTCAAAATACAATATTTATGTGACTTTATGGCAAAATAGTTATTACATTAATCTCATGAAGCAATATTTATGTGATTTACATACTGATGCAGAAAATTTGCAGTGATCATAAATGAGCACAATTGTTCTTGCACCAAAAGTGCTAGTATAAGATGCCCACTATAATGAGTATGTTAACAGTAAATACCTGAGTGTGACCTGATAACATCAACATCACTTAAATGATCATTTTCAAAATGATCTTCCTCCATGTGTAAATCTCTGTCAAATGGATTAAACCTTGATTCCTTAAATTTAGTCTGAGCTGCTTCTTGAGAACTGGTCTTTTTCCCTTCTATTTCTTCAAAATCTTCACTGGATGGACGCACTTTTTCTTTTCTATGACTCTCAGTTCGATTAACGTCTTTTAATGTTGATTTTTCGAGCTTTTTGCTTAATTTTTCAATATCTTCAGAAAATACAAGTTCTTTTGGTTCAATGTTTGTTGTGTTAATCTCTTTGAGTGTATAATCTACTTCCTCTTCAGAAGAAGTAAATTCTTGTTCAGAGTCAGAAAGTCCAGATACAACATGCCCTGTAAACTTGATTGATGCTGTTACATTTTCTACTCTGTGTATTACACTACCCTTTTCTGTTTCCTCTGACAATGATCTCTGTCTACCTTTTGGTAATGATGTCACCCTCGTTAATGATGCTGAATTTGGTTTATCATCTTCCATTGTTTAATCTGAAAATATCATCAATTAAACTAAAGTAGCCAAATATCACATCAGATTTTTATGTCCAATCATAGGTTTCAGAGAAAAAAAACATTTTAAGAAATTTGCACCCTGGTGAGACCATGCATGTACATAATCTGATCGAATTGCACTGATCCATACATACTACTGCCCAAATTTCAATGAAATCTGTCTAGCAGTTTCAGAGAAAAAGTGAAAAATATGTGTCAAGATACATACAAACAAACATACACATGCTGCATTATACCATGACCTCACAGGGTTAGGTAAGATACCAGTAAATACTAATATCTGTGTTTACAAGACATTCAATACAAGTATACAGTGCAAAATGTGTAAGGACTTAAAATTTCCTTAGATAAGATACATAAATGTATCCGGTCGTCTAAGAGGTTTTTGTAATTATTGAGAAATCTCAAAGGGCCATAACTTCTAGAAAAACATTGAACCAAAATAGGAAAAAGATGTGCACAACTCCCCTACTTTCCACTGATCACTTCAATATCTGACAGATGGTGTTGGAGAACTGGTGTGGACAAAGTGTAACATACAGATGGAATGGAATGCATTACTATTTCTCCTTGCTAATTTCTCAGCTGGGAATACTAAAAACAATGAAAATGATAGAAAAAACATAATATACATATACATACAAACATAGTGAGCTAGCTGTGATGTTGTAGTGTTAGTGTACATACGTATATAATAGAGTGATTTACTGCCAGACTTTAAGTTTGGATCTTTAACCTGGTGGTAGGTTGCTCCCTTTTCATCTGAGAGGCTCGGGTTCAAATTCTAATCAGTGGCACTCATTGAGGAACAGGATTTTTCAGATGTTTTTCTCTTTCTGTTACATTAACTCTCTACAAAAACCCACAGAGGATGTGTGGAGGGAGGGAGTTTGTGAGATTTCCAAGGTGGGTTATCTTAAGATGAAAAGGAAGGAATATAAAGGGGCTGGGCTAGACATGGTATTGTAGTGTAGTATATAGCAGATATAATAGAGTGATTTACTGGCAGTCTTTTTAATCCTGTGGTAGAATGTTTGCTTTACCTCCACAGGGTAGGGGGAAGGAAGTCTGGGTTAGATTCTCAGTCAGGTCAACAAGAAGACTATTTGCTGATGACACCATCGCCTATTTGACAATCACATCAGATATCGATGCAACTTATCTCCAAGAAGACCTGGACAAACTTGCACTATGAGAACAGACTTGGAAAATGAGCTTCCATCCGGAAAAATGCAATGTGATTACAATATCTCGGAAAAAACAACCTATCAAGAGCAACTATATTCTTCATGGTCACCAACTTGAGCATGTGTCAACAGCAAAATATTTAGGCGTCTCAATCACAACAGATATGAAATGGAACCAACACATCTCAAACATATGCAAGAAAGAAAACTGCACCACCAGCTTTTTAAAATGCAACCCTAACATCAGGAATGTAAATATCAAGGAGAAGGCATACAAGTCACTGGTAAGACCTACTCTAGAGTATGCATGCACCACCTGGGACCCATATCTGAAGGAGGACAAACAAAAACTGGAAATGGTACAGAGTTGTGCGGCTAGATATGTGACCAACCGATACCACAACACATCATCTGTATCGGATATGCTTAACCATCTCAATTGGCCAGCACTGGAGGAGAGACGAAAGAGGGCAAGACTGACACTTATGTACAAGATCACTAACAACCTGGTCAAAATCAATACCACCGATAGACTTTTGCCACCAACCAGAATGACTCGAAACATGGGAACACATTTCTTCCAGGTGCCATCTTGTAACACCATGGTACGAAAGGAATCGTTCTACCCAAGGACCATACGAGAATGGAATGCTCTGCCCACTGAAGTAGCAACCGCTAAGAGCCTCGAAATCTTCAAGGCTCACCTGCTTGATTAAATCAATCAAGATGCTTTTACTTGCACATTTGATTGTACAGCACTTTGTTTTTTTACTTTTATTCAAATTTGTAATGCGCACACACAAAGTGGCAGTATCATCAGCGATTGATGGCGGCCGCAGACTGGTAGAAGTAGAAGGTAGTGGATTTTTTTCATGTGTTTCCCCCTCCTGTTACATAATCTTTGTTAGTTACATTTGGATATTACATGTCTATAATGTGGTTTACAGATGGATACAGAACATTTCTGCAATTCACTTCCTATCATAGCACAAGTAAACATTCTTATGGCAAATTCCTAGAATTCTTTGCTGAATTATTTTTCTGGGGTTTTTTAATAGTATACCAAAGTTTTTACACCTGTACGAAATGCCAAGGTGTGTCATGTACTGTTACTATCAGTACACCTGTTCTTAATCCATAGTAGACAGCTGGGTGTACCTATGCATAAGTGTACTAACAGTGACAAGCTGAAATGTGCTCCAGTGCTCTTGATAAAGTTTCATAATCTAGAGCAAAATTTTATCAACTGAATGACGTTTTATCCACATTTACCTGTCATTTTAACCAAAATATCTGTTTGTATATATATACATATGTGAGCTTCATGAATTCGATACGTACGAGACACATGACTGTGAATAACCAATGTGTTTGACACCTCCTGACTTCTTTGTTTACATGGCGTGAACCGGAAATAGAAAAACTGACATAGTAAAACTTAACCCGAGCAAATCAGTCATTCGTAACAAAAATCTTTAAATATGAGTTTAAAAAGTTCTAACATAGAATAAAAAATAAATAAATAAATTGATTACAGAATAATTGGAATTGTTATACTTTAAATTGAAATCACGAAATAAAGGGGTCACTTAAACAATTAAAACTTTTCGTTATTTTAAGTGTTTGTTGACTTTTTTTTTGCAAATTTGTTTTCTGCGACATGTAGTCTCTGATGACATGTAAAGTTACCGAATCTTTTCAAGTTCATATTTATCACAGTAGCATGGTGTTTTGTATGATCTTTTGACCACTCTCCGTTGCCAATTTCATGTAGTGAAATAATCTCTTAAGACAATAAAAATAATTATAAATGATTAATTCAGTCAAATAAGAAAAAAGTATATATTTTAATAATTTTAAAATTTCAAAATTAATTTCATTAGGTCAGTAAGTCGGTCCATCAGTAGTATATCCATCCAAATTAATCTTATTAATTTGTTGGATTAATCTTATTAATTTGGTCAAATATATCTTTTCAAAATTATAGAAATAACCAGGTCTGGGATCAGCCCGAAACGGGGGATCTCCCGATCGGGGGACATTCAAAGGGAGGTAATTCTCCCGGGTGTTAAACGCGAGTACACAGGAGAGTTCCACTGATCGCGAGTAATACTACCTTATGTAAACTTCCGGTAGATTATGCATATAAACTAGTGGTTGTCAATAAAGCTTGCTAAAACAAAAATGGCAGACGTATCGGCAGTGTTTTCCGATGATGGTATGGTCGATGCTATAATCGACGAATTATTAAATGAAGATAATGGGTAATTTTTTTTAAATAAACGCAAATTGATTTGTAATTTTAATTCAATTTAAATCATTTTAATACACTATTTTCTCTTGTTTTTCGATAGTTTAATTGGTAATTTTAATACTTTATTTTCTTTTTAATTAGCAATTTTAACTCAATTTAAAACATTTTAATACATTATTTTATCTTGTTTTTCGATAGTTTTTGTAATTTTAATACAATATGTTCTCTTGTTTTCTGATGATTTAGTTGAACACAAATTTATTAGTAATTTTAACTCTTGTTTTTTATCCGAATTATCTGGCTTTATTTTACAGATTTTAACTTTTACCCCCCCCCCCCATAATTAAACTTAAAAACCAATTCTTGTGGTTGCAAATGAACTGTTACAAACGTTTTTGTGCCTTTTTTAAATTTCTTAAATACACTAATGTGAATAGAGTAACACAATCAGAAGCCCTCGGCCAACTAAAAATTAAAACAATAGGTTCCTATTGTGTAACAATTACATAATAATAATAATAATAATTATAATAATAATAATAATAATAAAAATATTAATAAATTTTATTATAGTCTCATCATGATATATACAACATATAGAACATTATAAGCACACATAAAATATATAAATATGCCACTCTTAAAAGAGTTATAAGAGACTGTAATTATAGAAACTTTAAAACAAAAAACCTTATTAAAAACATGTCATATACATGTAATTACAGGTGTGAAGCCATGGGTTTAGCTTGGAGTGTCTCTGTTGTGTTTCCTAGGTCTACTTTCGTTGATGGCTTCTATGCGAAAGTTTTTTCGCTGTTAAAACAACTACATAGTCATTATGAAGCATTTTGATGCGATAATTAAACCTGATTAACTTCCACTATTCTGTTGTTTCGTTATTGTTTGTGCTTACTGCAATTCTTCCAGTTCTTGATTTTTTAGATGGGCTAGCCATATTTTGTACATCATTCTCCAAATTTAATCATGTTTAAAAGTTCGTCCTATCATTTTGTAATATTTACGATAATTAACTTTGATTGTACCTCCCACCACACATCTGTACAAGGTAAAACAACAATCCGTTCAGTAATTCTGTACCCGTAACTACGGTGTAATTTTATCTGTAGTTTTTTAACCGGAAGTACGTTTTTGAGAGTCTATAACTTTCGTTCCGCACGATAAATTTTTTTTCCGCACGACAGATCGTTAGAAAAATATGTTTACTATTACTCCTCAAAATTTAAAGCCCCCGAACGTAGAAATGAAACCCCGCGGCCGTTTTTAAGAAAGGTATATCATTTTAGGTCGATTTTCAGCCCGTTTCTATGCAAACAAATGTAATGCGCATGCGCGATGTTATAGTCACAGAAACGCTTAGACGCTTTATCCCCCGAACGGGCGATTTCAATTTATCCCCCGTTTCGGGCTGATCCCAGACCTGATAACATTTACCGGGTATCATAGAGACTTCATATCTAATGATTTATACACACACGTGTCAATCATTTTTTGCAAATTAGCCGGTAAGTTCTATTGATTACAGGTGATAAAGGTCTACTAATAAAATCAAGATGGCGGCAGGGTCGGATGTCTCTGAACATTGCAGAGACAAAACAGTTTAAAAGTATGGTTATATGTTCCTAAAGTCTATTATAAATGGAAGATGATATAGGAAAAACATCAAATGATGAAAGCAGCCAAAAACCACCTAAAAAAAGGAAGAGGAAAAAGAGTAAAAAAGACATTGTTAACATAAACACAAACACAAAGAGAGGAACGTCGAAAGGGGGTAAGCAGAGTGAAGCAAACAAAACAATCAGTATGAACACTGTAAGTAACAATAATCAATCTTATCACCAGTTGTCACAAGACTTTAATTATACACTAAATACGATGGCATCTCCAACTGCACCAATGCAACATATACAACAAATGCACCCTATGCAACAGAACTTAGTGTATCCCGCAGGTACCCCTAGTACCCCGAGTACACAACTTGGTCAACAGCCAACGCCTCAATGGGTCAGTGAGTTGTTTTCACGGATAGAGAATATGAATGCGAAACTATCGACACTTGACACTGTTAACGATACCGTAAATAAGATAAAGTCGCAGTTAAATACAGTTGAACAAGAAACCAAACGACTTGACGGAAAAATTAAAGATATTGAAAAAAGTACAGAGTCGATCAGTCAATTTTTCGATGAACAAAAGAAATCGGTGGACAGTATTAAAGGTGTTATTAAAGATATGACCAAAAAAATTAATACCCAGGCCGCCGATATCGATAAGTCATTTCTGGAAATAAAAAACGAAAATGGTCGATTAAATCAGGAACTCCTCGATCTTCAAATGAGGTCAATGCGTGACAATCTACTTTTCTTTAATATAAACGAATCGAAAAACGAAGATTGTGTTACAGTTGTACACGAATTTTGTGAACATAAACTCGGAATTCACGATGCCAAAGACATTAAAATAGACCGCGCGCATAGAGTTGGAAAATACACTGGAAATAAACCGAGGCCAATTGTAGCAAAATTTAACTTTTATGGTGATCGCGAAAAAATTCGAAAGCTTGGTAAAGAAAAACTGGATGGCAAAACATACAGAATTGCACAACAATTACCACAAGAAATTAGGGAACGGCGTAAACAATTACAGCCGGTGTTCGATGACTTAGTGAAAAAAGGCGGGAAACCGTATTTTAAGTTGGACCGTCTCTTTATGAATGGAAAAGAATACAAACCGTCGGCATAGCAGGGTACGGGGAATACATAAAGATTCTAACATGGAATGTTCATGGATTAACACAAAAATCTACAGACTCAGACTTTCTTAATTTTATCAATGATTTTGACATTCTTCTATTAACTGAGACATGGATTAAAAACAATGAACAAGTACATTTAAGTGGTTTTGTAGATATTAGTTTTGTAAATAGATCTGTTAATATAGGCAGAAGAAATGAAGGTGGTTTAGGTGTTTATTGCAAACCTAATATTGTAAATGGTATTAGTATAGAAAAGAAACTTCAAAATGGTATTATTGTATTAAAGTTAAGAAAATCATTTTTCAATATAAATGATTATATATATGTATGTCTAGTATATATACCACATGCCAAATCTGAGTATTACAATGTTGTTGATTTTGATTTTTTCGACATTCTTGTAGATATAACATGTGAATATGAACAAAAGGGTAAATTTTTTATAGCAGGTGATATGAATGCAAGAATAGGACAAGAAAAGGATTATGTAGAGAGCAATAACTTGGACAAATTTATAGATACTTACCCACAGCAAGAAGTTAAACTAGCTGATAGACAGTCATGTGATAAAACGGTAAATGTGTCGGGTAAAAAACTATTACAGTTATGTAAAACAACAGGACTTAGAGTGGTTAATGGTCGCATACATAATGATCCAACTGGAAAATTCACATTTTGTAATGAAAATGGTAACAGTTTGATTGACTATATATTAACATATGGTGATAATTTTGATTTCATTAAGGATTTTGACATACTAAAATTCAATGAATTTTCTGATCATGCTGCAATATTTTGTTCTTTATCTATAGGTTCTACAGACGACATTGAATCAAACAAATCACACACAAAGATAAAATGGGACGTCAACAAAGAAGATATATTCACTGAATCACTTAGATCAGCCATTCCGGATATGGTCAACATGGTGGATAATCTAGGAAACGACATCGACATCAACACATGTATTCAGTCTATGACAGACATAATTTATTCAAAGGCATTCAGTATCTACGGTAATCAATATACTAGCGTCCAGTGTGATAAATTCCGTATAAATGACTGGTTCGATGGTAAATGTCGTCACCATAAGAGACAATTTAACGCAGCCAGAAACGAATATTATAGGAATCCTACTGACACTAATAGATATATATACATCAGTGCGCGTAATTATTATAATAGGACAAAACGATCAGCAAAGTTCCGACATATGAATAATAAATGTAAACAGTTAAGTGAAATGTCGAAGTCGAACCCGCGGAAGTTTTGGCAAACTCTGAGGCCTAAATCGAACCGGAAGTGTCCAGTGAACCTTGACGATTTCCATAAAATGTTCAATGAACTTCTAGGCGACAAACAATCTGAATTTAATACAGAACTCATTGACTATTTAAACCAGCCATATGATGATATTGTTATAGAGGATCTCGATTCACCTTTTACAGAGACTGAAATTTTAGAAATAATTAATAAATTGAAAAGAGGAAAAAGTGAAGGACTAGATAAACTTATAAATGAAATGTTTATTACAGCAGCCGAGTTACTACTTCCAATTTTGTGTAAACTATTTAACTATATGTTCTTAAAATGTGAGTTTCCTGACGTTTGGACGAATGGTGTCATAGTTCCAGTACCAAAGAAGGGTGATCCAAATGACCCAAACAATTATAGACCCATAACTCTAGTTAGTGTGTTTTCAAAAATATACACTTCTCTTATTAATAACAGACTCTTTCTGTGGGCAGAATCAAATAACAAACTGTGTGACAATCAATTTGGATTTAGAAGTGGTAAATCAACCGTGGATGCAATTTTCGTGCTGCATGGCATCATTACACATGTTTTACAAAACAAAGAAAAACTGTATTGTGGATTCGTAGATTTTAAACGGGCATTTGATACCGTGGATAGAAGACTTTTATGGTTTAAATTAATCCAAAGTGGATGTAGTTCCCAAATAATCAATGTGGTTAAATCAATTTACGAGAAAGTTAATCTTTGTGTAAGATCAAATGGTCAGTATTCAGCGTTTTTTGAGAACACTATCGGAGTAAAGCAGGGTGAGCCATTATCACCTTTGATGTTCTTATTTTTCATAAACGATCTCGCAAAAGACTTGCATATAGATGGCAATGGCGTGTTTCAATCCAATGGATTTATAATATACCTTCTGTTATTTGCAGATGATACTGTGCTTTTTGCAAAATCGCCAGAAACTCTACAACTGTTACTAGATAAACTTTATATATACTGTAACAAATGGAACATTACTGTTAACATAAACAAAACCAAGGTAGTTGCCTTTAGAAATGGAACGCGTAAATTCGATTATAACTGGACTTATGGGGACCAAACTATAGAAATTGTGTACTCTTATGTATACCTTGGAATTACTTTACACAAAAATGGCAAATTTCTACAGACTCAAAAACGCATATCAGAACAAGGATCTAACGCATTGTACAGCTTGATGGGTATTTGCAGGAAACTTCCACTACATATTAAACAACAGTGTGATCTTTTTGATTCAATGGTTGCGTCTGTTTTGTGTTACGGAAGTGAAGTATGGGGCTTCCATAAAGCTATCGATATTGAAAAGGTGCACAATAAATTTTGCAGGTATGTCTTAAATGTTAATAAATCCACACCTATTGATGTATTGCTTGGCGAGTTAGGCAGGGTACCGCTCAATATCAAACGCCAAGAGCGTATAATTAAATATTGGTTAAAAATATTACAGAACAATGATAATATGTTATCAAATATATACAATTTGTTACTTACAGATGCCAATAACGGTAAGGTAAATTGGGTCTCCAATTTACGTGATATGCTATGTAATCTTGGTTTTTCTGACTACTGGTATTCCCAGAATGCTAGCCTTATTAATTTTGAGATAGTTAAACAAAGATTGTATGACCAGTATATGCAGCATTGGTTTAACTACATAAATACATCTAGTAAACTTATTTTATATAAAGGTTTCAAATGTTGTGTACAGTTTGAACATTATTTAAATTGTGTAAATATTAAATATGTATATATGTTATCAAAATTTAGATGTAATTCCCTCCAGTTAAATGTAGTTACAGGTCGATATACAAATATTCCTAGAAACCAACGGTTATGTACATGCTGTTCAATGGGTGTCGTAGAAGACGAATACCATTTTTTATTAATATGTCCAATCTACAGACAAGCTAGACTGAACCTTCTACCACCATATTATAACCGTTGGCCAACCCTACACAAATTTAATACTATAATGAACAGCAATTCCATCTCATTGTTAATTAAGTTATCAAAGTATCTTATTACAGCCTGGAACATTAGAACCAATATCCTATCCCCCACTTAATTATTATTATTGTTATTATTGCTGTTATTGTTATTATTATTATTATTGTTATTATTATTATTATTATATTGCTGTTGTTGTTGTTGTTGTTACTATTGTTATTACATTGTAATAATAATAGTAATGATAATGATGATGGTGGTGGTGGTGATGGTGATGATGGTGATGGTCATGATAATAATAATAATAATTATTATTATTATATTAAATACTTATTATCTATATTCATTATAAGTAAAACTCTACTCTGTGGTACTTATTTTTGTTTTTATATATATGTCATTTATTACAAATACATGTATCTATATTTAGTTTTCCACCTTCACAGTCTTCATATTTGTATTCTGTCGCCATCAATCCATTATTGTAAATAGTTAGGCTACAAGCATGTAATTTGCTTTATGCTAATAAAGTTATTATTAATAAACAGGATGTTTAGTGATAATCTTTTAATTACTGGTATGTGAGATCCGACTTTAAGCAATATTAATTTATTGTGAATTTATAGTAATCAGAAACTACCTATTGAAGTTTGCCGTGGGAAGATTATACCAAAAAACCAAGATATCATGGATTATGTGAACTTTGTAAAAGTGATTTTATACATATTTGTTTTTTATTGCAATATGAATATCAGAAATTTTCTGATGCAAAAATGTATTCTATTGATATAAATAATACATTCTTTTTTCTAATAATGGGCCAAAATATTATTTATTTATTTATTTATTTTGCATTTACCAATTAAATATTTGTTAAATGAATTTGATAAGATAGTTGAACATTAGCATTGGGATGGATGGGTGCAGTGTATCATGAATAATCACATTTATTAAAATGTGTATTAGCATTTTTACTTATATTTGTATTGCGCACACATATAGTATTTTTTATACAATTTGATTCATGACTGGATCAAGTTACCGTTTTTGTGTAAATTAAAAGGATAAACGTTTAATATATATCCCATTGTTTTTTGCCTAACAAACAGTATATCTTCTACTTCTAAATAACCATCTACTTTTTCTTTCTCTCAACTTGTATATTTTCCTCTTTATGTAAACATTTAAATCAATTTACTGTTTTGTTTGGAATATCTCTTAGACTCATTTTTACCGTCATCAGTCCATTTTAATCTCATAATGACCATGTCACGTTGTCAGTTACCCAGAGGTCAGTTATCGATAGCTCTTGGTAACGAGGTTTGTGAAATTTACTTCGAAGAGTTATTCCGCCTGATCATTATACAATATTTTTGCAGTCGCCCCCTGCGGCTCTGTTACGCCACATAGCGGTGTTGCCGCATAAACGTGTTCCAACACGTCTAAGCGGGAAATTTCAACGCATAAAGAGGACGCTTTTATGCCTTAAAAAGGCTACATTCCACCGCATAAAAAAAACATTTACTATCATCGCCCACACCTCCATCATCATTACCACCTTCACTCAAAACACCACCACAATCACTATCATCGTTATGATAATTATTAACATCATTATATTATTATTATGATTCCCCACTACTAAAGGTGAGGAATCATATTCTTTTCGTTCTGTTTCTTCTTGTTCTTCTTCTATCAAGACCTACTATCATAGTATGCTGATGCATATCTCGGAAACGGCTTAATGGATTTAGATAAAATTTGGTACCAATAATCTGTTATCTGTAGATATGCAAGATATGATCAATTTCTTTTATCTCGAAGTTAGGTGGGTGTAAATTGCGTAATTAAATGCGTGGTTGAATACTCGGGGAAACCAATTATGAATGGACATAAGCTGGTTTAATTATACCAAGCCAATGCTTTCATCTATGAGTTACTCCAATTATTAGTGACTGTCAAAAAGTCCTCTCGAACATGAAATCTTGTAAATGAACAATTTAATTGGACACATCCAAGTAATACATCTGTACAATACCAAGTCAGCCAAGTCAAATGTACTTTAAACAAACCAGACATATCAGGTGTATGTTTTAGATAATATATAGTTTATGGATGGTAGGGAATCATACGTAACTGGTATCCCAGTTACAATCTCTAGTTATTATTATTATTATTATTATTATTATTATTAAAAGCAAAAGTAGAAATTCTGCCAAAATCACAATTTAACGACCATCAACATTACAGTCCCCTTCTTACCGACGGCGGTAAATCTTCGTCGCCCTCTCATCGTACCCGTCTACCTCCTCCTTACAATTATTATTACCATTATCAACAACAACAACAATTCTCACTTGTCAACGTCGTCGTCATAATTAATGTCACCACCACCGTTTTTGTCGAGATATAAGCTCTTTTTCAAATCCATACTAAGTTGTTATAATTAGTCTTCTTTAAGCGTCAAAAAGGCAGCCTTGCGCCGCATATAAGCAACACATCTTTATGCGTTGAACGCCGCGGGGATTTTCAACGCATAAAGAGGTCGGCCTCTGTTATGCGTTGAAAATCCCCGCATAGACGTGTCGGGCGCGTTTATGCGACAACACCGCTATGTGGCGTAACACGGCTCTCAGTTCCAATCGGCTTCATGAAATTATAAAAAAAGTCGGAACCCCCTATATTTTCACTGCAATTCAATCTTTATTTCCGAAAGTTATATAACTTATTGGAACATGTATACTAATAAAAGAAATACAAAATACACACATGAATAACAATGAACAAGCAATACACTCAAGACAAATAAAGTAATAATATTGCTAACTTGTATA
Source organism: Anadara kagoshimensis (assembly GCA_021292105.1). NCBI lineage: Eukaryota > Metazoa > Mollusca > Bivalvia > Arcoida > Arcidae > Anadara > Anadara kagoshimensis. The sequence goes on from CM037864.1 coordinate 44,430,957, forward strand.
TTACTTGTAGGTTGGGTATTTTTTTCAATGATTTTCGGATAGATTGGCAAAATCTCAAGTTTCTTTAAATCTCAAGAAATGATAATTTCAAAAGTTCATTTACTTGAATTTTCTTCATTCATTGTCATTTTATTTATTTATTTTTTACTTTATAATTTATAAAAACAAGTACAATATTATCTAAAATATTATTTAGATGATACACCGAACTTAAACACCGGGTTCCTGTTTTAAAAACATTCATCAATTCCGAGATAATTTTTTATAGTAAATCATTTTCTTACTTTAAAAAAAATCCATATAACTCGTGATAACACATATAAGTCTAAAGAAGCTACATTTAATTACTGTCTTATATGACAAAAAGCATTTGTATTCTTACTGCAATAAAGATATTGAAATTAAAAAAATATGCCAGGCGCTGTCTAAATTGATTTTCAAAATCTGTCAAGAACGCTGGACACGCCAGATTTAAGTTAAAGAGACCTTTATCTGGGAGAGATTTTGAAAATTGGACCAAGCTTCAAATACATTAAAGTTTGTGGACTATTTGATTTCTACATGTAACTTTTATTGAAGTTGTTCAAAAGTCAACGTGTTCTGACAACAGAATGTTTGCTGCCTGAAGCTTGGATCGATGAATGCGTAACATATTTGAGATACATTGTATCTACGTGTCCGATTACAGATAAGCAATGTTGGGAGATTTTCTTGTAGGGACGACCAATTCTGTCTTCAACAATTCAACAACGTATGTTTAAAAAAGAAAAGCAAAAAGGCGACTACAAAGTAAAAAACTTAGGAAATAAAGGAATAGCTTTTTTGGATAAAACTAATTTTATGTATTATTTGTTTTATGTAAATTAAAAAAATTTCTAGTACACAAGATTCAAATTTTATAGCTAACCAGCTAGTAAAGCTAGCTACTTCAACTTTGAACAACCGGACCCAGATGCTTTGCAAACATGTCAACCCTTTTTATGGGAGTATGTATAATATTTGCAGTTGTCTTTATTTCCATGAACTTATGTATGGAAAGTGCTTTTTTTTCACCATACCAATACAACATTTATTACGAACTGTTAACGTCTATTTACAATCTGGAAATTCTAAAACAACATACTGAGTCGGAAATCATTTAACCATTATCGTAAGTTTGGGTACATATGTACATAAAGTCCAACCTGCCTAAAAGGCCACCTCTATATACCGACCACCTGTTTATAAAGGCAGTAGAATTGTATTCCAATTGTTCTTTATTCATATTATATATACCTGTATATAAAGGCCACCTGCCCATAAAGGTCACGTTTACTGGTTCCCTTTGGTGGCCTTTATAGACAGGTTTGACTATATTATATAAATATACAATGCAATAAATAATAATAAGACTGAATCCAAAATACACACAAGGTTGTTCTCGAAACTAAAGTCCACGAAGGTTCTGGATCATGAACTAAATTCAAAATATAAACGCCTTTCCTATATGTTTTTTTTTTAATTCCCACACCTTTAGAAAGAAGGGGTATTTTTTAAAGTAACTCGAGATTTTACATGCCACAAAAACTGCAAAAAAGATTCCATGAACGCTAACATTATCATACTCTAGCATAATGGATTTAGACATTTGTAATATACAGAGAGAGGCTCTTGGTTATGTACTGTAGTAATTGATAAACAACATTGGAAAGTATACCAAACTATCCCTGCGCACCAAACCGCCAGATATTCACCATACTATAAGATGATTTCGACTTTGAGCAGCCCGACTGAACAAAAATAAAATTCTATTATGGTGATCAACGACCAATTTATGTAAAAGACACAAGTCACAATTCGCGCCGGATTTTTGAGAAACGTCTACATGGGACATCAAATTTACGTTCAAGAAAATATGGAAACGTGTTAAAACGCATCGATATGGTGATGCATACACTTTTATCGCTTAAAGCAAAGCTTTTCTTAAAGACCATATGATGCAGTGATGATTTTTTGTTTTGTCAAAGGTTATGCATTTGATCAACGAAATCAAACGGTTATGTACTATATATCTAATGTATTGACAGAACTGCTTGTATTTAAATCTCCGGGCATTATTGTAAAAGTAATTAACGTTATTAATCGGTTAACAAGAAAAAGGAACATGTTTAAGGGCCATATTGCAATCCGATTACAGCTGGAGAAGTTCATCGATTACAAGCTGAGAGAAGATGAAACATCTTGTCGGCCGTTTCCAAAACGCATTTCTTAAAAATCGCCCAAAAAGTGTAGACAGTTTCTGAGTAAGATACAATGAAAAGAGAGATACTGTTACTGAAATACCAGAATTAGATAATCACAAAATTTGTAGGAAAAATATCTGTTGAAAATGACAAAGTTTATCCTTGTTTTATGCTGTTTGCAATTATTAATTTTAATTACTTTGGTGGAAACTCAAGCTTCATCACAAAAAGGTATTTATTTATTTATTTATTTATTTATTTATTTATTTCATCTAAAAGTTATGCACATTTAACAATTTGAAAGCTCTGCTACAAAATACTCATTTATATTATATGCTTACTACTGTTATATACCATTTTTGAATTTACTCCTTAAATATTTAATATTTTATACCATTTTTAATGTATTTTATGGTTAAATTAAAAAAAAAGGTATATGGCACTACTATGTTTAATTTATTAATCTATTTTTAAAGCAATTTAGGAAGAATTTGAAACTGCGACAAATAGACTGACTAGGCTATATTAATTTGATCAATACAATAATTTAGTAATTATTAGTTTGAGGGTAAAATTGAAAATAATTGAAAAGTTATATCTGTAAAACTAAGGGTGGGTCATTCGCGATTACAGTTTAAAATTTCATGTCTGACAAGATGAAATGACATCTTAAAGCCCCATATAAGCCATGTGTAAAGAAGCTTATAGGAGCTTCAAGATGGTTTAATGATGACTTGTCATGTGCTACTTTTGAAATTTTATAAAATAATGAATTCAAAAGTAGCACATGACATTTCTTTAAAAGCATCGAAAATCTTGGTATGGTAAGTTATATAAAACAATGTTATTTACTGTATACAATGAATGGTAATTGAAAGATTTAAAAAAGTTCAAAAATACGAAATTACTATTACGAATAGAAACGTGTAACACATACCGAAACCCTATTTCAAAATTACGAAATAACTTTTTTTACGGGCTCCAACATAATAGAAAAAAATCAACGCAGGGAATTCAATTACTTAAAAGTTTACATTTCCAAATTGTTTGTGAAGTACACAGTATAATATAATAAATAAGAAACTTCGACCATTATAAACATGTTAAAAACCAAAGTTTTTTTATTTATTATATATAAATATAAAGTTTACATATATTCTAGAATGCACAGCTTTGCTGGATGTAATAGCAGTAGTGGACGGCTCAGACAGTATTTACGACGATGATTACATACGATTGAAAAGGGCGCTCGAATTTATCGCCAAAAACTTGGACATCAGAACAAATGGCGCAAGGATGGGTATGGTTGTCTACAGTACCGATATTGCACTGCGATTTAATCTTACCTCAAACTTAAATGACATATTGACACAGATTACAAATTTACCACATCCAAAAGACGGTACTTTGACACATGAAGGAATTAAAGCAATGAGAAAGATGTTTCTGGGCAACAAACGAGACCAATCCCAGCACGAAGTTCCGCTTATAGGCATAGTAATTACGGATGGAAAGTCCAAGTTTCCAAAATTAACTAGAGATGAGGCTGTGGCTAGCAAACAACATTCAATTAACATGTATGCTGTTGGTATAGGCCATGGTATCCATGCAGAAGAACTAGAAGCAATTGCATCCAACACGAACCAAGTTTTACAAGTGAACACATTCGAAGCTCTGTTAATGAAATTAGAAAGCTTGGTGAAAATGGTTTGCCCTAGTAAGTATTTTTGTTTGTTTTTGTTTTTATTAAGCCCCTCTGTTTTTTTTCAGTGTAATTAAAGACATTCTAACCAATGTACAAATTATAATAATGAAGTAAAAAGAAACTTTAAAAACTATAAAATCAAAGTGATGTTGGAGGTGCTTCGGAGAGATAAGCACATCCGCCACTTCCAAATCACAATCCTGAAGCAAAGTAAACTCTTCGAAAACTGATAAATTATGTTAAACACCTGAACTTCCAACAGGGAAGTGAGGCCGGGTGCTCCGAGAGGGTAAGCCCCTCCGGGATCCTGTTTAGCTATCTGTACCAGCCACGTTTGTAATCAAAAGTGAGAATAAAAAAGTAAATGGTATTATTTGTTCAAACGAATTATCAGTGATTTATTTTCTTGATTTTCCACACTTTACCTTCCACGCACTGGTATTGTTTTATAAATCATTGGCACGTTTGTTTACGTATTTCAAAAAAGTTGTATGCAAACAATAACGCCCATGGGTATAGTTTAAATTTAAATGAAAAAAAATATCAGTCAATGTCCAAATCACAATTCCAATTAATAAAAACTTTGAAAACTGACAACAAAGATTACAGTGAACTAGACGCTGGGAATTGTGACAGAGTTGCTGGAAGGGCAAGCAACTTCTGTCTAGCAAATTACAACCACCACGTGTAAAAATCAAAATTGAGAACGAAGGGAACATGGGGCAATGGGATGTAAAATATATCCAGGATGATTTTAGATACAGAGACACCATACTTATCAACATTATTGTGACGACGGCAATAAGAACCTTTTGTAAGCCTTGATAAGCCTGGACTTGCAATATTGCAAAGTAGAGATGGCAATACAATATGGTTTTCAAAGTAAACATATAGTGCATAAACCAAAAAAATAATTTTCATATGTTTGTCCTTAGAACAGGTGATTTAAAAGTTTCAATTCTAAGAGAGCGTAAAATTACAAGTTTTGTTATTAATTTTTCGAAAGAAATAGTATGTACGTAATCAAAAAGCGACAAGAAAGACATGTTCAAAAAGTTATGACGTGACAAGAAAGGAAATATTTACCAAAAAAATCATGACAGGGTAACTTTAAGTGATAGATAGAATGATTAAAATCATGCACTATTTTTGTTTTTGTTTCAGCTACCACTACCACCACTACTACCACCACACTACAACCACAACCACCACCACAACACCAGTACCGACTACTACACAGCCTGGTAATGTAGCTAACTTCATTTTGTTATTATTTTGATGGAAATACCAAACTGAAAATGGAAAAACCATCATCATCATCATTTATTTATTTATTTATTTATTTATTTATTTATTTATTTATTTCGACATTCTTACCTTGTCTGTGTCTGAATATGTTTGTTCGAGCATTTTATAGAGATTCATATTCATATATATGTAGCGGGACCTCAGTTGTCCAGGCTAGGGTTCGTAAAAACAAAACACAAGAGCCGCCGACTATATTTATATATTGTTCTTTATTGGTGTTAAAACAAAGATATTTCTGGTATCTGTAAAATATTAAAACAAGCATTCAATATATGAACACCCCAACGCTGTCGGTCTGACCGCGTGTCGGAAACTGGCCAAGAATAGTAATAATAAAATAATAATAATAATAATGAAACATTACAATTAAAATACATAAAGCATAAAGCTTACTTCAAACTGAATAGCATTTAACATTAACGCTCTAAAAGTAATTAATTCATTAAAGATATTAATGAAATAAGTTAAATTAATAAAAGTTAAAATTAATACTGTGGAATCAAAACAATATTTCCACTTATTGAAAAATGAAACAATTGTTTAAGTAAAAATGTAACTAATCAAGTTGCATTAAACGCAGTATAACATACCTGTAAAATATTAAACAAGCATTCAATATATGAACACCCCAACGCTGTCGGTCTGACCGCGTGTCGGAAACTGGCAAAGAAGCCTCTCCTACCCAGGATTTGATACTGCGAGTATAGCACGTGGTCGGTAATCCATTATTATTTTATAATTAAAAACTAATACCGTGTCTATAAGATAAAGGGTTTAATTACTAGTCATGATAACCAGTATGAGCACAGGATGGATAAAGAAAATAAAAGTTTGATCACAGATAAGATTTATGTTCTCTTAATGACAGGGTGATAACATTAGACTTGAGAAGTGTAAATAAACTAATTTAAATTAGCTAAAGAAATTAAATCACAAAGTTTCAGACATAACTCACCTCTGATACACTTAAAGGATAGAGATTAGTTTGAAGTTTAAATAAATAAAATGCCTTGACCAATTGATATAAAATGATACTTTAACTTCTGTGACACTCAACCTCAGGGGCTTAATTAAAACTAAATGAAATAAAAATACACTACACAAAGCTAACACCCACGGCCTATACTGGTGTGACTGTACTTCTGTAACATAAAATTAAACTATACCTATTAAAGATTATAGAAAAAAAATATAAAAACTATTACACTGCAACATTCTCCCCCTCAACATGAAATGGTGCCCTCACCATTATATACTTACACTAATTTAAGAAGTAGTTGTAAAGCTAGCTCTCTCAGCCGAATAGTATCCTGGATATTATCAGGTTGAGTAACATGTGTATTGAACTCATAAATATTGTTTCCAAGTCTCTCAGGTGGACGTCTTGTCCTCGCTGTGGGTTCAGCTGTGACATTCGTATTTATTTGCCGACGTGGAGCTGGGATTGGTTTAGAACGCTGCTGATCATGAGAATGAGATAAGGGTCCCTGACTTTCCTTACTATCTGAATCTGATCTAGATTCATCCTCCACCTCTCTCAATTCATTTTCAGCATCCGGCGCAATCTCATTTTTGTTCTCAAGACTTCCTATCCCTGCTCGCCTGTTTGAATTTTCAATGGGTAATGAACTAATGGGAAGTAACATGTTCCTGTGGAGTGTGCGAACTTTGCCAGCACCATCTTCTTTCTTAATGTGAAAAACTGGTATATCTGTATTTGGTTGCGCGGTAACAACATATACCTCACTTTGCCACCGGTCTGCAATTTTATGTTTCCCCAAAAGTCCAACATTCCTTACTAATACCCTGTCACCGATGTTAATACTAGCACCCCTAGATTTTAAATCATAATGCGATTTTTGTTTTCTTTGGGCCTTTTTCATGTTTGCTGACGCGAGATTGTAAGCATAATCTAAACGTTCTCTTAGTTTACTGATATATGACGTGTATGACTCTGTTTTCTCGTCCTCTCTGAGATTAATTCCCATCAGAACATCAATGGCAAGCCTAGGATGGCGTCCAAACATTAGATAGAACGGGCTATATCCAGTAGTTTCATGCTTAGTACAGTTATAAGCATGTACTAGAGACGGGACATAGGTCTTCCAATCAGTCTTTTGAGCTGGTTCCAAAGTGCCTAGCATGTCTAATAAGGTTCTATTAAACCGTTCACATTGTCCATTTCCCATTGGATGGTATGGTGTAGTGCGGGATTTCTTAATACCAGCTATCTCACATAATTCTTTGATGGTGGCACTCTCAAAATTCCTCCCCTGATCGCTGTGAATTGTGGCTGGAAACCCATAATGTACAATAAATTGGTCATAAAGTACTCTGGCTACTGTTTTTGCTGTTTGGTTTTTGGTTGGTATTGCCTGGGCATATCTAGAGAAATGGTCCGTAATAACTAATATGTTTTCAATGTTACCCTTTGATGGCTCCAAAGTTAAAAAGTCTATACATATCATTTCCAATGGATGAACAGTGGAAATATTAACTAATGGTGCTCTTTGGTTAGGTAGGGTTTTCCGTTGTATACATCTGAGACAATTGGTCACATGTTCTGTCATTTGCTTTATCATGCCAGGCCAATAAAATCTTTCTTGTAACAAATTTACACTTCTTTCCCGGCCCATATGACCAATTTGGTCATGACATCCCATTATAACTTTCTGTCTAAATTCCTGAGGCAGCACAAGTTGAGTACTTTCTATATCGCCCTGTCGGCGTTTTCTAACAATTATTCCCTCCTGGATGTAGATATTCTTCTTCTGTCTTTGGAACATATTACATTCCCAACTTTGTTTGGAAATATCTTTAACTTCTCCATTCAACAACCGAAATACATGATGTAGATTCCTATCCTGGTGCTGTAAATTGGCCCAGTCGTATTCTAAACTTGCGCCTGGTAAGGTGTCTTCAATCTGTGAAACAACTTTCTGGGACATTGCCACTGTTTCCACATAACATTCTACCTGTCCGGCAGACAATACTGCTTTAATAGATCTGTCATCTATTGTTTTCATATGATTTTGTGGCCATTTAATTCTAGACAAACCATCAGCATCTTTGTTTGAACTCCCCGATTTATATTGGATTGTAAAATTATAATTGGCCAATTGAGCAACCCATCTCTGACCCGTAGCATCTAGCTTTGCAGTCGTTAGGACATATGTTAAAGGGTTATTATCAGTTTTAACAACAAATGAATTACCATACAAATAATCATGGAATTTATCTGTAACGGCCCACTTCAAGGCTAAAAATTCTAATTTGTGAGTAGGATAGTTACGCTCTGCAGGAGTTAGGCTCCTGCTCGCATAAGCTATTACTTTTTCTTGACCATCAAACTCCTGGTACAAAATTACTCCAAGTGCATCTAAACTTGCATCTGTATGTATAATAAATGGTTTTGATAAATCAGCAAAGGCAAGAACTGGTGGATTAATGCAGCATTCTTTCAGATGTTCAAAGGCACGCTGTTGCTGATCACCCCAACAAAATGTGGTATTAGTATGTGCCTTCCGACCTTTTTTTCGCCTACCGGCTGGTCCTCTAGTTAGTTCACACAAAGGTTTGGCAATTTTGGAAAAATCCTTAATAAATCTGCGATAAAAACCAACAAAACCAAGAAAACTCTGTACTTCTGAAACTGACTTTGGAACTGGCCAGTTTTTAACTGCTTCTATTTTATCTGGGTCCGTTGATACTCCTTCTTCCGACACAACATGGCCCAAAAATTTTATCTTCTTTTGGAATAAACTGCATTTTGATGGTTTAAGCTTGAGGTTGGCTTCCTTTAACCGCTGAAATATAGCTTCAAGTCTGTGAATGTGCTCTTCATACGTTTTGCTATAGACAATAATATCGTCCAAGTACAATAAGCATTCTGTCAAATGGAGATCACCCATGCATGACTGCATTAATCGCTGCATTGTTGAAGGTGCATTGGTTAATCCAAAACACATTCTGTTACTTTCAAAAAATCCTAAAGGCCCAACAGTAAATGCTGTTTTATGCTTATCTTCTTCTGCTATCTCAACTTGCCAGTAAGATGCCTTCAAGTCCAAAGTGCTGAACCATTTAGCTCCACATAGTGCATCCAGCGTCTCATCAATACGGGGTAAAGCAAATGAGTCTTTCACAGTTTTCATATTCAATTTCCTTAGGTCAATACAGAACCTCAAACTATTGTCTTTTTTACGAACCAGGACAATACTGGAAGCGTATGGGCTTTCAGACCGTCTTATAACTCCTAGGTCTAACATTTCTTGCAAGTGACTTCTAACTTCGTCTACCATTGCCGGTGGTATGCGCCGGTGTCTCTCTTTGAAAGGTATGTCATCTTTTAATCTAATGCGATGTTTCACCATATTAGTGCATCCCAAATCCAAGTCATGTTGGGAGAATACACATTTCCATTTAAGAAGTAGATCTTTAACTTCATGAATCTGAGGCGGAGTTAAGTGTTCTGAAATCATGTCGTTTATTTCTTTAAAATCCCTTGGGGCTACATTACCATTATTGTTTGTTGGTATAGTGGTCACTTGATATAACATTCCAATAGTACTGTTAGCTGGTATTATTACCGACTTAGTTGAGTGATTTCTTACCTCAATAGGTACACGTTTTGTAGTTTGACCAGGATTTAAATTTAGTAAACCAGGTGTTATCAAAATACCACCAGGTAATGGCTGTCCACTTACCTCCTCAACCATAGCATTTATCTTCATTGATATAAATGACGTAGCTCTAGTCATTCCATGAATAATAGACTTCCCCGGTGGAACCATCATAGCTTTCGTTGACTTAATTGTACCCCATTTATCACCTTCAGCAATTACCTTTTGTTGTTTTAATATGCTATCTGACACAGTTCTCCAAGCAGTGGGTAGATTTAAACTTTTGTCTAAACTTAATTCTTGTAAAATATTGGTTCCAATTAATACGGAGACTTTCCTATGATAATTTGTATCCGGAACTACTAAAAATAATGCATTTAGCTTCAGAGTTTGCACTCCAGGTAGTCCAAATTTAGCTTCTGCATAACCCAAATATGGTAAAGAATGGCCACCTGCTCCCTCAATTTTAATAAGTCCGTCAAGCGGGTAAATTTGTAATTTAAGTTGTTTTACCAGAGTTTCACTTAATGTACTTACCATATAGAGCAGTACAGTACTTACCTTTAATTATTACTGCAGTTTCATTTGCCTTCCCTACTAATTTATCTATTGTATTTTGGGGCTGCAGAGAATTAATACCTAACGCCGGCCCCCTCGTGTTAGGTTTTGGTAGTTTAAACATTCTGACCTTTTGTGACCCTGTCCACCACACCCATAACATAAACCTCGAAATTCCGAATGTGTTGGTACTTTCTCTTTTGGTGTCACCTCTAATTGTTTTAATCTCTCTCCATTTTGGTCATCTTTTGAAGGAGCTTTTCTAGTTTATCGTCTTCCCTGTTGCTAGTGTCTGCAACAGCCTGATGGACTCTGTGACGTTTTGCATCACTCCCCGGCTCCAATTCAGCTTTTCGGGCAGCAACCAGCAGTTCATCATATGACTGGCCATCCTCAAACCGATGCCTCAAAGCATTTTTTATATGTGTAGAACAAATACCAGAATAAAATTTTGTCCTCATCATAGTAGAGTATGACGAATTTTGCATTGATGAGGGATCGCTCTTACTCACCTTACCTGCAATTTCTTCTATTCGCATAGCCCACATAGCTACGCTTTCCTGAGGATGTTGCCGAGCAGTATAAAATTGTTCAAGCAATGATTCTGTTGGTAGTATGTCGCCAAAAACCTTTTCAAATTTTTGAATTAACGAATTAACATCAATATTTTCGCCAAGATGCAATAAAATATCCGCTGCTGTGCCCCGTACGCTCCGTCGAATTGATTGTAAAATAATTTTTTCTGAATGAATACCATCCCGAATCAAAGCCTTTATTTCGTAAGCCCAATGCTTATAGCTTACCTCCCCTTTTGCAACAGAATCTCCAGAAAAGGTGGATATTCTTGGTAGGGCAGCTGGATAACTGGTCATAGGTGTGGTTGCGGGTGATTCTGTGGTTGGTGTGTCCAGAGGTTCATTTACAGTTTGGACATCATCACTTACAATTGATTTAGCTGGGACTAAAGCCTGAAGAACCTTGGCTATCTCCTCCGAAGGGAGTGACTTTAATGTTTCTATGATTTTACTAGTTGGGTCCGAATCTCCAGCTGTATTTGATCCGGTTGCCCCAACACCTACGGACATAAGTCCCGCAAGATCCATCTCCAATTCTATTGGAAGGGCTTTCGCACTTACCTTCTTATTTTGAACTTTTTTGTCCAAAAGTTTCAGGCAGTGATCTTCTAATTTGTCCCCGGATTTTAGAACTACATAAATCTTATCTTTTTTCAACTAAAGACTCATCAATATTTGCATTTATAAAATCATTAACCTGCCCTTGGTCCCACCCCTTTGGGAGCCCCGAGACCACAATACTCCTTTCTCTTAAAGACATGATACTACTATATATACAAGATAAAACTAAAAAGAAATACAAATAAGTGCTATACTACACAGAACGAAGTGGTCAAGCCTATAAGCCAGTTATAAGTTATAAAGAAAATGGCTAAATATATAGCGACACGACGCGTGAATTTAAATTGACAACCGAAACGGAAAAAAAATATGCAACTTGGTTAGCTTTACAAATTTATGATCAAACGAAAATTAATAAAACAAATTAAATAAAGTTATTATGAATTCACTAACAATTTACAGAAATTAAGAAAAAAAACAAATATGATAAAAAAATCAAATAAAAATAAAAATTGAGCGATGAAGCTTTGTCGCTAATGAGCGGAATCTCACTTTCGTTTAAGTAAATAATTAAATTGAAAATTTGACCTGTATGACCTTTGACTAACTATATAGCTGTACAACTAGATTTCTAACATAAACATTTACAATACAATCAATTAGATAATAGCATGTTATAGAGAATAAGTTTTTCTACTTACTCTGGATGTCTGTTCCAGTATTTAGAAACAAATAAATAAACAATAATAATGTCCAAAAAATGTCCTAAAACAAGTCCTTGATCTGTATTTGATTGTTGCTCTTTTTTTTTTTTAAATTTAATGTTTTCTAATAGTATTAAAGTTTTAAGTTCTTGAAAATATTCCCGTCGATAAACAGCTGGCTTTGGGTTCCATGGAAATGTCCGAATATTTAAGTATTTTAGATGAAGTCCAACAACACAGCTAATAAAGTTCTCTCTTCCAGATCAGTTCTGTTTTCCGTGAAAGTTCTGGATATTATTAAACACAACCGTTGAACATTCTTTTTGAATGTACAGTCCTGACAGCTGTACAGGAACTATTTTTTTTTCAAACACTTAATCCCAAGTGAAATATACTTTTTCTGTGTAAAATATATTCACTCTAAGTGTCCACTTCTGGATTCCAATTGCTTAGTTACGTTCGGCAACTTGGTATGGATATCCTTTGTTCTGCTCCGGAGCTTCCTCGTCAAATGTCCAGTTTCCTTGTGGTGTTTATAGTCGGGGCCCCACGTTGGGCGCCAAAATTTGTAGCGGGACCTCAGTTGTCCAGGCTAGGGTTCGTAAAAAAAAACCACAAGAGCCGCCGACTATATTTATATATTGTTCTTTATTGGTGTTAAAACAAAGATATTTCTGGTATCTGTAAAATATTAAAATAAGCATTCAATATATGAACACCCCAACGCTGTCGGTCTGACCGCGTGTCGGAAACTGGCCAAGAATAGTAATAATAAAAATAATAATAATAATAATGAAACATTACAATTAAAATACATAAAGCATAAAGCTTACTTCAAACTGAATAGCATTTAACATTAACGCTCTAAAAGTAATTAATTCATTAAAGATGTTAATAAAATAAGTTAAAATTAATAAAAGTTAAAATTAATACTGTGGAATCAAAACAATATTTCCACTTATTGAAAAATGAAACAATTGTTTAAGTAAAAATGTAACTAATCAAGTTGCATTAAACGCAGTATAACATACCTGTAAAATATTAAAATAAGCATTCAATATATGAACACCCCAACGCTGTCGGTCTGACCGCGTGTCGGAAACTGGCAAAGAAGCCTCTCCTACCCAGGATTTGATACTGCGAGTATAGCACGTGGTCGGTAATCCATTATTATTTTATAATTAAAAACTAATACCGTGTCTATAAGATAAAGGGTTTAATTACTAGTCATGATAACCAGTATGAGCACAGGATGGATAAAGAAAATAAAAGTTTGATCACAGATAAGATTTATGTTCTCTTAATGACAGGGTGATAACATTAGACTTGAGAAGTGTAAATAAACTAATTTAAATTAGCTAAAGAAATTAAATCACAAAGTTTCAGACATAACTCACCTCTGATACACTTAAAGGATAGAGATTAGTTTGAAGTTTAAATAAATAAAATGCCTTGACCAATTGATATAAAATGATACTTTAACTTCTGTGACACTCAACCTCAGGGGCTTAATTAAAACTAAATGAAATAAAAATACACTACACAAAGCTAACACCCACGGCCTATACTGGTGTGACTGTACTTCTGTAACATAAAATTAAACTATACCTATTAAAGATTATAGAAAAAAAATATAAAAACTATTACACTGCAACATATATATATATATATATATAATGTATTTTTTTGGTCGCCGGGAATCCCGGAACCATACAACCAATTATTATATAGCAAAATATGCTTCGCATAGAAATTAAACGATAAATCCCGAGGTGTTAGCATGCAATAATTATGCATTACGCCTGCGGCTCGGGCCATATCAAAATGTTGGTCCGAATACTCGCCCTCGGGCAGTCCGTAAATCTTGATAGTGTCCTCTACATAAGTAACTAAGGCTTTTATTGCATTGAACAAACAAAATCGCATATACTTAACATGGAGAGACATACAAACATTATTAGACCCCATTTCTATATCCCTTCCAAGTTGCCAACTTCGTTAGAGTGGAGAATAAAAGCAAAACATTAATATAACAACAATAAATTTAATGTTCAGTTTCTTTTTAAATGCAACAACACAAATCTATATAAATATTAAATACAATACCCAATGTATAGTTATAACTGTTATTTCACAACTCGTAACGTTCAACCGAATACGGACCGCTCGGTCGTGTATGGACAGTCCATACACCGTGTATGGACCGTTCGGTCTTGTACACTGTATTATTTTCATCATTTCTCAGCTTTCGACCAATCAAATTAATTGTTACAGATGTGATATGCAATTTTCGATATTTGCACGCAAACTTTGTTCTAGTCCGAGGTTTCCCGAATCAATTTTTCATGTTGCATGCTTTGTCACATGACGCTGTTGTTTATGACGTCATACGACTGAAGACGTCATCGCTGTGTTGTTGTCGTATTGCACTAGTTCTTATATCAGTGCGATATAATGTATTGTAAGAAATGGTAATTTTAGATGAAATACTAGTGGGAAGTATTTAAACGAAATTTATTTTGCTATATAATAAAAGCTCGTGCAAATGTCGAGTCACTCGGGACAATATTTCACAATATCAGTTCAATAACCCTATATAACTAAATCTACAATATATATATATATTCAAAACTAGTTTGGTTCCTCTGTCAATCTGTATATTTATATTAACTTTAATGTATCATTTTAGGTTGTAAGGCTTATCTAGACGTTATGACGGTTGTAGATGGTTCAGACAGCATCTCCGATCCAGATTTCATCAAGCTCAAATCTGTATTAACTTTTCTTGCAAATCGACTACATATCGAACCAGATGGGGCCCATATGGGTATAGTGGTATACAGTACACACATAGCACTGGAGTTTGATCTCAGCTCTAATTTAACCGCTATATTACAGCAGATTGAGTCACTTCCACATCCAAAGTATGGCACGATGACCGATCTTGGAATCAAGAAAATGCGGGAAATATTTCAGACCACGCGCATAGCCATCTTAGGGATGTTCCAACAATAGGTCTCGTAATAACTGACGGGAATTCTAAGTTCCCCGACAGAACTGCTGCAGAGGCTGCAGCGACCAAGCGGCCAATATAACAATGTATGCTGTTGGTGTCGGTAACATCAAAAGAACGGAGTTACTATCTAGATCATATATTAAAAGTCTCATCATTTAATGCTTTACTCAGTCATCTTGAAAAACTGGTAAAGCTAATTTGTCCAAGTAAGTTAGTTTACATTAAATATTGTAAAATTGAAAGAGGTATGGCGGGTTTGATGGGATTTTGTCCTAAATGGACCGTTTTGGTTTTTGAAAAATAAAAGTCTAAACATTCTTGCACTTATATAATAAAGCAACAGTATTCTATGTGGACTTTCAGATTTTGGCTCATGCAAAGGTATAGTTTGCTGGTATTTTTCTTAATAAGCTCATCTGTGTGCTATATTATGCTAAAATATGAAAAATGAGGGGTTTTCCAGTCTTTGATAATAATTTTGAAAGTGTTTTCCTCGGAAGACCAACTTTTACGTTATTGTTTCTGAAAATATTTTCAAAACGCAATCATTACGAGTTTTCAAAAAATTGGTCCTCTTAGGAGAAACTGGTCAATTTTTAAAAAAAAATAGGGAAAATTAAAACTGACCACTGCACATACAATTGATGTTTCATTTTAACACAGCTGCCACTAACTGCTGTGGTTAGCTCAGTGGGTAGCGGGGGCGCTTTGTAACCTGTGCGGCATGGGTTCAAATCCCATCCGGATATCATTTTTATTTATTCTTCCTCTTATTTTTTTTATATTTTTATCTTTATAAAATACTATTGTTAATTTTTACCTTTTTACAACTATAAGTTTTTAAAAAAATAAGCATTTTCTTCTTTCAAAACACTACTAGCAGCTCAAGCCAGGTTACTAGTATATTTTCATACAATAAATCTACACACATCACCCGTGAATTCTTAGTGTAGCGTGCTGTAAGTTATAACTTTATTGTTCTAGTTTTTCTGTTTATTGCATAAAGATGAAAATTGAAGATTATGGATGCTAAGGTTTGTTCAATATCTTCGGCTCTTCAAGGAAAAACAAGTTTAGAAAAACGAAGCGCTTGTTTTTCCAAGACCTGGTCTAATTATAGAACGCGAAATCCTCAGGTGTTTAAAAATACATCGTTACGTCATTCATCTGTTCAAGCAGGGGACAATGTTAAAAGCGCCTATCAAATCCGCCATACCTCTTTCTGCCAGTTTGGAAAAAAGCTGGTACTGGATCTTTTGCTCTTGTAGAACATATTATGAATTCCAATCTGATACCTACAATGTAAGTTTATTTCCTATAAATTAATGCTTATTAGTTGACTATTTCAATACCGTAACTAGACTTTGAATTATACACGTATATCGACTGAGTACATTTATATATTATAATTATATTTTGGCGTCCACACGCTCCATCTAGGGAATGTACCTGAACAGGTTTGATTATTCAAAATTAGGTTATTTTCTGCATTTTTAAGATGCACTTATTCTGACTACAGAGAAAAATACAGTATTTGAGATTATGCGGGGTTTCAAGGCCTAGGAATTATTTTTCTGCTAAAATGTTTGACAAGGGACGAATGGCATAAAATATTACTGGTAGTCATTTACTAGTATTTTTTGGCATTAATAATAATCACAAAGTTTCAGGTTTCATCAAAAGCAGTAACGCAAATAATCACTGTTTTTTAGGTTGAGCCACAATACTTTTAAAACTTTTGATTTGTATTATGTGTTAACAGACAGAATTTTGAAAACTCTCTCTCTCTCTCTCTCTCTCTCTCTCTCAAATGAATGATTGATAACACCCGTGTTGGACAGTTTGATGCTCTGGACATTAAAAAGTGGTTAAGCCCTACCATATTAAGTATTTTTGTGAACGGTAGGAGACTCTATTTCGATGAATGTGCATTTTGTATATTGCATGGTATGCGCATGCATATGTATAGATTTCCATATCGTATTATGGCGGTAGATTGATTTTTCGGTCAAGTAGGTGAGACATAATCTGTAATATTTAACATTGTACAATCACTGTTTCAGCCACTACTACTACCACGACCACTACAACAACTACAACCACACCACCACCCACCACAACACCAGAACCACCACCTCGACCAGGAATTAAAGCTTTACACAGAGGCAGTAAGTAAAACAGGATAATTCTATCATTCTAGTCTTCCTTTGGATATTTTAACCTTTTTTCTACACTTCATTACTAATTGAGTTCCTTAATTCTGTCATATTATAAATATATTAAAAACTTTATATTTTGGAAATTCACTATCAAATCGACAGAAAATTGGTTGCATCTTTTAGAAGAACAAAACTAGAATACACCATAGTATAAAACTGCTATATAGTATTTTTGTAATACATTTTAGGAGGGTAAAATCGTAAGCTGAGCATGCATTTTGCTGTTTTTTCTTGTTTTACACGCCTTTCAGTTTAAAAACCTGCCAAATGTACACCTTTAAAAGCTTTTACTAAAAACGATGCATTTGTTTCATGTATATTATTATTATTATTATTATTATTATTCAGTTCCTTGTGATAACTGCACAATGCTTCATGGCGTAGGATATAACAGACATCCAGATGACTGTGCCAAATTTGTACAGTGTGAGTTTGGTAGAAACGGAGAGGTCAAAGCCCATTTTCGCCCTTGTCCCATAGGGCAGTATTGGTCACAAGATGTTTTGACGTGTAGACCAGCGGAACAAGTCGAATGCCCCTTTGTAACATTTAAAAATCTTTTTCTCTTTAAATTAAATTTCTTATAACTTTATCGAATGGTCACAAACTAAAATAAACTTTGCCAAGAACCTAAATGTAAAACGTTATTTAAATTCCGCTAGCATCCTGGTTTTTGCAAATTTATTCTTTAGATATTTTCCTTTGTTAATGCATGATGATACAAATGACCTGTTATTTTGTCTGTATGGAATTTTATCTCCACACAGAACTTTACTTTCGTGAATACGTCAAAAAATCCTAAAGATGAAATACTTACGAAAAATTGATTTGGAGTACCACAAAAGACACAAAAACAAAGATTTTGTAATTAATCATTATGTCTTCAGATTAATAGTTTTGTTACATAATCAAACATTTTGTTTCCGTACTTGTATTTATATGCATAGACATAATCCGACGATTTAAAGGAAAAAGACACAAAAACAAAGATTTTGTAATTAATCATTATGTCTTCAGATTAATAGTTTTGCTACATAATCAAACATTTTGTTTCCGTACTTGTATTTACATGCATAGACATAATCGGACGATTTAAAGGAAAGTTATTTGTAATGTATATAGAAAACATATTTGTTTATTTTCTGTAATGGGCTTTGACTGATCTTCAAAATGACATCTTAAATTCCTGGATATCTTAAAAACTAACAAAATTATTTGCTAGTTATTTTCTTTTACTTAAATCTGACACAATTTCAAATTTTCATAATTTTTATTTAGGAATTTAAGGTGCTATTTTGAAGATCACTTCTACCTTAAAACATCTGAAGTATTTAGTTTTGTCAAAAAAATTAATTAGCAGTTTAAAAAAATGATCATCAAAATTAGCTAAATTTAAGTTCAGGAAAATCCTAGTTAAGGAATTATTGTGAAACTTGGACCAGGCCCCAGTTTCACAATCATTCCTTAGCTAAGATTTTCCTTAACTTAAATCTTGCAAATTTTCAAATCTTTATAATTTTCTTATTTTTCAAGATATTGAGGAATTTAAGGTGTCATTATTAAGATCCATTCTAGATTAAAACATATGCATTTACTTTTGACAAAAATATTCACCAGTAGTTTCAAAAAGAGATAACAAAAATTTGCTTAATTTAAGTTAAGGAAAATCTTAGTTACGGAATTAGTGTGAAACTTTGACCAGGTTCTGTCTATTTGTATTTTTTTCTTTTCTTTAAAGAAAATGTAGACTTCCTGGACTTATGTCTTATCCAATGACCGATCAGCCAAACTGCAGAGCTTACTGGAAATGTAATTTAGGAAAATCAACTGGCATGTGTTGTCCCGATGGTTACAGATACACGCCATACGGAAGCTGTAAGAAAGACGCGACCTGCACCGATCTGTGTCCACCTCCGCAGATTAAAGCCGGAAAGTGTGATAAGAGAGAGGACATGGATTTTCAAACAAAATTTTTTCAATTGGTTCCTGGAAATGATTGGCAGACCATGGATTGTGCGCCAGGGACACGCTATAACCCAACCGACTGTGAATGTTCATTTCACACGGCGTACAAACCCTCAGCACGTACGTGTTCTCTTAAATAGTTAATACAGCACATACCTATCGTAAGGTTTACACTTACCTACCGAATAAGTGCTGAATTGATAGTTCATCTCACACCCTCGTCAATTATATTTCAACGTCCAAATTGCAATCCCAGACACAAACATATACCCTTCCATGACCAAATTACAGTTCGATGCACACAAATACCGATCCATGTCCAAACTACAATCCCAAATACAAACATACCGCTCACTGTCCAAATTGCAATCCCCAAAACAAGCATGCCGCTCCATGTCCAAACAACAATCTCAAAAACAAACATATCGCTCTATATCCAAACTGCAATGCTAAACACAAACATACCGCTTTATGTCTCAATTACAATCCCCGAAAAACATACCGCTCGATGTCAAAATTGCAATCCCAAAAAACAAACATACCACTCTATGTCTAAATTGCAATCATAAACGTCCAAATTACAATCCCTAACACAAACATACCGCTCCTTGTCACAATCCCACGCACAATTATACCGCTCTATGGCAAAATTACAGTCCCCAACACAAACATACCACGCCATGTCCAAATTACTATCTCAAACACAAGCATACAGCTCCATGTCCAAATTACTATCTCAAACACAAGTTCAATCCTCCTCAAGGTAAGTAAAAGCTTTGAAAACTTACAGATTACCTCTGACACGTAAACTTTTACTAGGGAAGTGAGACCGAATATTCCTGCATGGTTGTTAAATACGTGAACTTTCAGAAGGGAAATAAGGCTTGTTGTTGCGAAAGGGCAAGAACTCCCTGTCTAGGTAGGTATACCTGTCACGTACAACAAAAACAAAATTAAGAATGAAAGGAACATGTAACGGTGGGACGTCAAATAGATACAGGGTAATTTTAGTTACAGAGACATCATACTGATCAATGATGTTGTGATGACAACCATAAATCATTTTGAGATCCTTGAAAAAATCTCTGTACTTTGAAAAAAACCGGCTTTATTTACTTTCATTCAGTTCGTTTTAACATTAGTAATTCTTATAAATATAGCGATAAGCCCCTTTGTGACAATGAAGATAAAACATAAAATTCGCTAGCTAAAGCCAACAATTTTTTACTTCAATTAATGAGATTTCTATTGTTTATCTTACGTTTTATTTAATCGATTTGTTGATGACCTTAAATAAAACTGTATAGAAGAAATGTACATTAATTATGTAAGTTTTTGGTTTTCAGCTGTATGTAAACCAACGGTTTATATACCATTTGATTTTGACCTTAAAGACCACTCCGAAGAAAAAACATATATTGAAAATTCGGGAGTAAAACTTACCGGGACTGGTCTAGGTTATTTTGATGGGAATGCCCAGCTTACAATACCAAGGTTTGCTAACATGGAATTCAGAGATTTGGTCATAAAGATCGTGTTTAGAGAGGAATATGGCACATCCCACCATTTCGGATGCTTGATAAGTAATGCATGTTGTACAGGAACGCCATCTATAGCTGTTCTTAAGAGCTCACGAAATGTACATTTTATGACTAGAGTGCATACAAAGAGAATAACAGCTATGCATGTCCCAAAAGTGGTAAGTTTGATTTTATGCATGACAAATGACAAATGAAGCAGAATTTCACACTCCCCACGACATACCCGGTGTCAGAATAAGATTGATTGATTAATAGAATGTGGTTTTATTTTCCAGTCAAGGATATTTCACTTGTATCGATACGTGTCACAACCTATAAGTAAAGTAGCAATTTTATATTACTTTGCAGTGAGTTCTTTTAAGTGTCACACCTGCCATGACACTGGTTATCGGTTTTAAGGGATCCTTGGCATCCGTTTGTAAATGAGAGTGCTTGGCAAAAGAACTGTCGGTACTTTTTTTTCAAGTCGAACCCGGACGGGGTTCGAACCCACGACCTCCCACATACGGAGCGAACACACTACTAATTGAGCTACCAAAGTGGTAGGTGTCAGAATAAGGCGATTAATAAAAATATTAATCATTACACAACCATAAAGTCTAAACTGAAATTACTTCTTCTTGACAATTGTAATCCAATACATTATTTTTAAACATTAATCTTAAAAACCTTATATACTAAATAAGGTAGAATTTGTAGCAAAGCAACAAGTAAATCTAACAGCTTTGAACAACTGGGTGTTGGTTTGTAATTATATTAAAATGAATAGTTACTATGCATTCAAACGAGCTTGTAGCTTACAGAAACAAATACTTGGCATTGACTACACTAACGACACAACACAACAATACTATGTTCCAACTGCAGTGTGGTATTATTTAAAATGAATTGTGTATTCAAAGAAACATTACATGACAGTTGCTACACTAATGCATCACACAAACACGACAATTGACGTTTCGCCGATCCGGCCCATAATGTTCCGACACTGGCCGCCATCACGGTACCAAAGCAGCGTCAAGACATCTAATTACGGGCCTTTGTCGGAAATTTGTGAACAACAATGCTGTGCACACTATAATGTTCTTATTTGTAGTAATGTATTATTTTACATGGTGCATGTTTTAATATCATGTATAATTTCAATTTTCAGTCACATGATTGGAACATGATGTATTATATACATGATCGTAAGCGGCTACATGTTAGTTGTAATGGTATCCCTATTAGTAGATGGTGTTACGGTAAGTATTAATGCTTAACCTTACGGAGCACCCGGTCTCACTTTCCTGGTAGAAGTTCGCGTTTTTAACTTAATTAATCAGTTTTAAAAGTTTTAACTTGAGTTTGTTGTTTGGATTGTGATTTGGACATGGACCGGTATGTTTGTGTTGGAAAATATAGTTTACTTTGCTGTAGACACTATAATTAAATTGAAGGTAAACAATGTGTACTTGGCAACAAACATTGCAATGAAGAACAAGAAACAATAAAAATTGTTTAACTCCCGACTTTGGACCGACACTGGGTATACTGACAAAACTGCGACCTGTGATAAGTTTTAAGTACTTTTGTGCATCTATCATGTGAATTAATACAATACCGCCGTTATATTGTTATCATTTTAAGTATGATATCAATTATGTTTATCTCCCTTTGATTTTACTCATATGAGTACTGCATCTCATGAAATGCTTATCATTATTGTGCAATGCCCTATAGTCCTTGACACGGAATTTAAATGGTATATTTGAATATTTATTTCCATGCATAACATTCAATTAATGCAATTATCTATATAAATGAGGACGTCTAAATTTGAGCCTAATTGGATAGAATGCATTGTCCACAGTAAGTCAACTCTTAATTCAAAGACTTCCAGGCAAGGATAAAATTTTTGTTATTATTCTGCCCACTAGTATCGTCTTTTACTTTCAGGTAAGGTTGATGCTATAGCGGAAACTATGGTGGATGGAAATATAAGTAGAACACACGGAGCATTAACTATTGGTAAAGGTATAGGGTTTCCAGGATTCCGAGGATTTATTGACGAGGTAAGCATCTAAATAACACAAAGGAAATTCTTCTATGACCAACTGGTCTGAACGGCTTATGTTATCTCTTACTACAAAGATTTTAATTACACTTGTAACAGGAAAAGGAAAAAGACAGCAATCAAAATGGATTCGAACCCGAGACCTTTTAACACTAGCGAGACATTCTACCCACTGAGCTACCTAGCCACCTATCGTGTCCGGCCCATCACACACTCGGGACAGGTCTCAGTTTTGTCGGACCGGTGGCATATCTTTTCCTTGTACTTCAATTTCCACATTGAATCGTTTCGGCATGAGGGCACTATTGCAACCCTTATACAGACAATGCTTTAAAATACCTGTCCAACAACTTTCAAATTGTGTCTTCATAAGCACGCAATCATGATTTGCTTTGAGCAAATGCCAATTTCCTTAAGATTACACACATTTATCTTTTATATAACTATCTTATTATTTAGAAGCATGTTATGTTCTTCATTCTTCACAAGGCAAATACAAAGCACAAGGTTTAATTAATTTCTCGTAGCAGCCACCGATTGTTGAGGTAAGGCAAAGTGTTCTATGAAGTCAAGCGTCTTTTGTTTTAGTAATAATTACTATGTACAATTTATACAGTAATACTATATGTATAGAACTCAATTATTTGGTGAAAGAAAACTAAATTAAATTATATTATCAAGCACAGGTGTAATGAACAACTTTAAAATATATTTAGATGTTGGAGGTATGTTTGTGCTGTGATAGCAATAATTCATGTAGTTTGCTTCTTTAAAACATCCACAAAAACAAAAGTAAAGTATATTACCATTCCGTAAATTTCCGGATGTACGCCTCTAGAGATGTTTGAAATAAGTATATTATGTATTATTTATAATTGCGTGTTCAATTTGTTCATTCAGCTTATATACCGTAATTCTTGCTTAAGAATGATAAATTATTTTATATCACAATCTTATATAAAGCAGGTGTCTGTCGAAGATACGTCCGATCTATACGGTGGCTGAATGAGGCCTTGCAGAAATTCCAAGTGCGCGCGTAGAAGTATTTACATGCGAACGTGGAATTTTTTTCTGCATGACCTTATTAATCCACGGTGGATCTAAGAGGCAATCTGTTATTTTAAGTATTATTTATTGTTATCAATCACTTTTTACGCAAAGTAAAGAGAGTTTATTATTGTGTTTCAGATACTAATATATTTGTGCAGACCAAGCTTTCTTTAATTGACCAGTATCAGACAAGGAACACACAAGCAAGCCAAAGCATAGACGAGTCAATGTTACAACGTGCAATAAAATCAGATTCTATCATAATTATTACATTTATATTATCATATTGATATTATTTAGTGTTACAAATATGAGGCGTATAGTAATTAAAGACTTAAAAGTCGTCAATCTGTTTGTTATTTGCCAAGCGTTAAGATGGTCGTTTCAGTTCCCAAATGACCACACTGTGCTATACTGGTACTAAAATTAGGCATAAAGATATCAGTCAAACAGACATGCCATATCCAAACCACAATCTCAAAGCAAATTAGAAACTTTAGAACTGGCAAACTGGTTAAACACGTCAGAACTTCCACCAGGGAAGTGAGACCGGGTGTTTAGGAAGGTGAGCTCTTACTCTTTAGCTAGCTACACCCATCACATGTGTAATTAAAATTGAGGATGAAATTAATATAGAACTAATGAACGTCAAATATATACAGGACATTTTTTTAAAACAGACATCATATTTATTAACGATATTGTGATGGCGACCACAAAACTTTTTGATGATATAGACATGGGATAAACTCTTATCATTACGCCCGTAAATGACCGTTGTATCTCGAGTTAATCTGTCTGATTTACAGTGCTCCAGAGGAGCTTACCTTTCAGGAACATCCGTTTTCACTTCCCTGGTGGATGTTTACGTGTTTAACTTAATTTAAACTAAGTTTTCATTTTTTTTGCTTTGAGTTTATGATTTGGACATAGATAAGTATGCTTGTTTTGATCTAACACTAGCACGTGTATTTAGAGTTCGCACCGCCGGATAAACCAATTGGCTAGTCATGATCACTTCACTAAAATAATTTTTTTCCTGGAACAAATTTTGTTTTTTTGAAAAACTTATCAATAGAACCATGGAAGAGATCTGACTAGGTGTTCTGGAATACTAAATGATACATATCTGCATTCTGCTTATGTACATTTACCGTCGATGGTTCATATTGCGGAGATTGACTAGTGGACCAAATAGGAACATTGCCAATATTGACCACCTTCGATAAAACGGAAACTATTTAGCGCTTTTTTTTACTACAGTATACTTCATTAAAAACAGAAAAAATTCTTAAGTTCTAAAGTTTTATTATAAATATAAATAAAAAACAGTAAGGAATTCAACAAAAAACAAAATATCCCTAAAACAAACTATATAAACCATATGGCGATATAAAGATTAATATTTATAAGTAAGAGACTGTATGGTGATGTATTTTTGTGCCGTTTTGGACGAACTTTGTGAAGTCCAAAACTGCACAAAAATCTAGGCCAGCTATATTTCACCATTAAAGTCACCTACAGCTTTATTATCAGATACAGTTTATTTCTTAAATTATAGGTTAAAATATTTACGTTAATAGACCATGTTTACCATACTAAAACATTTTTTTCATTTAAGTCAATCTATAAGTTCGCAAGAATACAACACGTCGGAGTCATCTAAGGCAATAGCGATGGCGTCATAAAAATACGTCTTAGTGACGCTATATAAAGGCAGTGAGCAATATGGAAATATTTACCGGAAATAGTTAAAAAGGCACACAGATATTTGCAAACAAGACAAATCGTGAGATGCACCCTTATAAAAGCCTTTCTGAATGTTCTGTATCCAAGTGTTTATGTCAATCAGATCTCTAAATTAAATGTCTCCATATTGTTTTTACCACTATTCAGCATGTTTGTGGCCTGCTTTGGACGTATCACAATGCTCACGCCTGAAAATTTTGACGAATTTCTACTCTACACAATTATCAGATTAACATTAATACTTAAAAAAGTTGGCTTCCAAGATATATTATCTAACTGCCTATCTGATAACTACACAAACTTAACTATCTAAGCTATTACACTGCAGCCGAAAATATCACAACAGATCATTATAGTAATTTCGTGCCGTGTAAAACAAAAATTCGAAACGTCTCAAACAGTGTTGTCATATTTCCTATCTCTAATCATTGCGACCATAATGTTTGTATAGTAGAAGCCATCATTTTTCTGTATTGTTTATATTGCATACCATTAACAGAATATATATTTGCAGCTATAGACTACAAATTCGTCTATATAACCTTTGAAGTTTTTAATCCCGTGGTTATACCCGATCTGTAATGGCGCGTTATTATTGTTAATCCTTCCTGTAGCAAATCTGTAGTTCTGTAGTCCGTTTGAACTTCCATACAAGTTATATCTATCATGGCGATATTCTACGCTATTCCAATAACAAGACTAAAATAAATTTAAATGAACATTAAAATTGTAATACATTTAAAATACTGCTGAATCGCCTGCTATTGAATACAATATAATGGCAATATCATAATGATGGATAAGATGATCATCTCCATTCAAATCAGAGATGGTCAATAATCCATAACAAACATACTAATCCAAGACCAAATCACAATCCCAAACGCAAAATACAAACTATGAGACTGGCTGGTGCTCCGGAAGGGTATAGAGTAAGCTAGCTACATCCGCCACATGTCTAATCAAAACTAAGAATGAAAGAAACATGGGACTATAGGACGTAAAATATATTAAATAATGTGGTTAAAATTATAAACTAAAGTTTTGCTTCATGAAACATTTTCTCCATCTTCTTCCATAATTGTTCAGAGGTACCTTCTTTGTGATATTTATACTCACTAGTTTCAATAAGATTATCATTGACCCAACTAGAATAGCAATATATGAAACCAGGCTAGTTCCTTTAGATTTATCACTTCATATGTTTTTTCATTGATGTGGTGAATCAAGCAATATAATTAAGTCTGTTAATTGGTTGCAGAGTTTAAACTCAACTAGTCAAACACTCGTATGATTCTCGAAGTTTAATTATGGGGAATTATATCACCATATTGATTTCAAGTTTCTCAATTTCAAACGTATATTGAAAGTAATATTTTACCTTTGAAGAAATTTTCATTGTTGTAGCCGGTTTCTTTGACGTCTTTGCTAAATAATGTACATAATCTTTTGTTGATGTCAAGGACAAAGTTGCAGGTGGCGGATGTTTACACATAACACAATCACTGTTGCTGAACAGAGCATGCTGTGAAGTATCACCTTTTCCGGTTTCTAGATATTTTATCCGGATTATTAATTCCGTGTATTCGTTCAGTATTGGTAGTTGAGGTATGACAATTTTGGAATGACCATCGAAGTAAGCAGCACCATCCCCTGTCAGACGGACACCAACGTTCCTCACCAACACGCGGTTACCAGACCAGTCCAACATATCCGTGTCAAACGGCAGAAATAACTCTTTTTTACACACTAAAATATAGTCAAATAAAGTAATCAGTCGAACATCATGTTATACAAATATACATAAACCTCAATTTCATGATGTATAATTATTAAAAAACAGATGACCTAGAGCAATGCCGCTAAAGATTTTAACATTTGTTAAAAGTGTATTTATGTCGTGAATTTGTAATTACACTGTTGGTAACGGGTTTTTTTCATTCATTTTCTTGAAAAACTAGATTCATCAGGACCGTCATATGCATCTGTTATATATGTATTATAGCATATTATGTTCCAAATACACATCTTAATTTATCAATATTTTACTACATATTTCCACAAAATATTTGACGGTTCATTCACAGCGCGAAATCGACAACCTTGGAGTTGAGCTCTTAATTTTTCTAACTGGTTTCTGTCAACAATTTATTATACATCCGGAAAACATATGTAATTAAGACCTGTACTTTTTATTTACCGCCTTACTGCAGTGGTAGGGGCGTCTAGTTACTTTTGGTGAAGGGCACATTGTACCAAGTACATGTTTTAGCTACAGAATCGTTTTTGCATTTTACATGAAAGGTTCAGAATTGCATACAGTTGGTAATAATCTTTTGTCTGTGTAAAACTGAGAACTATCGTTGAATTTGAAATAAAGCAATCATCCAAAACACTAAATATAAACAAACTATGTTATGAGGCTATAACAATCAATGTTTAAATTCAGTCTATGGAAAGATAAAGGGGCACCCCACGAATTGCAATTGCCGTCCACAAAGTACTATTTTTACGAGTCTAGTTAGACAAAATTCAAGAAAATTGCCGTTGACTTACACACTTCAACCAAAGTTTTGCTATCTCTACCTTTTCAAGCATGCAAGTTGTGCTAAACTACGGCTATGTAAAGATATATACACATGCTATTTTCTCTTAATCATTTATACCTTTCTTTGTTCCCAGTTTAGTGTTCACTTGCTTACAACCACAATGCTTCTTGTCATATTCTGTCCCCGATTCGCACTTGTGTGGACCAGTCCATCCCATACCATCTACGTACATAAGGTACTTTGTTTTATAATATCCATATGGTTTTGTCAAACAAGCATGTTTGTCTTTATCCAGAGGGCATTGTGTAAAACATTTCTTGGAGTACCAGGGACAGGTTTTGTCTTTTACACATCCGACATTAGGTTCATATAACTGTCCTCTAGGACAACACTGGGGGACAGACTTGTGGTTTATACATTTCCAATATACTCTTTTGTTTCTTAAGTATTCATCAGAGTATATGTACGAAACAGTACCCGGGATTTTACATTTATCTGAAGAAGATAAAACACATATGTAGAAAGTAATTTTATAATGTTGTAAATTTACTTTTTAGCGATTTTTTATTAACCAATATGCATAAATTACTTATTAATTGCGAACAAATGGTAACTCATTGCACCTTTGAAAAGAAATCGAGAAACTTTTATAAAACAAAATTGAATTCGGTATTCGGTATGAATTTCTTACTCCATTTTGAATTACTAAGTATTTTCAATACCATATGAAAATGCAATGAAAACTATAAAGTGATTTTGTCATAAAAGACGTATTTGCACACAATTTTACAAATTCAGAAACATAAACTGGACTTATGATGTTGGTAGTCTGTTATTACTTACTAGTAAACATATCTTGTACCAAACCGACAACATTCTTCTTATCTCAACATGGAGAATAGACAATATGTTCAAATGGAAAAAAGATACAAAAAAATATTATATCTTACAATAAGGATGTAATTATATATTGAAACAGAATGGATAAAAATACATTACCATTAGGACAGACACATTGATCAGTTGGACGACATGATAAAGTCAACTGGTCCCAAAACTTCCCAAATGGACAGGTTTTTATTTTATGGGTTATCTTTGGGTTCTTCCCATAAACCTTTTTGGATTTCTTCCCATAAACGTTTTTAGGTTTCTTCCCATAAACCTTTTTACGATAACATTCTATGTATAACCCGCACTCTTCTGGATGCGGTAGGTAACAAATACCGTTACTGTACCATATACAATTTTCACAGACATCTACAAAAACAAATAGGAACAGTACATTAGTATACATTATGATAGTGTTTACGTAACATTCTATGTATAATCCGCACTCTTGTGAATGTGGAAGATAACAAATACCGTTACTGTACCATATACAGCATTCACATCTACAAAAACGAATAAGAAGAATGTAAACTTTGTTTATGCTAAAAGCAACGACCTAGTTCCTAAATTATTCACGTATTGATTATACATTGCTTAAAACGACAGACTAAAAGAGTAATCCATTAACATGGAATCCTAGTGCATCATTCCAACCACACACCGTCTATTTTAGCGGTTGAAAGCAACTCTCTTTTTTACCAGAACCAACGACCAATGTTCAATGGTCTGTGTAAGCTGAAAGTAGAGATTTCACATTAAAATACCGGTATTGTTTTTGCAATGCCTTTTGTGCTAATATTATGCTTTATATCTAATGATTACCTTTTTTTGGTGGTAAAGTGGTTGTCGTTGGAGGCATTGTCGTCGTCGTTGTCGTTGTCGTCGTCGTTGTGGTAGTGGTTGTTGTCGTAGTAGTAGCTGCAATTATACAGATAAATGTTTTAATGTTTTACAAAGAGGAATAAACAGTAAAATATTGCATCTGAATTTATTCAAATCCACTATCAATAGCAAAAGTACAACCCACTTATTTTCACTAATGACGGTCAGACTAAACGGTAAGCGTCCAAATCCTGCTTGCAAACATTCATCGTTGTTGAATATCTTTACAGTATGAACTCTTAACTATAACAACAACATATTCATTTAACGAAGCATTGTAATACGTAAATAAAGTATTACTTTATGAAGGCCGTTTTTACCAAGAATATGAAATAACGAAATTTCTGTTGGTTAAAAGTTTTTTTGGTGGGTTCAAACCATAGGGACTGTGACAATGAATGGTCTTAACATTCGCTAAAAAGTCAATGTATCTCACAAAATGTAGGTTCTAATCTCACTTTTAAAGATTCTAAAATTTAAGAGAGTTTTTCGACGGGTGGTGGGTTTTACTGGTTTCCAGTTTTCATCACCATCCCTGGGTATTTATAAAGCATCTTAACTACATGAATCCTCTGCACATACATGTATATTCTTTAAAAAATCATAACCTTATATATACTCACTAGGGCAAACAAGTTTTACAAGTTTTTCTATAGAATTTGCCAGTTCCTGGAACGACGAGACAGGTAAAACACGGTCCTTACTGCCAGCAATGGCTATCAATTCCTTCATCTTAGCATGCTTAGATACACCAACAGCAAACATAGTGATTCCAGAATCACGTGATAGTTTAGCCTGCTTCGCTGTAAACTCAGGATTCTTCGAGAGTCCATCTGTAAGAACAATCCCTATTTTTGGTGCGTCTCGTTTCTGTTTTTGGAATATACCTCTCATAACTTTAATTGCTTTGTCAGTACTTGTTCCCTCCCGTGCATGAGGGAGTTTCGTCGCCATTAGACGTAGCATGTCTTTATTGATCGATAGTGGTACAGTTAATGTCACCTTTGTGCTGTATACCACTATCCCCATTCTTGCTCGTCCTTCTCCAATATCTATCCTTCTAATCAGATCAGCTATTGAATTCTTAAATAGTTCAAAATTTGGAGCGCTAATACTGTCGGAAGCATCTACATTGATGACAAAATCATTTATCTTTCTACAACCTGAGAAAAAAGAAACATGATTAAATTTTAGTAAATGTATGATAAATAAAAAACATATACCAATCTATGTCCAAATCACAATCCAAAAGCGAAGTAAAAACAAACATACTAATCCATGTCCAAATCACAATCCCAAAGCAAAGTAAAAGCTTCGAAGCTGGCAAATTAGGTTGAAATAAAAGACACGACTGATTCCTCGAGTTCTGCTTCATATTTAGACTTATACCTGAATTATGACGCACAGGAAAGGCTACATTTGAAACTTTATGACAAACGTGATGACTTCAATTTTTCTATTGTCAACTTTCCTTTTTTATGCAGCAATATACCTGCTTCTCCTGCTTATGGTGTATTCGTTTCCCAATTAATACGCTATGGTAGAACTTGTTCCCACTACGGGGACTTTGTACAACGAAGTAGGCTGCTTGCAAATAAATTGTTGACTCAGGGATATTGCAAGCCTAGGCTTATCAAGGCTCTAAAAAGTTTTATGGCCGTCATCATAGTATTGTTGATAGGTTTGAAGTCTCTGTGTCCAGGATTGTCCTGAATATATTTGACGTCTCATAGTTCCATGTTCCTTTCACACAATTTTGATTACACACGTGGTGGGTGTAGCTAGCTAAACAGGAGGTGCTTACCCTTCCGGAGCACCCAGTCTCACTTCCCTGGTGTAAGTTAACGTGTCTAACCTAACTTGTCAGTTCCAAAGTTTTTACTTTGCTTCTGGATTATGATTTGGACATGGATTAGTATGTTTGTTTTTGATTATATGATTTTGTGACGTATACTTTGCTGCTATATAGTTATTGCTAAAACAATAACACATAATAAATGCACGGCTGCAAACTGAGTTTTCCTTTTGAAACTTAAAATAAATATAGATTATGAATTAATTCAAAACTTTATATCGTCCTACCTTCCTGTGAGCCGTCATAACTATATACCAGTTCCAAAATCACGATCAAACACGTTGTAACTCTTTGTACGTGTATATTATACATCCTTGGTTTCACCGCTGAATTCTAAGACCTAAAATGAAGTAAACTAATACCTCTCAGCTTATATAGGCACGGGTGTTTTTCCTCTAAATTATTTCATTTATCTGTTTATTGTTGGTAAAGTCAGTTTTTCTTTTAATTTCATAACCTGTTTATTGTTATTTCGTATCCGTACATGTATATGAAACATTCAGTAGTATCATTAAAATGTATGCTGTCATCAATCACGTAAATTATGTTTGCATGATTACTTCCAGGTATACACAAAGATTTTTGACTGATTAATGATAAGCAATTGCCTTACTAATTCTGCAATTTTTAAAATTAGTTTCAAAAGAAAACTCCATGTTTACCTTTTGTATTTAAGTTAATGCATCATATCACTAATTAGTATTGTTTTTCTGATGTAATTTACCTATCTTATTTCATGTGATGTATCATCATTTATACATCTTAAACAATGTATAGTGCGTTTTGTTTTGAAGGAGATTCGTTCAATGTTAGAAACAAAATAAAAAATTTTAAAAAAAGTTGATTTTGGCATTCCTTCTATTTTTTATCATTTTAATCATTTCTAATCACTTTTCACAATACAAAATACAGGGCCAATTAAACTTTTTACAATACTTTCAACAAAATGATTAAAACTCATTATTTCAAAACAAAAGAGAATTTTGAGTCATCAATTTGATGGGTGGAGTCTATATGATTTCGGTATACATCAACAGAAAGCATGTATAGTAAACATTTGAACTGATACGATGACAATAGATGCAGTTTTAGGTACTGGCTCCAGTTTCCAGTCCTTAACTAAGATTTTCCTTAACTTAAATTTTAAAATATTTTGGCAATTTCTGTTGGAACTTTGGATGTACATTTACGATGAAACTGAATGTAGATGTTTAAAGCTTGAAGTGATCTTCAAAGTAACTTCTTCAGTTCTTAAATTATTAAGATATCACATTTACCATATTTAAGTTGAGGAAAATCTTAGTTGAGGAATGATTGTGGAACTTGAGTCAGTAAGGTTAGCTATTACTGGCATATCAGGAGACGAATACACATCACCAAGCTTCATCATAATTTATACAATGTACTTTGGGGTAAGTGTTGTTTGTTGCCAGACATACCCTTGAACCACTGGCCACGGGGTCAGTTGTTCGAAGACTAATTATTTCAATTGATTATTCAAAATTAGAATTTTGCATAATTTCAGATATTTTGTGAATTTAATTTGGTGATGAAATATTGATTATGATTTTAAAAAATCCCATCAAATTAAGAAAATTGTAATAAAACTATCGATTTGATATTGATATTTTGATTTTTATTCATGTTTTAATTTTCTGCTAATCATAGATTAACCTAATCAAGCTACGAACAACTGGGTCCTGTTGTATGCATTACCGGTATAACTACTGATACTCCTTGCACCATGACGTCATCGCAACTGCTAGAGGTCCGTATGATTAAAACGCATTGACTTGGAACTTTGTTAACGGTAAGTGTTTTTGACTCGTGGAATGATCATAAAATATTACACTACAAATACAGGTACAAAGGCGCACACCCCGCATTGCTTTAACATACTCAAGGATAGGCTTTGACTCATTGTTTTTACATACATGTACCTAGTCACGTCACCGGGTTTCGTTGAATCTGCTTGAGATTCGCGTTATGCGCTAATGAAATACAGTAATTGAGATCATGTTTAATTTCATCATCATCATCATCATCATCATCATCATCATCATCATCATCATCATCATCATCATCATCAATTTCATCATCATCATCATCATCAATTTCATCACCAGCATCATAATCATCATCATCATCATCATCATCATCATCATCATCATCATCATCATCATCATCATCATCATCAATTTCATCATCATCATCATCATCATCATCATCATCATCATCATCATCATCAATTTCATCAATTTCATCAATTTCATCATCAATTTCATCAATTTCATCATCATCATCATCATCATCATCATCATCATCATCATCATCATCAATTTCATCATCAATTTCATCATCATCATCATCATAAATTTTATCATCATCATCATCAATTTCATTTATTGGATTTCCTTATACAATTGGATATTTCAATACATGTATATGTAATACTAATTACGTCAAATTTACCGGTCACATGTTGATAAACTAATTAACATCCACGATGGCGTCGAGTTGTGATGAGTGACGTTTCTCCTGACGTTTTACAGGTTGTGTTGGCGATGTTTCTGGTTTATATTATGCGTTGTATTTACAATTCATGCTTTTAAAAGTACATGTATAAGTACTATAAACGTATTTATTTTCGCAGTGCTCTAATTTTCGCTTATTTTGCGGTCGTTTGTTTTTGGCGATAATTACTACCAAGCAAAGATTACTTTTTATCTTTTATGTTACAGAGCACATTTCAAAAATGCGAAAATTTAACTACGCGGATATGTCTAAATATCCTATACCACAAAAATAAATACACGCGAAACTAAACACATTCACAGTATTCTTAAGTTATTGCTATACAAATGAAAGAGGTTCAATAGTACCGACCATTAATTAACTTGTTAACAAATCCATAAATTTTTATCGTTAATAAAATAATAATAATAATAACTCACTTATATAGTATAGTAAAGTTCTGTTCTGACCAAATCCAAACGGGACAGTCATCATTTGTTTAAAGACAACCAGGAATTAACTAACGACACCATACCTGAATAAATCGCCACCTTTACTTAGAATATTGTAACTATATTGGTATACTGGTCATCATTTGTTCGAAGAATTAACTTAAATATATCGCCACCTTTACTTAGACTGGTATACTGACCAACTGACCACCGTCCAAGTTCACCCAGGTGTTTTACTGATTAGCTTTTTTAAACTTGTTATAATTATGGTAACATGTCACTTTTATTGCCATCTTTATAATTTATGTCTACGAGTAACAAAACTTACAACGTCAGCTCTGCCCACTATACGTGTATTAACTATATATCACCACTAAAAACTGCACCTAGCTTATTATGATATATAGATATTTAACATAAATTATATGAACCTCTTTACTATTTTTCAAATACTTTTGAAGTTACATGTAGAATTTTGGTGAGTTTGAACATGTAACCTTTGAATAAGTTCTAACTTTTAAAAAACGTTAAATTTTAAATTTTCAAATGCGTATCGGATGATCCATATTTCCTATATGTAATAATACGTGATTTGACATTGAATGGTATTGTTTGTACCTGGTTACAGTTTGTGCAAGTTGTTGACCTAGGGATATTGCAAGCCTATGCGTATCAGGGCCCTCAAAAAGTTTTATGGCTGTTTTCACAGTATTGTTCGATGTCTCTATGTCCAGAATTGTCCTGGATATATTTGACGTCCCATAGTTACATGTTCTTTTCACTCAATTTCACACACGTAGAGGGTGAACCTATTTATGCAGGAGGTGTTTACCCTTCCGGAGCACCCTGCCTCACTTCTCTAATGGAAGTTTACGTGTTTAATCTAACTTGTCAGTTTCAAAGTTTTAACTTTGCTTCTGGACTGTGATTCGAACAGGGATTAATTTGTTTGTTTTTGATTTGGTAAAAATTCCTAAGTTTGCATATTGCATCCCTGAGTAAATACATGAACTAAAACTGTTTTTTACATAAAATATTTTTAAAGTCTTTAATTTTAAGTTTGTGTATAAATAAATAAAAAAAATAAATAAATTGAGACACATTTTTATTTGCGCACGTATACAAAAATTACACACACGACACACACAAGATACATACATGTATTAAATACATATTTACTTTCTTAATAAAACAATAACTTAAAGCCGATAAAAATAAATAAATAAAATCAATATATGTACATAAATAAATTAAATCACAGATGAAGTATATAATTACAATAATTTAGGATTTCAGTCATAAGTTTATAAATATTTTGGTCGACAAAGATAAACGCTAACTTCATCCATGTGACCATGGAAATTTTTAAATCCTTTGGAAAACCCGATTTGTAATGCAGCTTGGCTTGCCTTGATGCTTCCAACGGCGAAAAATTTGTCCATCATATTGTTTGAGAGTCCTTCCAAATTAAACTTGTCATGGATATAGTACGCATCATTCCATGTTCCAGTCTGTAATAGAGAAATCAAGAAAGTTATCGTCAGAATGTCTAGAAATTGCAATACACATAAACAAACCGAACCATATGATAGAAAAGTTACTGGACAATTTTGGACAGGTATCTGATATGATATTAAACAATAGCTCCCATTTAAAAATCATTATAACGGGTATTCTATGTATACGTACGTGATATGTAATACAGGTAACATCGCTTCCCCTGATATAAGTTCACTTATCCTAATCTGACAGCATCAAACTTTTACTTTGCTTTGGTACTTTGGTTTTGACATGGATTTGTATGTTTGTTTTTACTTTGCTTTGGTACTTTGGTTTTGACATGGATTTGTATTTTTGTTTTTTTTTTATTATTGAAGCTTGTTTAAACAAGCAAGTTTTAAAATTTTAGAAGGTGAGTTTATTTACAACGATAACCAACGGACTGCAGAATATACATTCCGTATTTGTTTTGTTCCATGATATCCTGGTCTTACATAATATTTTAAAAGGAATTTTATCCGTTTGAATGACATTAATCGATCGGCATGTTTGTGTTTGTATTTGATCTTTCATAAATTTTTTTTTGAAACAAAAACGTAAGCAAGTTAAAACAATTCAATAATTACCTGATACGGAAGATGGAATGTGGACACAGATCCTGAATCACATTTAGCCATGTAATGAACGTGTTGTTGACTTTTAACCATTGCCAATGTAGCATCCTGGTCACAACAATCACCATTACTGACCAAGGCCGATAACCCTCTGCTTGGAATGTCCAGAAATCTAACTTTGACAACAATAGTGTTATACTGGCCCATATTAGCAAATCTTGGAATCATAAGTTTGGCATTTCCGTTGAAGTAAGCTAGGCCTGTACCGGTAGTCGTGACATTAATGTTCTCAATGTGATTATTACTTCCTGAATGGTCATTACAATCGTTCTCAAATGGTATATAAACTTCCGGTTTGCATACTAAACATAAAGTAAAATAAAGAAAATACGCTTTGAATTAATTGTTCCAAATACAATAGAAAATCATTAGCAATAGTCAATATTTTCAGGAAAACACAAAATAAATAAATTAATAAATTAATTAATTAATTAAAATAATGATAAAAACAATGAAAGGAAAAAACCCAAAAGAATAGCTATTACAGTTTGTCGACCATAGATTATAAATCGGTAGAACTATTAGCTGTAAAGATCCAAGAAAATGTCTACATTACAGGCATACAGTCAATAAACAATAAATAAAACTTTTATACCTCCACCGATTGTTGTGTTGACTTTTCTGATCATGAATATATCTTGTTTAAAAATACAAATTATAGTAAGTTTTATTCACATATAAGCTTACCTTTATCTGGTAAATAATCTACGTGGAAGGTACATGCGCAGTCAAATGGGTTAAAGTGAGTCCCTGGAGCACATGGTCTTTTCAACCAACCATGACCATTTACATATTGTAGGTACGAAGCAGGGTCTGAAAAGTCTGGTTTGGATTGACATCCGGTATGATGCAACTCCTCTCCGGGACATGGGTCTTTACATGTTGGATCTGGAACACATCTATCATATGCCTTGTAGGACATTCCTTCTGGACAGCACATCTGTTTGGATTTCCCCAAGCTGCATTGCCAGTAAGAACTGCAACTTCTGGTAGGGTAAGATAAAAGCTTGCGAAATCTGCATTTTTCTACAAGAAAATTTAGGATTCGTTATACAATATATTTAGGCTCAACTATGTAGCTAAATAAAAAAGGTGAAGAAAATTGTCTTCATATTAGGACTGGAGTTGCTTTGAACGCTCTGTTTTGTTTAAAAGCAAGTCTGTATTCAAGTTTAGAAATGTCAGCGTGTGAAAACCCCTGATAATGAATAATACCGTTAAGGCAGGCAGTACATCCTCACCTCCAAAAGAACATGTATTTATGTTTTAGTACATTGAAATGATACAGCCCCCTTAAAAAGCTTATTATTTCTATATTTATGTTGTAAAATGTTAAAATTTTCAAAGTGACTCATCGTTCAAACATTAAGATAGACCACAATAATCACTTAATACAGTCTTTATCAGACAATTCTTATTTGGAAGTCAAGTTTTAGTATCCGTATTTCAAACAACACATATATCCAACTATAATGAAATATAAGATTTACCTGTAGGGCAGTTGACCTGGTCAGCAGGAACACATGACAGTATTTCTTGGTCCCAGTACTGGTCAAATGGACATTGTCTATATACTGAACGTATCTCCTTGTTGTCCGAACCGAAGTAACATTGTGTATACTTATCACAATCTGTAGGGTGTCGGGCATAACCAATCCCATTAGACATCTTACAATCATCACATGGATCTAGAAATGAAAAAAAAGTTTTAATGGTATCACCTTTTTCACCGAAACATTACTTAATATGTACATAGAAAATATCTGGCTTACAAAGAAACCCGTTACAAAAACGATTAACTCTACAATCATATGCACTGTGGCGTTTTACGAACGTCTTGTTTCAAACTATACATTAATTTTGAGTATATACTAGGCGGCGTAATTAAACATCTAAAATGACGGAGCTAATGTTTTTAAATTTGTTCATGTATATTTTAGTGAAACTTAATCGGTTAATTTCTTCAAACCTCTTCTAACCTCTTGATTTGTTTTGGTTCTTTTAATATCCCTAAAGCTATCATCTAACATAAAATCACAGTCCACGTCTTGACAACAATTGTTTCTTGTTTAGTAAAGTATACGTATATGATGTAACTTATTGTAATTTTACCTTTCTTTGGTAGAGGTTTAGGCGTTGGTGGTGCTCTAGTTGTGGTGGGTGGTGGCGGAGTAGTAGTGGTGGTTGTAGTTGTGGTTGTTGTGGTTGTCGTGGTCGCTGAAAAACACAAAAACAATTATAGTAAGTACTAGTGGTCGTGATACTTCAACATTGTCCCTCTTACGAAACAGAAATGTTTATCTCCTTAATGTCGGGGTTATGGAAGACAAAACCAGGATTTTTTCCAAAATCCATTCAAATAAATTCAAAATTAAATGCAGTAGACATTTGTCTTACATGGACCTTTTCTATGTACACTTGCATTTGTCTTACTCGGATCATTTCTAATCATCTAAACATGCACTTTAATTTATAAAAAAAATGAATATGCTATGTGTCACAAATATTGAATATGTATAAAAAGTCACCTATCTGCTGGCTACAGACTCCAAGATCATTCTTTATGGACAGGGTTAACTTTCATTTTGTCTACCTAAATACCATACATCGCGTTCTTACTTGCCTTACTTATTGTTCAGTGCTTGTGCTTTATCTAAACAATTTACTCAACATGAATTGCAGTGGAACATGTTATTCTTACTTGGTTGCCATGGCTATAGTAAATTGTTTTTCACAAAAAATAATGCATTTTCGATTACTTACTTGGACAAACTTTATGCATGAGTCTCACAATGGCGTTTTCTAGTTGTTTGAAGGATGACACGAAAATAACTTGGTCTTTTGTTGAGGATATAGCTTGTAATTCTGACATCTCGATCAAGTTGGTCACGCCCACCGCAAACATATTTATTCCTTTTGTTCTAGCTTCTGCAGCTTGTTTTGCTGTATCTATGGGGTTTTTCGATAATCCGTCGGTTAGTACCACGCCCACTTTTGGTACATTTTTCCTGGGGTTGATGCCAAATAATCTAATCATCTCAGCTATCCCCGCATCTGTGTGTGTACCCTCCCTCGGTTGATAAAGACTTCCAGCTTCTAGTTCTAAATGATCACTGTTCTCTGTGAGTGGTACGGATAAGCTGACATTGGTACTATACACCACCATTCCCATTCTAGCTCCACTTTGTCCGATGTTTAACGTGTGAATAAGATCAATGGTTGAGTTCCGGATCAACTGGAAGTCTGATGATCGAATACTGTCCGAGCCATCGATACAGATGATAAAATCAATCAACTCTTTACATCCTGAAAATCAATTAAAGTTCTGAATTGAAAGTTTGTATAAATGTTTAATAAATACATTCCTTATAAGGAAAATACACAACAAAGTCGTAGATTTATGATACAATGGGAACATACGAAGTAATACAAATTGGCATTTAACAACCAACTGAAAAACAAGAATATTATTAAACACGCATGCTTTAAACCATATTGAAACCGAAAGATATAAAACATGTATAGCAACATAATATAAATGACAAAAATATAACTAATTGCTTCATGAGAATAAATAACTGCAAAATATTCATTTGGAAAATAACATTATGAAAAACACGCGTTATAAAAATGTTCGAATGCCAATTTTAATGAGGAAACTATTTTTCTCTTTATTATCAATGTTGTAATGCTGAACACTCAGATGATACTGATTTGTTTTCAATGAAAGATGGCTAAAATTGGGATTTACAAAAAAAATATTTAAAATGTTTCTCGTACATGAGACAAAAAATGCAATATTTTACATTGAGATTGATTTTAATCTTCTCATAGAAAATAAAATATATATAATACATGTATATTAACTGTCTTGTTATAACTTTTCAGATTATTTAAAATAAATAAATAAATAAATAAATAAAATGGTGGAAAAAATAAAAAAGTTAAATATGAAACTCATATACCTCTATTTCCAACTGCAGCACTTAATACAATATTTGTTATATAAAACGTTGTTAATACTGTTTGGTATAATAAATTCTTTTTCAGCATTTTATCAATTAAAAATTAGTTAATCAATATATAAAATAATGTTTCTATCGCTAGGGAACAATTCTACAATGAATTGCTACTTTTTCGGTGGCCTTTTATACAGTTTTTGGACACCTTCGCAAAAATGTTCTAAATTTAATTTTAGTTTTGGACAATTACATATTTTTAATAATGACGTGAATTTGTGGCAAAATTTGGAGAAATTATATAGAATATTATTGGATAAATGGATGAAAAA
Organism: Anadara kagoshimensis; assembly: GCA_021292105.1. NCBI lineage: Eukaryota > Metazoa > Mollusca > Bivalvia > Arcoida > Arcidae > Anadara > Anadara kagoshimensis. The sequence continues at coordinate 44,472,413 of CM037864.1, forward strand.
CGACATTGTGTCGTGGAATGATTAATCACATAATACGTAACAGTCACACTTCAGTAGACAAATGTTTAATTCAGTAAAAACCGTACCTTAAAGACGCGTCAAGGTACATGACAGTTGGACACAGTTCATTGTTTTCTAATTTCATTTTTTGTCAAATTTACATTATCATTGTCACACACACACACACACACACACACACACACACACACACACACACACACTATGTCAGCAGATACGGTGGTTTATTCTGTTTTTATTTAATTGTTTATTCTCTTCGCATTACTTGTGATGCAGTCAAACACAGACTCGGAGAGAGAGAGAGAGAGAGAGAGAGAGAGAGAGAGAGAGAGAGAGAGAGACTACTACTGATGTTTTATTAAAAATATATTAAGTCATGTCAAGGGATATTATAAAAAATCGTCTTATGGTCCTTTTTTACAAATCAATCAATTTCTGACCACTCACGACAACAAAGGAAATTGCAAAAATACTGATAACATTTACTATCATGTATAATTCCGACTTTGAACGGTCATTGTATGGTATCAAATAAATACTACAGTGGTGTTTTACGCGTGCATTTACACTTTTTATTGTAGAAAATTAAACCAAAAGATGTGTATGATATTATAACTAACTTATTTTATTAATTGTTTATTAATTGTTTTATTTTATTTTTTCCTCGATTTTGTCACTTTATTTTCTTTTTCTCAATATTTTATTACATATTAATGTTCGCGTGTTAGGGAAATTGCTTGCAGTCTCCTTTCTATGCAATTGATGAACCATTTATTTTATGACGTCATACTTAGGTGCTATTCTTAGGAAATACAACGGTGTACATGACATTGCACATATTCAGGAAAAGTTTGGTTGCCACAAATATCTCAACTTTGCCATGTTTAATCTATCAAAATTTAATTTATATAAGGAAGCTATATGTACACATCAAACCAAAATTTGTCATCGGTATAAAATCTTATCCTCTTAAAGATCTATTTTATGAGGATTAGAAATCCGGCTGAACTCTAAATAAAGAGTTTCCTTTGACCTCTTCTTGTAATTACAAGAGTCAAATACATAAAGGTGCATCTATTCTTATTTCCGCGTTGTTTCTGGGGTTTTTTTTTAATCTTTTATGGACAACATGCCGACTTTCAGCAAGAGAGACTAATAAACTTTCTCACATCAGAATCTACCCGGGTGGGATTCGAACCTACTCTGAGACTCAGTGTGTTAGTGTCATATACCATTCTTTAAAATGTATTTTATGATAAAACTTAAAAAAAAAATGGTATATGGCATCAGTGACAGTGAAGTACGCTTAACTTCCATAGAAAATCCAATAAAATTGAATAATGGTTGGAAATGTTAACTTATTTTGGCCTATCCGTAACCGAAAATCTGTATGCGCATCTGCGATTGTCATAAAGCATACAGGAAAATGTTGGCGCTATGGAAATTTTACATGGCGAAAGTAGCTATGTTTACACCGGAAGTGGTGTCCATGAAATGAAGACGTTTAACGTCATATGCGCAACAGGATCCTTTATTTGCTTGGTTTTTCAACATGTTAAATCCCCACAGCACCAATGTTTTATCTAACATTAGACTAGTTTGTCGATCTGTCTGTATTTGGTGAAATACAAGTTTTATCGAACACGTATGATACAACATTGGCGGTAAAGCGCACGTGCACTTTCTCATTGTTACGTCATCAGAGAGTCTTGGATTTGTCGGTCAAAACATAGTTCAGTGGTTTTCTGTGGTAAAATGTAATTTTTTCACATTAAGTATTGTTTTTTTATTTTAAATAACCTAATTGTAAATGTTAGATAAATATATTATATACACAGTGTGTAGGTACAACCCTTCGTATCAGGTCTCGTCCTTTTTTCGTAGCTGTATCACTACTCGTCGCGCAAGCGCGACTCGTAGTGATACGGCTACGAAAAAAGGACTCGACCTGATACTGAGGGTTGTACCTACACACTGTGTATATAATATGTATTTATCTGTGCAGTAATATTCTACATACACTAATCACGGATGTACATACATATTTCCCGTTACCACCATTTTGACATATTTTCATGAAGTAATACAATGATGACTTTTTTAAATGCACTGTACATGTCCTCAGTCAGGGTGAGACTTATACTCAGTGATCTCAGTGTGATAAAAGTTACATCAACTTAGCCCTATACAGGTATAGTCCGTGGGCTAGGTGGACCCACCGTGCACCCCCAGGATCCTCCGACACCACTTTTTTCTGGTACCTTAAGGTGTCTAGTAATGGATTTAGGATAGTCCCCTAAAATAAATTGGGCCATACTACATCTAAAACTTCAATGTTTAAGAATACTCGAACGTTTTCAGTACATTTCTCTATTTAAGGTAGGGGAACGTTTTTATGTTTGTTTTCAATGGTATTTTATAAATATAAGTCATATTTGGTATCATTTTAAAAGGAATGTATTCAGCTTTTATAAATTACAAGTTTGGTGTAGCTGCTACGATGACGTAACCATGACGTCACAATCTCATTTTTTAGGGAAAAGTTCTCTGGAGTTCATTTTTTAGCCAAATAAAACATTACACTGTTCATGTATACATTGATATGTATTGGAATCTTCGTTGATTATTATACTATACTACATAGACACATTGTAATCTCTGCACTGCGGTGCAATGTCAGCCAGATTACACTAGGCTACCCCGATGTAACCATGGCGACAATATATATTGTGTATATGTCTGTCTTGTACAAGCACGCGAAGACAGCAGTTGCAGAGGTTGCTGCCCCACCGGTCAATTACCCTGACACCAAGTAAGTAAGCAGCAATGTAAAATTAAGTAACTTGCTTAAGTTCACAACTTGCCCTCGCCGGGATTGGAACTCTTCAGTCCGACGCTTTACCAACTGAACTACATGTTTCCACAACTATTGTTGAAATTGCAATTGCAACATTTTTCATATATTGACTCTAGACATTAGATATTACTATTGTTTTTTTAATACATCACATGCTAATTTGTTGAAAAATCATTGGCTAACTACATGAAGAAATCGTCTGTTCTTGACAACGTATAGCAACGGGACTATACCTAAGTATATTCCCTCGACATTAAAATATATTACCTCGCGCCAGGGACTTAGCTGTTTAATATGAATGTTGAGATGCATAGTACTAAATCTATTATGGACCGCTCCCTCTGGAATAGTTCTCCTATAGTGTTGTCTGGAGAGGTATAATGACCTCACCCATCGACTCGGGCTCTATACCTCTCCAGACAACAATATAGGATAACAATTCCCTTGGGAGAGGTCCATAATAGATAAATGTTCAATTAGATAATTAGAAACAAATTTTTATCATAAATTCTGAGAGGTTTTCACATTCATTGACATAATAAAATACATTGTACCTTTCACATAATTAACCACATGTTCTCCTATACGTCACAACACACCTTTACAGGTATAATGTGTACGGGAACTCCAATAGGTAATTTGTATATCACGATAATCAATGATGTCTTTGTTGAATGTTAAAATACTTATCTATGTACATATAGGTGTTTCTTTAATTAATTCTTATTAAACGATTAGGTGGTAATAGTTACCAGTGCTGAATTAAAAGACAGGATTCAAATTTCAAAATTTCATAATATTCATTCCCGGTGAAAAAAAGCAATTTATCGTGGAAACGTTTTGTGGGCTAATGGAATAGAATACCTAAGTTGGTTTAAATAGAAAGTATATAAACAGAGTACTATGTGGATTGAGTGATAAAGACGATGTGCATAAAAGGTACATGTATATGCTTACGTAATGTATATCAAAATACGTCGGAGATTTTTATTGTTTAAGAGAGGAGTTATGTAAATGAGATAAAGTGTAAATATAAGGTTATGAGTTTTGGTTGTATAAAATGGAGGCATCATTCATGAGTATTGTGTTTTTATTTTACATGTTGTTCACGCGACTTCTGTGTATGCTTTGAGAACATCTGAATCAAAGATTATCAGAAAGTTGTTATGCATGGTATTTAAATTGGCTCATATATTTGCTAAGAAATTGATTATAAAAACCATATTCAAGATTAAATAATTCATCGGAACCCATGTTTCATTAATATACCAGTATTTATCTAAAATACGTAAGTTTAAAAATATTGCCCTCAGTGTAGGTATGAAGTGTGTTTTATATTTTCTATTTGTTCGTTTTGTTGACACTTTTTGTGGCTTTGGTTATGTCTCAAAAACAATTTATTGCAGCATTATCATTTCATATTGTGCCTACGCTTGTACAGACTGGTATATAGAGTTAACCACAATAACCAAGATTAATATTGTTATACCATTCAGTTACATTACATTCTGACTTGTTATAGTCAACCAAAGCGGGTCCTTGCAAATATTTCTGTCTCGTACAGGTAATTTGACATTTTAATGAAGTGCTCGTCTAAAGTGATCAGGAGTTATATAATAATTAGTTGTCTCAATTTTTTCTCTATTGTTTTATTTCACATGTGTTTAAGTAGCTTTTGCTATTAGAACACGTTGTTTTCAAGTACATTTTAGATTCTGTCCTGGAAATTAAGCATGAAAAAACTAGTACTGCTTTTGGACTTCACATTGGATATCATAATTTACCAATTTTTCTAAGATCACCCATGAACAGCTTTTAATTTCTTTCTTACATATGTTCACGTATATATGCTTGAAGACGTATAGCTGTACTATGTGAGTCCACATTCCATAGTAACCGACTAGATGAACATTTCCAATAAAATCAAAGTGATCGATTTTTTTTTACTGTTGACATGATTAGATGTATATGTCTTGTTCTGGCCCATCAAATATGTTTAAGACACCTTTATTTTAATAGTGGTATAAACCAAAACAACAGATTTATATTCTAATTTTTTATTAAAAATATTCTTATAAAAATCACAAACTCCCGGATGTACAATAAATACTATCCATTGAGTACATAAAGTATAACATATTTCAAAGGGACATAACTACAGATGATCATACAGTGTGTATTTATAAACATACATTAAAACAAAAATACAAAGAATAAACAAAGACTAGTTGGATTTTCAAGGTAATCAAACATGCAAAATAGAACAGATATAACCAACAAACAAGGTAATGACCATAATTGAATAAAACTAATTGTAAGAATTCTTAATTTTGTGTCGTTGCGATTTGTCGGATTATTTATTTCTAGAGCTACACGTACTTTAGTTTTTTGATTGAATAATAATATGATTCAAAGTAGCATACATGTATATAACATGTTGTACATAGACAACTAAGACAATTGGTAAGTTTTATAAATTCATAATGATAAAGTTTGTTTTAGCACATTCAATTCCCTTTTTACACTTAATTTATTTAATAGTATTTGATATGTACAGTATATATTTTAAAATATAAACTTTAAAAGCTACAAATCGCGTTGTTAAAATTAACATCTGATTAAATAACAAAAAACATATGTTTTATGTAAAATGCGACATGTACTTTATCACCTAATGAATATTTAATGAGACAAGGAAATACAATGTCAACCTCTGTCATTAACCCTTCTGTACAACTTTTTTTTCATTTATAGCAAAATTCGTCATATCCGGATAAATAAAATCATACAACAATATAACAGTAAATGTATAAATAGATTAACCCGGAAATGAAATGTTCTATTATGATATAACCATGTATATATTTATATCTACCTAAAGAAGTATAACTCATATAAACTTTAAAATAAAAATTATTTTATCCGTCAAAATTTCATTAAGTTTGTCGAAACGGAACCAAATTCAGCAATATATATATTTCTGCCACGGTGTCATATTATAAATTTTTTAATTTTCTAAATGAAATATTCAAAAATTTATAATATGACAACAGTTGTCATATTATGATTTTTGAATATTTCATTCAGAAAATTTATAATATCACAACGGTCATCTGCAGTTGTATTGAGTATTTATTTGTAAATTGGCTTTTATTTTTATTAAATGTTTGTTAATACAAACAAATATACCGACCCGTGTTCAAATCATTATCCTAATGTCAATATTTCTTATTCAATTTTTGTTGAAGTAAAATTAAAATACAAACATACAGCCCATTCTCGAAAGCGAGGTAAAAACTTTAAAACTGGTAACTAAAGACTGAAGTTAAACTTCAGTCAGGGAAGTGAGGCCGTGTGCTCCGGAAGGATGTTGAGCTGTCATAATATAATGTCCGTCACAATGAAGTAAAGTAAAGATAATCTATGAACACTCAGTATATAACACCTGGGTATGTAAATACAAATTAATCCGACAGCTATTGAAATCAACTTAATCGATGTTTGTTTGAAAGAGATTGTTAGAAGAAACATTACAATCAAAATGAAAAAAAAACTTCTAAAATCTTAAAACACATCAATATGGTCATAAATATAGAGACTATTCCAAAATTCTTACATGGCAAGATGGATAATTTTTTCTAGTAGACGAGAAACAATGATTATTCAATCAATTTCATCTGAAAAAAATACAGTGAGCGTGGAGAATGGTATTTTTACAAAATGGATGATTATTTGGGCTTTGGGACTTTATAAAAATTTTGGGCGGCACAGATATACTGCAACTTCGTCCATAACACCTTGGAAGTTCGGAAATCCTCGGGCATATCCAATTTGTAAACCAGTATGTGTTCTCGTAACTTTTCCATAAGACCATTTTTCATCACCGATTTCGTTAACATAACCTTCTAGTTTTGTGCCATCGTGGATGTATAAAACTTCATTCCACTGTCTTTTCTGAAATTATATAGACAACATCAAATAAATTGTTGTAATACATGTATACGTATGTTTTTGTATTGTTATATATTGAGTTGCTGTTTTATTCATTAAATTGCAGTGTTTTGTGTTTGTTGCTGTATTGGCTGTTGCAAATTACAAGTACATGTTTTTCAGTTACAAATCACTTTTCATATATCAAATAAAAATATGTATTGCTGACATTAAGGATTCCATTGCTTTATGTTTTTACCTTACCTTTCGTTGCAACATAGATTGGAACGGATTGCTTTTTATTTTCCGACATTTATGTTTTGTTGTAGTTTGTTGGATTTGCAATATTTTGTTTCTATTTAACAGAAAATTGGCAAACGAGCTAAATTAAACTTACACTTACCAGAAACATTCATCAGGGCTGTGATCATAGACAATCTTTTAAGCACTGACTTTTTTATTTTTTCAATATGCGTTTATGAGTATGTTACTTTTATTTCATTATTCTTCTTCTAAGCGTTTCTAACTGTTAGTTCGAGTACATGTATTACCAAAAAGAAATACAACTATCACATTTTATTTCACGTTTGTTATTACGCTTACCTGAAGTGGTAAATGGAAGGTTGTAACTTTCTTCTCATCTGTCTTTGCCATGAAATGTACATTATGCTTGCTCTTGATAAGCGCCATTGAAGCCATGTGCTTACAACAATCCCCGTTACTGACCAGTGCCTGGAACCGATGGCTAGGTTCGTCACGAAACTTGACGTAGATGACCAGGTCTTGATAATCTAAATTGGCAAATCGTGGTAAAACCAGGCGGCTGTTTCCATTAAAGAATGCTAAACCATTTTTAACAGTGACGTTAAAGTTTTCTACGTGGATACCATTACCAGACATGTCTTCTGTCCCATGGTCAAATGGTAGATATACTTCAGCTTTACATTCTGGTTTTAAAAAGAAATCAGAAAATATAAGGTTTGTAAAAAGGAATTATCGACCATATGGAAATCATAAGTATGAACGTATATATACATCAAATATTCGACATACATGTATATACCAAACGTTAACTGGCAAAGGCACAGGGAAATGTTTCGGAAGAGAACCAACGTTTAAGGACAAATGTTTTAAACTTTTGCTGGCCGCTTGACCAGCCAGTTACTAAACATAAATAGATTCTAGAAAAAACAATGGTTGTTAACCTTGCAATGGACTGCAGTACTATTGAATGGAATAAACACAACTCTAAAGAGCCTCTATGCTAGAGACAACCTTGTAGAGCAGCACCTTAATAGTCCTAAATATGGCATACTTTAATTTAATAAATGGTCTCAATATAAATAAATAATTTATCTCTATTTCAAGTGAAATGAAAAATTGTTTTAACTGATGTAAATATAGCTTACCATGTCCTTGAGAAATCCCGTTGTGGTAGCTGCATTTACAATCTACAGGGTTATAAAATGTTCCTGGGGGACAAGGCATCTTCCTCCAGCCCCAACCTGGAACATACTGCTGGAAATGTGTTGGTTGATCAAATATTAGTTTTGAGTCGCATTCACCATCATGATTCATGTGTCCAGGGCATGGATCTTTACAAGTCTTATCCCGAACGCATCCTCCATATGATTTGTAGGCGTAACCTTCTGGACAGCACATAGCAACTGACTTGCCAAAGCTGCATTTCCAGTAAGCTCTACAACTGTTGACGTCACCATATGGATACGATAATAGCCCGTGCACGTGACATTTCTCTGAAAGTTAAAAAAATACAACGACGTTTACACACAGATAATAACGTTATATGAAACAATATAGGGTTACCTAGCGTAAAAGATATTTAAATTTTAAAGATCATCTTATTTTTTCAAACCGAGATTTCCAATATACAATATAAGTGATATACCAACAGTCAGCTCCAATAACTACCATTCACCATTGAGATGAACTTTTACTACTAGCCCATAAAGAGGCGCATATTTTCGAATTCATTTTAATTTTAAGTGAATTCGTGAGAGTAACAGGACATGAGAATAAAACTTTCGACAATTATTTTTTATTTTTATTTTATTCATTTGCTTTCAGATTGGCCATCATTCGACAACGCGAAATATATGTTTGCAAATATCCTAAAATGGTGATACTCACGAACATTTTCTAATTTACAGTATGCACTATACTAGACTAGTGTACTATTCAACAACCAAAAACATAAAACAATACAAGTAATTGGTGAAACAGGCAAACAAAACAATAAAAACATGCGCGAATTGTAAAATATAAAGTTGAAAACTCCTTACCATGTCGGCAACTGACCATTTCTGCTGGCCTGCATGTTAAAACATCCTGGTCCCAATACTGACCAAATGGACATCTTCTGTAAGCGGCCTTTATTTCCCCATGTACACCAAAGTAGCATTGTGTGAACTTATCACAGTCCTCTGGGTGGGGATTATAACCGACACCATTTATCATTTTACAATCATCACATGGTCCTGAAAATAAGATATCAGTATAATGCAAAGGGAGGCAACACTGGGGAAAAAAATCAAAATTAAAAACACGAAATCCAAAACATTAAATGTAGTATGTTCCATTGAAGTACCTTTAGATCATTATTGACTGTACAATGCAGATTTTGAAGATCACCAAGGAATTGGAAATTATTATACAGAAAGATTTGTTTGTAACTTCTGTAAGGCTTCAAATTCTTGTTTTTAGAAATAGCATGTTCCTCATGCGTTAACGATATACATCCGTGACGTCATATACCCCAATATCCGCCCCGTTGGTATAATAGTGCGGATTCCTATGGAAACCGTCCTTCCTTGTTCGTCATTGTTTATTTGAATTAACCTTTGGCATTAATTTGTCTTGGTAAACCATGTTTATACTCATATAATAACATACCTCTAGGTCTAATTACTCTCATGGTCGTTGGAGGAAGTGTAGTGGTCGTAGTAGTTGTAGTGGGCGTGGTCGTTGTTGTAGTGGGCGTGGTCGTGGTAGTAGGCGTAGTGGTTGTGGTAGTGGGCGTGGTCGTTGTTGTGGTTGTTGTTGTAGTTGTTGTCGTAGTTGTTGTTGTTGCTGAAAGTAAATTTTCACATAATCATAAAAAATAATCTTCGTGTTGTATTTTACGTTAAATCAACAGTTTCAGGTCTTGCAAATATCTTTTCAAACATTTATAGTATTTAGTATCCAGATTTGTCAAAGATGCAACTAAGAGTAACCTTATTATGTCAAGCACACAAATGATAAAACAAAACTTTCGAACACTAGATTTGAATATTTGAATATTATGAAGATGCATTTTAGTAAACGTTTTTTTCCAGGGCACTTCATTGGTTCATTAATGTACAGGCCTATGGATCTCGAAAATGAATAGAGAATTTGTGAGCAATATAATTAAGCGACATTACTAGCACTTTCATTTAGCAGTATTGCTGTGTTTCTATGGAAACTATACTATTTATCAAAAAGCATGGCATTATTTCACGTGTATTAAATATAGCAAAAATGCGTTTTGATGAAAAATGCGTCATAAAATCAAATTAATTTATAGTCTATAAACTGAATATTTTCCAGTAGCAAACTAGTAAACTTGAATCACTTACTTGGACAAACAATATGGATAAGTTTCTCTATAGAAGCTACCAACTCATCGAATGACGTGACTTTAAGAACTTGTTTTGGATTTGAAGCGATTCCGTTTAGTTCATTTTCGTCTATCAAATCAGTCACACCAACAGCGAACATGTCTACTCCTAATGCCTTTATCTTCTCTGCCTCCTTCCTGGTTTTCTCAGGATTTCTGGAGATACCGTCGGTAAGGACTATACCGACAGTCGGTACACCCGGGCGATGGTATTTTTTATTTTTGAACATTTTTCTCATTGTCTTTATTCCAAGTTGTGTTTCTGTTCCCTCTCTTGGATGTGGCATATTTAAAGCTTGTTTTTTAAGCGCTTTCTTATCATCTGTAAGGTCAAATTTAAGTGCTATGTTGGTACTGTAGACGACAATTCCCATCCGGGCATTATTTTTTCGGATATCTAGTTTGTCTATTAGGCCTGCTATAGCTTTTTGTACTTTAGGATAGTCTTTTGCTGTGATACTATCCGAGCCATCAACACACACAATGAATTCTATCATGCCTTGACAATCTGGAAAGGAAATAGGATAAATATAAATAATTTTAAAACTTTATTATTGCGACTAAATTTTGTACCAAGTGTTGTTATAGAATTGTCTGGCAATCCATCCTCATTTGCTCCATTGAAACATTAGCCAAATGCAAATAGCAACAGAATTTCAATCTAAACAGAAGATCTGAGTATTTCTCGTGAATTAAATGTCTAGGATTTTTTTTAGTTTTGACAAGTAAATGTAACAAGTTCAAAATTGCTTTCTTGAAGCAGAACACGTATTATATTGACAGCCAACGTTAGCCATCACTTTCAAAATTAACATGAGGATTTGAGAAAAATGTTTACTTCCAATCTATTGGAGCCATGCAAAGTTTACCGTGGAACATGGAGGCTTACATAAATCGTGTTATATTTAATTAAAACAACTTGGTATTTTAACCTCATAAATAAATATTAACTGCGTTGCTATTTATTATCTTATTACGCATTATTTAGATAGATTGGAAGCGAATATTTTTCTCAAATTATCATTTTAATTTTCTTGTGTAAAGTATTCAAATTAACTAAATAACTAAATAACACTTACCTTTTCTCCTATAGGCCTTAGCATCTAATCTCAAGACAACTGTGCATAAAATAACCAAAAATGTGATGGTTTTCATCGTTAATATCGGACTTTACTGTCTCTCAGTCTTATCTAAGCTCTTACTTGGGTTTTAAGTTTCCTCTGTTGCCTCTCTGTAACATTTTAGCCCTTTTTATACAATTCCTGGACTCCAATTTGCATTTTTCGCCTGCTTGATAAAAGTTTCCGCATTCTACCATTTTTGCGTAATTTTGGAATATCCCTGCCATCCTCCTGCCATTATGAATACTAATTAAGCATTTTTATGACTTATATTACTCATTTGACGGTACCATGCTCGAAATAATGCGTATTGCCAAATATGATTTGCAGCAAATATCAACAAGAAAAAATACAAATAATTTATGATTTATGGATTAGAGAAAAACAATTTTATAAAAATAGACATTCCATTAAAGATCATAAAATATGTATGATGTTGAAACCTAATCAATATGCAATACATGAACAAGTGATTTGTCAATCTAATTAAGAAGAAAGACATAGTTCCTGAAACAATAAATGATTTTATAGATTCCTGGATTTATTTATATAATTGTCTTGTTTATCTTACGGGGAAGTTTAACAATATCTTTTCTACTGATGTTTTTTTTTTTTATTTTTCTTCATTTAGTAAATAAAATTGTTGTGAAATACAATGTACGTGCAAGTTAATTAAGAATGTGCACTACACTTCGCCTTTTTCAATGAAATCTTTTTTTAATTTCGGTTTACAAAGAATCGCTAAATTCTTCAAACTAAAACAAACATACGTAATATAAATACACTTATTTCATCTTTTCAGGAAATTTGATATAGTTTATGAGCTAAGTAGGATGTTTGAGCAGTGATCATACACATTATAGCCAAGTGTTTCATCATTGTGTTGTTTTTTTCACTTGTTTGATATCGTTTTGTTTTTAGCGTTTGATAATGCGTCTGACAATACGTCTTTTGGGCAAGTATTTTTGGCTTTATCTCCGTGGCGCAGCTGGTCCAGGTCGTGGGCCATTCTTATGCTAGGTGAGTTGGTGTCAAAGGGTGTACGTTCGAGCCCCTACATTGGGAAAATATTGTTTTTACAGTAATTGTTAAGCGACACGTTTGTATATTCTTTTTTATTGTTCCCAAAACGACATCTCTACCTTCTGAACCTTCTTTGTTTCATTAGTTTTATCGTATTTTTGCCACATTGAAATCAAACAGTACGTAGAATATACATTCTCTTGAAATTAACATAACCTAGTAATCAAATAATAAAAATGTAGAACGTAGAACGCCGATCGTTTGTATAAATTTCAACTTTGTACTGTATCTTCGAGACGGATTAACCATTTTAACAGGACAGCGTCAATCATTACTTTTGATTTTTAATTGCAAAAGACTTACACAAAAAGAATAGCAAGTATATAGGCAAACAACATTGACCTGTCCGTTTGATCTTTGATTTAAATATTCATTATGAACGAGTAAAAAGTAATAGGGACATGCATGTATATTTGGTCTATATGATATGAAACTAATCATGTGTATTAAATTGAATTCTGACCTACCCATTGTATTTATAATGAACACATTCATATATTTTCTTGGAACATAAAGGGAAATAATTCCCATATACAATGGTCATATGTACCATGGGCTGGGGGTGGTACTTCATATTTATATAAATATATGTTTCCATTGCTTGTAAATGCATGGAACTTAATTCTACATGTTGTAGAACTTACCTGTTTATTCCATTACGTGGTTGTTATGGAATGATTTGAACCTTAATTATGTTTTTGCTTTCAGTCACGCCAAAAACGATCTTGTGACTGAACATGTGCATGTTATAAATCCGAAGTTTTTGTCATTATATTAGAATGTCAACTAAATCCCAGTTATTGTACACCTTATGTAACACTTAGACAGTGTTAGCATCATAGTTCCACGTCAGTTTTAGCAACACTTTCTCCAATAATGCACATTGTTAACCGAAACTTAGAATTTGTGTTTATGGTTTCCTCCATCTTGGAATACTGAGCTGTGTAGCCTAAGTTTCGCATATGTTATTTCATGCTTTATGCAACAAATGTTAGTTGCTGAGTTTTATAATCAGTCAAGCTTTATGTTATTTTACATAATTGTTCTTTTAATTACGCTTTTTGAAAGCTTTAACTATTTATTGGGTTCCCATATGTGGACATGATATGGCTATGAAGCAGAGCCGTCTGCTCGCCTCGCATTACAAAATACTTCCCTGTTAGGTCTCAATATCATTTTATATAAACCAACACAGTGATAACTATGTATTTTTATGTAAAGATGCTTGTTATAATTTATTTATTATGTTATAATTGTCATAACATTGTTATTTATGCATTTGTGTCTTGTATGGCAGTCTGTACGGCAGGTGTATGGCTATTCAGGTTGTAACATAGCCATACAGCGCGCTGATTGGTTAAATTTCCCGTACAGTCTCCCGTACAAGGCATCCATTGGTTAATATCAGAATGAGGGTAAGAGTATAAAAGGCGGCAAAATCCAAAACTTATCAGATAACTCTTGACCGTCATAGTATCCGGACGCTCAGTGTACCTCTGCCAAGCGGCCATATTGTTTTTACACCGCCGTACCATCGCCGTACAGTATTTAACTTTTGAGGTGAATAACAAATAAGATTTAAGTTATCTCCAATCACACTGAACACTGCCGCCTTGTATACTCTTTCCCCATTTCATAATACAATTATACAATTATATATATATCATAAAATGAAATGTAATATGGCAGCCATGTTGTAAATCTTGAAGTAGCCTACATAAGAAATCTACAAGATAAATAAATTTCCATATTAACATTATAGATCTGTAATTCAGCTTATATTTTTATGCTTCTCTAAAGACTTCACACACATTCCCTGCGAAAGAAAGCAGCGGGATTAGTATACAAGACATAAGATCGGCAAATTCCTTACAAATTGGTGTCAGAAGTGGGATACTATAATTCTAGATAGTATCACGATACGATCCCTGCCAGCATTGTTCAGTGTGATTGAAACATTCCTTGTAGTTAAGAGCGTAATTGAGAGCTATGGACCAGGCACAGGCGTCCCCCGACCCAGAATCCAATTTAGATTAGAAACAGAATTAAATGAAATGGGCCAAGGTGACATAACTGCAGACACTATACCCGATGAATTGCCACAGCAAATCTATCCAAAATGAAATGCACAAAACAGACTGAGTCCATACATGAACCATTTCATAGACCAAATTATGCATACCACCCGAGTTTGTACCTCAGGGTCTACAGAGAAATAGACCTGATAGCTGTCATAATGAATACAGTATGCCTATGATTCCAATGCCATCTCCAAGCTCGCCCCATTATCCTAATTTAAGACCTGAACAATACCATGGCCATGAAATTGGGAAGAATATATTTCCCAGTTCGAAGACTGTGCAGAACTTGGTAGATGGAGAGCCAGGGACAAAGTTTTGTTCCTTGCCTCAAGCCTTAGGGGATCTGCCAGAAATTTTTATATGAGCTTGTCCAATGAAGAAAAGCGTGATTATAACCTATTAATCACCAAATTAAGCCACCGATTTGGTATCTCAAGCACCAGAATAGATGGTTATCTCGTCTTGAAATGAGAAAAACGAGAACCAGGTGAATCATAGCTGCCTTGGGCGATGATGTGCGCCAAATGCACAAAAAGCATACTGTGACCTAGGTCCCCGTGCCCAGAAGCATTAGCGCTAAATCAGTTATAACAAGATTATCTCCCTTGATATGAAAGTACGTTGCATTGATAAGGAATGTACAACTGTCATTGAAGCAGTTGACGTAATAGAAAGATACGAGGCCCTATGGGGGAATCTAATGACAAAAAGAAACGCAGTTAGAATGATACGCCATAATAATGACCAACAGAGGTCACCAAACAGATATCACGATAAGGCTCAAAACAGTAGCCTTGACCAGACCCTAAAAACGTTAGTTGTGAGACTGTAGAAAGGCTTGAAAGTATATCAAAACAGAGGCCAAAGTTATCAGCCAATAAAAATATTCAACCAACCGGTCCTGTTATATTATGCCAATCGCCTGAACATTTCTTTCGGAGTGGGGGGATTGTGAAATTTACAATAAATGTCAAAACCAACAAAATAGTAGTGGTCCGGCCCAAGGTACCCGAAGCCAAACCCAAAATCAACAGCCCCGTCACAGGGAAACGAGACACCATCGTTTCAGTAGGCCGCGACTCGATGGATAGTAATAGGCCTGGTCAACCAATTGATGATACAGAATTTAAGACCATGTCCAATAATGTTAGAATGGGACAAATAGGGGAAATGAATGGACAATGGGATAATGGATTCTATACAAAGGGAATAATTTCCGATATTCAAGTATCTTTCTTAATTGACAGTGGCTCCACTGCATCTCTCCTTTCTAGCAGAATATATGATGCAATTCCAAGTGAATTTAGACCCGACCTATGTCCCATTGAATCTATAATCAATGATGTAAATGGTAATGAAGTTACTACCTATGGTTGGGCAGAATTTGAGATATTACTAGCCGACAGACCTTATAAACAACCTGTTGTTGTTTGTGATATTTCAACTGAGGGAATCTTAGGTCAAGATTTCCTTATTCAATATGTGAATAAGATAAATTATAAGCACATGGTTTTACACACAGATGACTCTGAAATAAAATGTTTCACGGGTGGTAATGCCTATATGACCAGTCGTTTAGAAGTTCGCCGTTCTGTTGCCATACCACCAAATTCCGGTTCCTGGATCCCAGTAGCCATACCCCAGTCAAGCCACCTGACAGAGTCTGTGTATGTTGAGCAAATTAAGTCTTCAAAAGACATATACCTTGTGCCAGGTGTTATAGACACCAAGTCTGAAAATCTTCTTGTTAACGTTTTGAATTGCAGTGAAAATGCTGTGACACTTCAGGCTAACTCTGTAATCGGTAACTGTGAACCATACAGAGATGAAGAAAGAGTGCTTAGTGGCCGTGTTGCTACAGCCACCAATAAAAGTACTGACCATGTTCAAAAGTCAACCCAATTTCCAGAGACACTGGGTGACCTACTCTCCAGAAGTTCTAAACACTTGGATAATGAACAAGCTAATCTTCTTAAACAACTTCTTACCAAATACCAAAATGTTTTTGCCAAGACACCAGATGACCTTGGGTGTACTGACAAGGTCAAACACACAATAAACACTGGTGCAGCCATCCCCATTAGACAACCCCCTAGACGGCAACCCATAGGTAAACGTGATGCCGAAGTGAAAGAAATAAAAATCATGTTAGAGAGAGGTGTTATTGAACCTTCCTGTAGTGCATGGGCCTCTCCAACTGTACTTGTAACTAAAAAAGATGGCGGCATCCGGTTTTGTGTTGACTACAGAAAGGTCAATGAGGTCACTGTTAAAGACGCATACCCTTTACCAAGAGTCGATGATTGCCTTGACTCACTTTCCGGAGCTAAATGGTTCAGTTCAATGGACTTAAATTCCGGTTTCTGGCAAATTGAAATGGACCCTAAAGACAAAGAGAAAACAGCCTTTGCCACAACCCTTGGACTGTTCCAGTTTACAGTCATGCCCTTTGGTCTTGCCAATTCCCCATCAACCTTTGAAAGGCTCATGGAGAATGTTTTGAGAGGGTTACAATGGTCAGAATGTCTAGTATACATGGACGATATAATTTCACCATGTACCACTTTTAATGAAGGTCTCCAAAGACTTGAGCATATATTTCAAAGGCTTTTAGAAGCAAACTTGAAGTTAAAACCTTCAAAGTGCCAATTTTTCCAAAAAGAAATTAAATTTCTAGGGCACATAGTTTCTGAAGAAGGTATCACCACAGATAAGAGTAAAATTGAAGCCGTGAAATCCTGGCCCGTTCCAAAAACATCGAAACAAATTAAAAGCTTTCTGGGACTATGCTCTTATTACAGACGGTTTGTTAAAGGTTTTGCCCAGATTGCTAGACCACTACATAAGCTATGTGAGAAAGGTGCCAAAATGAAATGGAACGATGAATGTCAAAATGCATTTGACACCCTTAAATCTGAATTAACAAAGGCACCAATACTAGGCTACCCTCTACCTAACATGCCATTTATATTAGACACTGATGCTTCTGACAAGGCTGTAGGTGCAGTCTTGTCTCAAAACCAAGATGGTACTGAGCGCGTAATTGCTTACATGAGCAAGTCCATGAACAAACATGAACAGAGATATTGTGTAACCAGAAAGGAACTGCTTGCTGTTATTGTTGCCCTGCGTACCTTCCATTCCTATCTATATGGACAGGAAGTCCTCTTACGCACAGATAATGCAGCAGTTAGCTGGATGAAAAACCTTAAGAAGCCAACTGGTCAAGTTGCAAGATGGCTTCAAGAACTGGGTACTTATAACTTGTCAGTTACCCATCGGGTTGGTAAAAAGCACACAAATGCTGATGCCTTGTCCAGACATCCTTGTTCTGTTTGTTCAAACCAGCAAAAGGGAAATGATGAAAGTGACACAGAAGATGAATCCGCTCAACCTGAAAATAAAACAAACCAAGTCAATGAAGTTTCCCAAACAAGTAGTAATCATATCCGAGCTGCAACAAGAAGCAATGATAATGCCCAAACCCCAAACACATCCACTAAAACTGTCGTGCTCCCTGGATGGCAACCACATGAAATTAGACAGCAACAGCTCGAAGATAATGATATCGGCCCTATTCTTGTTTCTCTTGAAGACAAATGTTCTCGTCCAGAGTGGAGTCAGGTATCTTGTAAGACATCTGCACTCAAAACTTTATGGCGACAATGGAACCAATTAGTAGTCCAATGTGGAGTTTTGTACAAAAAGTATTCTGAAAGTGAAACAAAACATCACTTACAGGTGGTAGTCCCAAATAAAATGAGACATGAAGTTCTGCATTATTTTCATGATATACCATCAGCAGCTCATTTAGGTAGTGAAAAAATGTTAGATAGAATTCGCCAAACTTTCTATTGGCCTGCCATGAAAAATGACATAATACAGTACTGCATAACTTGTGATAAGTGCTCTGCCAAGAAACCATCTAAGACAAACCGTGCACCACTTCGCCAATACCTTGTAGGTGAGCCCATGGAAAGAGTAGCCTTAGATATTTTAGGTCCTCTTCCTAGAACCGAGTCAGGAAACCGGTTCATTTTGGTAATCTGTGATTGCTTCACAAAATGGACTGAGGCTTTTGCAATACCTGATCAAGAGGCTACCACTGTTATCAGAGTATTTGTTAACGAATTTATTAGCCGGTTCGGAACACCCTTGCAGATTCATTCTGATCAAGGATCCAATTTTGAATCCAAAATGTTTAAAGATATGTGCGAATTCCTCCAAATAGATAAAACAAGAACCACTAGTATGAGACCACAATCAAATGGTAATGTTGAAAGGTTCAACCGAACACTGACCAACATGCTTTCCATGTATTGTGAGAAAAATCAGAGAAAATGGGATGAAATCCTACCACAAGTCATGATGGCCTATAGGTCATCAGTCCACTCAGGCACTCAGGTTACCCCAAATATGATGATGCTTGGTAGAAATATCACCCTCCCAATGGAAGCCGTTATCGGTAGTCCACCAAGTCCAAATGATGAAGATGACATAGACACATATATTAAAACTTTACAAGATAGAATGAAGCTAGCCCATATTACAGCCCGTAAACAATTAAAAAGCAACTCTGATTATCAGAAGCGTCATTATGACCTGAAGGCTAAAAAACGAGCTTTCAAGCCAGGTGATGCTGTCTGGTTGTATGATAATACCCGAAAAGTTGGCGTCTGCCAAAAGTTAACGTCCAAATGGAAAGGTCCATACGTCATTACCAAACAGATAGATGACACTACCTACTTCGTTCGTAAATCCCTTAAGCTCCCCTCCAAAGCATACCATATTGACCGATTGCTCCAATATAGAGGTATTCATCGCCCAGCCTGGTTTGCCAAAGCTCTCATGCATATTAGAATATTTAATTTAGTTAAGATGACTAGTTATTAGCTGTAGTTAAGTCGTTCAAAGTACATGCCAGATGTTGTGGAAACCAATCTTTTGTTGTTTAAATGTTGATTTGAAGCAAGTGGTGAAAGGCGCCTCACTAGCTTGAACTTGTTGTGGTTGAAAATTGAGATGGTTAGGGCCAGGACTGATCACCCATGGAGCCTACCAAAAGTAGATGTTGACCTGAGAGGTCATACCATTTCTATATTCTCTCTGGGAATATGAACTATTTCCTTGGTTTCCAAAATCCTTTGCCATGCAACTGTTGGACACGAGTAAAACAGCATTGTCGTATAATCAAGTTAAAATGCATGATCTTAATAGAACAGCTGGTTGTAGTACCTATCCATCTTCTGAAGAAGTAGACGTCTTGAACTTGAAGCAATTATCATGAACCATTTTCTTAGTGAATACAATATTATTGTATTGTATTTGTGATATCAAAATCCAGTTAAGCTCAGAATCTAATGTTCCTTCAGTTTCACAAGTTCCAAACGTTGTTCTTATGACTGTTATCCTTTTATTTCATTCTAGAATGTTCCAGTGTTGGATTTGTCCCAGTACCTTTAAGACAAGGCGTGAGTTGAAAAATCACGTAGTGCCAAAGCCGCATGCAGCCCTCTCAGTGGTTTGTCCATGGTGTTTCGAAGAAGAGAAATCATTTAATCGGACTTTGGACTTAAAGACACACGTGGAGAGAAAACACAAGACGACATATATGAGCTTGCCAGTAGACTACTGACAGAGAACAATTGTTTCTGGTTGGCCCTGAAACCATCAGACTATGGGAGAGTTGTATCACCTACGGATAGCCATTCCCAACAAGCTATCCAAGCAAGAAGTACTATTTTAGAGTGGGTGAAGAAA
The DNA here is from genome assembly GCA_021292105.1 of Anadara kagoshimensis. Taxonomy (NCBI): domain Eukaryota; kingdom Metazoa; phylum Mollusca; class Bivalvia; order Arcoida; family Arcidae; genus Anadara; species Anadara kagoshimensis. The sequence continues at coordinate 44,492,924 of CM037864.1, forward strand.
GGGGCAAATCAAACCCGGACTAAACAAGACTGGTTGAATGGATGGTGGAAACGAGAAGTGGTCAAGTCGCCCACACCAGAATCAGAATTTGTTCCAGTATACGAAGGTGATTTAGAATACGATCCAACATTCCCTGACTTAAACAACACCTGGGACATCCATAACATCAGCATATGTCCAGGAAGTACCCATTGTATTCTGGCAAATAACAACACGTATCTTTATGTTGAAATTGACCGACAACATCTTCCGGGATGAAAGATCACTTACAGCCCTTACTAGACGATAGCCTCATGCCATACCACTACGGATTTTAACATCACCGACTTCAATCTTTTAGATCAACACAATCAGGAAAAATATACACAGGAAATTTCAGAAACTTTAGGCATTAATACCAAATTCATCAAAACTGTATCCCGGAAGACCATTTTTAAGGAGCCACCCCAAAAAGCCAAGAATCTCACCACCACTGAAAACATCGAAAACCACCATTCCATCCGTGATCTCCAAAAAGCCAGCCACCTTGACTCCATCCACTTCCTTGCCGGACTTGCCGTCAGCGTCTTCGTCATCAAACTCATCGTCTTCATCGTCAAACTCTTCGTCTTCATCATCAAACTCGTCGTCTTCATCATCAAACTCTTCGTCTTCGTCATCAAACTTGTCGTCAGGTTCATCATCTTCCACATCATACTCGTCATCATCTTATTATTCATCCATGCCAATTTTGCCTGCACCAACTACTTCATCCAAGACACCACTGTTCAACACTACCGTTACCAAAAAGCCTTCCTCACCAAAGAAAGTCCAGAAATTACAGCCTTCTAAACAAACACCATATGGAACTAACTCGAAACCAGCCATCACCAAACCATCAGAAACTAAATCTCCAATGTCTTCTTCCAATTTTTCAACTCTTACCACAGCACAGAAACTTCCAAATCCACCATCATCTACAGTGAAAGAAAGAGCAACCAATCTTCTGGCTAGAGGATGCATGCCATTATTCCCTGCAGCCAGAAGAGACTGGGATAAAGAAGAGGCCGTACAGCTGACAAGTGGTCCCAACTCTATAAATGGCCACCCACTGGATGGAAACAAATGGACCCTGACCGTAAACTATTAGCTTGGGAGTTTGCTGCCATGACATTGGAAAATATAAACAAATCTCTGACAGTTCTGGATCGCCGCGATTTATTAGACAAATATAATTTCCTAGCGTTACCCGGAACAAAGAAGATCTTTAAAAACAAGAACTCTAATCACAACATATATAAATCCAGATACTACACTTACCAGACATTAAAAGACATCGCATCGGAGACAGAAATTCCACATAACAACCAACTTTTAGATATAATTGAACAAGGATGCAGAAAAAGAGATAACACTACAGACAACTTAATTGCAAAAATTGACGCAGAACATATCCCGCTACGACTTAACTCCAATGATGATGAATAAATTCCTTCTGATGAACTTGCTACCTTTCAACCTTTTAATGTGAACTTTTACTACGATGGACTGACATGATAAAACCAGTGATACAGATATAATAATCCTCTTATAGCAATTGACTTTAGAAATTTACAGTTCCGTGCAACAAATTTAAGGACTCTATTTCTCATATTCAAGGACCGTTATAGTGATATTTTCAAATTCAAGGACTGTTCAAGTGATAATCTCTAACTTCATCATTCCTGGATCATGGACAAAGCCTAAAGAAAGAAAAAGAAGAATTAAAGTCTGGACAATAAATTTAAAAACATTTATCGAACTTATATTCCAACAAACTTTACAATTTCATTAATATCTCAATGTGACATTTTAAAAATATCTCAATGTGACATTTTAAACTTGACGTATTTTGAATACGGAGTATTCAGGGGCAGGGTGGGGAGAGTGTAATGAACACAAGTTCATATATTTTACTTGGAACATAAAGGGAAATAATTCCCATATACAAGTGGTCATATGTACCATGGGCTGGGGGGTGGTACTTCATATTTATATAAATATATGTTTCCATTGCTTGTAAATGCATGGAACTTAATTCTACATGTTGTAGAACTTACCTGTTTATTCCATTCGTGGTTGTTATGGAATGATTTGAACCTTAATTATGTTTTTGCTTTCAGTCACGCCAAAAACGATCTTGTGACTGAACATGTGCATGTTATAAATCCGAAGTTTTTGTCATTATATTAGAATGTCAACTAAATCCCAGTTATTGTACACCTTATGTAACACTTAGACAGTGTTAGCATCATAGTTCCACGTCAGTTTTAGCAACACTTTCTCCAATAATGCACATTGTAAACCGAAACTTAGAATTTGTGTTTATGGTTTCCTCCATCTTGGAATACTGAGCTGTGTAGCCTAAGTTTCGCATATGTTATTTCATGCTTTATGCAACAATGTTAGTTGCTGAGTTTTATAATCAGTCAAGCTTTATGTTATTTTACATTTTGTTTTAATTACGCTTTTTGAAAGCTTTAACTATTTATTGGGTTCCCATATGTGGACATGATATGGCTATGAAGCAGAGCCGTCTGCTCGCCTCGCATTACAAAACTTCCCTGTTAGGTCTCAATATCATTTATATAAACCAACACAGTGATATGTATTTTTTATGTAAAGATGCTTGTTATAATTTATTTATTATGTTATAATTGTCATAACATTGTTATTTATGCATTTGTGTCTTGTATGGCAGTCTGTACGGCAGGTGTATGGCTATTCAGGTTGTAACATAGCCATACAGCGCGCTGGTTGGTTGGATTTCCCGTACAGTCTCCCGTACAAGGCATTCATTGGTTAATATCAGAATGAGGGTAAGAGTATAAAAGGCGGCAAAATCCAAAACTTATCAGATAACTCTTGACCGTCATAGTATCCGGACGCTCAGTGTACCTCTGCCAAGCGGCCATATTGTTTTTACACCGCCGTACCATCGCCGTACAGTATTTAACTTTTGAGGTGAATAACAAATAAGATTTAAGTTATCTCCAATCACACTGAACACTGCCGCCTTGTATACTCTCCCCGATTTCACTAAATACATTATACAATTATATATTATATCATAAAATGAAATGTAATATGGCAGCCATGTTGTAAATCTTGAAGTAGCCTACATAAGAAATCTACAAGATAAATAAATTTCCATATTAACATTATAGATCTGTAATTCAGCTTATATTTTTATGCTTCTCTAAAGACTTCACACACATTCCCTGCGAAAGAAAGCAGCGGGATTAGTATACAAGACATAAGATCGGCAAATTCCTTACAGTATTGATTAGACCCTCCGAAATTAACATTCCGAATGGAAGGTCAAACGGACAGGTCAATGTTGTTTGCCTATACCTACAATGTAGCATAATTTATCGCTGAACATATACGTTTTTTTGTATTAGGTCAAATGTACCTTCTAAAGCTTGGTATTTTTTCTATCTATGGTACATGTGGTTTAACCCACATTTAAATCATTAAAATATCAATGGTATATATGCTACCAGATGGTGTAAATTACTTCATGATTCAGACTACAAAGTTCATCAATGTAAGGTAATCAATTCATCCCTGTGGCTTTGTAAACGCTGTAAATATTAATGAGTGTGTATGTGGCTTTGTAAATCTTGTATATATTAATGAGTGTGTGATTTATTTAGATTTATTTCTATTCTTTAAAAATTAAACAAGAAGATTTTTTACTTGTAAAGAATGTTACAGACGTATTCCCTGGTGTTCTAGTTTTAAAAAAATGCGGAAAAGTGTGTCTGCTTTAATAATAATATCTTTGGTTTGATGACCTCCTCATTCAGTTTCCTTGAGGTGCTGGTGGTTTTTATCATTACCATTATCTACTAATCATATAAATAAAGGAAATACTACAACCTACAAACTGGCAATAAAGTACATGTCTGAATTAGAATGGTGTTTTACATCTTTCACTACACTGGTTAAAATGCCAATAATCTAGTCCGCCAGGTAATGTTGTTGTTGTTCTTATTGTTGCATATGCAACTATCGTGTAAATACTTAACTAAAACTAAAGTATTGACATTATACTAGCAAATGTTTTATTATTATTATCATTATAATTTTTGTTGTTGTTGTGCTTTTTTTTATTATTATCAACACGTGATAATATTGAATGCTTCATTACACACGTGGTGGGTGTAGCTATCTGCACAGGGTGCTTAAACTTCCGGAGCACCCGGTCTCTTTTTCCTGGTGTAAGTTCACGTGTTTAAAATAATTTACCAGTTTCAACGTTTTTACTTTACTTTATTGCGCTTTCAGAGACATTGATTGGTATGTTTGTTTTTGATTTAGTTACAAACACTTGAGTCCTTGTGACAGACAGTATAATTAAAAAGTATTTTAGTATAGTACTAGCATTTGACTTTCAGTAATAGTTGTAGCCTCTGATATCATGTCATTGGTAAAAATAATACCAATAGCCATTTTACGTATAACATTTGTGTAAATAATAATAATAATAATAAAACAGTTCAGATTCAACAAGAATACACATTGACAAACAAATGCTATACATGTATAAGGATATGAGGTAATAGGTACAAGGTACAAAGATGTACCACGGGATCATTTGTTACAGCACAACAGACTTTACATGGTCACAGGGATATCTTTATATAAATCACTTTCATTTGATATCAACATACAAAGACGATAAAATAACAATACACAGAAATATTGACAATTTTACAATCAGTGGTCTAATTAGGGTGTGTCTTTTTTGGTGCCTTATTTTCAGGTTCAGGTACGGGAGGTAAACAGATTTTTACAGCGGTAAACGGGAGGCGCTTACCCTTCCAGAGCACCTGGTCTCACTTCTCTGGTGAAAGTTCGCGTGTTTTACTGAATTTTTTAGCTTTTGGTTTGCTGTGGGATTGTGATATGGACAAGGATTGGTATGTTTGTTTTTACTTTGCTGTGGGATTGTGATATGGACATGGGTTGGTAAGTTTGTTTTCACTTTGCTTTAGAATTGCTATTTGGACATGGATTGGTATGTTTGTTTTTAATTTGCTTTAGGATTGCGATTTGGACATGGATTGGTATGTTTGTTTTTAATTTGCTGTGGGATTGTGATATGGACATGGGTTGGTAAGTTTGTTTTCACTTTGCTTTAGAATTGCGATTTGGACATGGATTGGTATGTTTGTTTTTAATTTGCTTTAGGATTGTGATTTGGACATGGATTGGTATGTTTGTTTTTACTTTGCTGTGGGATTGTGATATGGGCATGGGTTGGTAAGTTTGTTTTCACTTTGCTTTAGAATTGCGATTTGGACATGGATTGGTATGTTTGTTTTTAATTTGCTTTAGGATTGTGATTTGGACATGGATTGGTATTTTTGTTTTTACTTTGCTTTGTAATTGTGATATGAACATGGATTGGTATGTTTGTTTTCACTTTGCTTTAGGATTGTGATTTGGACCTCGATTGATATGTCTGTTTTTGATTTCATAAATAATCGTCGTTTCGGCTTCGGCTACATTGACTGTTAAGTTATCATTCGTTCGCGCTCAAGCAAACGCAAATCATTTATGAATAAAACAAAAACACTAGACTTGAAACGTTCTAAAAGTATATTATCATTTCATGTTCTTGGTTACATGGCCATCAACTGTTGTCAAGTACATGTTTTAGTTACAAAGTATTTGTGCTGTTTGTTGTTGTAAAATAACTATTTTAATTTAGTATAAACAGCACCTTTAACATTTTATAAAAATAGATGCATGAAGTCACTATGGCAACTCCCTCCTACAACTGCAAGAGGGAAGTTTGAGTCAGCGGTACCTATCAGCGTTACATAGCTATACGTAAGATATCATGTACTTAATTTTATACTTTAGTCAGTATACAAGGAAAGCCATATACTTTTTAATTTCACAATCATTTCATTATATTTCAGTATAAAAATTCGACCAGGTAAGATTTTTGTAAACAGGAGTTTCTTTTGAAGTTGCAATGTACCTATACGTATATTCTTATTGCACAATGGTACTGATGACTTGTGTAAAATCCTTTTCACCATTATGTAGACAATACGACTTATACATGTCCTGTTTTTTGTCTGTCTAAGTTCTTATAAGTCGTTACATAAGTTATAATAAATAATTATTTCATCATAAACATTTTTGGTTAGATCATAATAGATGTAAACCGCAAGTATAAATAATATATCATAAATTTATTATTTTTTCCGATCTTAAGGATATTATAATTTACGACCAGATGAATATTACATTTCCTTGTTAAAATTCTCCGTAAATGACGTCATTTAATTGTATTCCTTCATAGTCTCTGTAATGGTTTGGTATTCACATCCGCAGGTGATTCCTAAGTAATCCACTTGACATTTTCACAATCTTCCGTCTTCAGTCTAAACTAAGATTTTCTTTAACTCAATCTGGAAAAATTTGCAATCTTTTATAGTAATGTCATGTGCTGATTTTGATTTTTTATTAAAATTGTCATGTGCTGATTTTGAATGCATTATTTTAAAGAACTAAAATACATAGATGTTATAAGCTAAGAGAGATCTTGAAAATAACACCTTAAATTTATATCTAAACAACTGTCAGCATAATTTAGATTTAAAATTTGCAAGATTAAAATCAAGAAAACGCTCAGCTACGAAACCATTGCGAGTGTCCAGCAGTTTCGAATTCATTGACATCTTGTTAATTATATAAATCGGGTTTAATAAAAACTAACAAAATATATTTCACACAATAAAGTCATGTACTATTTTATTACACACGTGTAAAATAGTTTCCGTGGCCTTGGAAACCAGCACTTGAAATTCCAATGTGCTTGCGCTATATATATGGTGTCAACTATTGAATGATTGACACACTAATTAATGAAACAATCAACAGTCGACGTCATAGCTCGCGCACATTGGAATGTCGGACGATGGTTACCAAGGATTTCTGTGTCCATCAGTTCTTTTTTTCCTTGATAATATAATAAATTAAATCTAACATTCGTGTTTATGTAATATTGAAATTATTAAAAACGTTTGAAATTCATTTATGCAACTCGCCAAGACTCGTTGTCTAAAAATTATTTCACTAGTTTAATAAATTCAATATTACACGAATACTCATGTACAAGATCCTATTATTACAAAAACATTGATTTGTTACGCTAAACAGGGCATTGGCCAGGGGTATGACCACTAGTTTTCAAAGGTAAGCCTAGCATTAGTTGGTCAACAAGTAGACAAGCCGAAAGCTCAAAACATCAGATAAGATGGCGACAGGTAAAGAACGAATCTCGCACCGTTCTACAAATCGGACGGAGAATGAAGTGTAAAGCAGCTTTTTAAAAAACCCACTGAAGTTGGTGTATCATGTATATCATGAAAATAATGGAAAATAGTGTATTTTCTGATGGGACTACGCCTAAACCAGCCAAACGAAATAAGAGAAAAAGGAGTAAACAAGATAAACAGGAAAATACAAAGAAAGGTGTTCATCGGGGTGATCAAAATATAAACATGAACATTAATAACAATTTCCCGTCACAATACACTCAACTTTCAACACCAGTGCAATTATCACAAGACTTTAATTTTCCACATAGTATGGCTGCGGCATCTAAGCAACTAATGCACCATATGCAATACAATCAAAATTATCAATATATGTCGCCATGCTCTTCTGGTAACCCCAATATTGGACAAGCTACGCCTTAGTGGGTTACGGAGCTATGACTAATAAACTATCTACACTAGACTCTATTCAGGAAACTTTAACCAGTGTTAAATCTCCGTCAAATTCTGTTAAGGAAGAAACTGTCCGACTTGATAAGCAAATTAATGACATGGAAACCAATATGCAGAAAAAAGGGTTATTTTTTCGATGACCAAAAATAATCAATTAACGGATTAAACAAAACAATCACAAACATTTCAAAAAGTTTAAACGTCCAATCCGCTGATATGGATAAAGCGCTGAAGACACTGGCTGATGAAAATGAACCATTAAAACAGCGCTACCGATTTACAAATGAAATCCACGAGAGATTTGTTTTTCAATACAAAAGAAAGTGTCAATGAAAACTGTGTTGATATGGTGCTCCATTTCTGTGAACAATAACTTGGTATTGCAGATGAAACAAGTAATATTAAACTGGGCCGTCTTGGAAAAAACGGTACCAAAATTGTCGTGAAGTTTAATTACTATGGAGATCGCGAGAATGTCTACAGTGCTAAAAGCAAGTTAAAGGGGAAAAAGTATGGCATCGCACAACAACTACCGATGGATGTGAGGAATAAACGCAAAGTTTTACCACCCGTTTTTGTCGAGCTTACAAATAAAGGCAAAAACACATACTTCAAAGGAGACAAATTATATCTCAACGGTAAGGAATACAGGGCGCCAATATCACCGAAATAACATTAACGTGGGAAATACATTGACATTTTAACTTGAAACATTAATGGGTTGTATAGTAAAATTAACAATGCTGACTTTATTGATACGATCTACTTCTATTTTCGGAAACAAGATTAAACAGTAGGGACAATGTAGAATTAAAGGGGTTCGATTTATTGGAACTACTTAACCGTACAGTTAATGTTGGAAGACGCAGTGAAGGCGGACTTGGTGCGTTTTGTAAAGGTAACACGTATTGAGAAAAAAAATCAAAATGGACTCCTTGTCTTAAAATTAGATAGAATATATTTTTTTTAATTTTGAAAACGATCTATATAATATATGTTTCAGAATATTATAAAACTGATACTGTTTTATCTGCCAGCCATCAATTGTTATATAATATTGCTATGTGGATACAAGCCTGTATAATTGTTTTATGCCAATAAAGTTTTTTATTATTACAGATGCGACAGACAGATTCTTATAGCTATTTAAAAAACGCATTTCCACATTCCACATTTAGGTGAACTTTAAAGAAGCGTTATGTTAATATCCTTGTTTTTCAGTGTGAATTTAGCAGTAAATCAGCTACCTTAATTAACATTTAACACTTGTTTTTGATTAACCTTTAACCGCTTATTTATTTTTTATCAACATTTTACTGCTCAGTTTTAGTAACCTTCTACCACTTGTTTTATTTACCTGTTACCGCGTGTTTACTGTTTAAAATTTTGTTTATGATTAAACTTTGACTCGGAAATATTTTTGGAATTTCAGTCCTGTATTTCCTAGTCTGTTTTACTGTAAATCAGGACAACTGTCAGAGAAACATGACGCAAAATAAAATTCCTCCGAGACAATTATTATTATGAACAGTACAGAACTGTCGAAAGTTTAGCAATAAGCTAAGGAATTAGTGCTAAATCACATCTGCTAGAAATATCTCGGCATTTTCGAAGTGTCGTGTCTTACCATCGCTTATATTTTATGCTTATAAATGTAGTTTCATTATTAATGTTGATTTGTTTGATTTAATATGCTTTAACCAATACACATCAAATGGTCTGTTATTGCAATGAAAACAAAATCATAAAATCAGTCCTCAAATGTGGGTTTCAATAATTATATAATTGTATGTGTTCTATAACCAATTGCAAACATTGTACACGTTATTGTTCTGCTATATGTTCTAATAAAGCAGCATTAAACAAGACGTAAATACATCTGAGCATGCTTGTAGGCTAGATCTAGTAGACATCCAAACAATCCATCAATATTCACATAAATTTAACGCATCTCATTAATTAGTGACCATCAGACCTTGAAGTGAAAAACATCCCAAAGACGTAGGACTTATTTCCTATTTACGTAATTTACCTCACCATTATGTCGCGGATATAAAATTGATATATTTATAGACATTTTAACCACAAACAAGTGTTTCATTAATTAGATCATCATAAAGTCATGTACAACTCGTTATAACTAATAATAATCGGTTGTAATACTTGGTGGTATAGAAACATTAACAAGAATGATATAAGAAAACTTGAAGACCATTGATAAAAGACTTCCTTGCATTGAGCGGCAACAAGGGGCACGTTGTCAGCCAGGTCGTTCACGGTACTTCTTCAATTTTCAATTGGTTCATGTCAATGTTCTTTTCATTTCTAATTTTGATTCCACACGTAGCGGGTGTAGCTAGCTTTAACAAAAGGTACTTACCCTTCTAGATCATCCGGCATCACATGGAAGTTCACTTGTTTAACCTAATGTGCCAGCTTCAAAGTTTTCACTTTGCTTTAGGATTCTGATTTGGACATAGATCGGTATATTAGTTTTTGATATAATGATTCCGGCTTGATTTCATATCGGCGAGATTCTTTATTACATAGGTTAATGTAGTATTCTTTTCAGGAAGTAGTTTTCTGAATCTCATGAAATGAACAAACTACAGGTAAAAAACCTTCAGAGAAGCCAAAAATCACATTATATTTTTCTCCCATCATTGGTATTAAGAGAAAAAAAATTGTACTCCTAGGATACCTTGGATTAGTTTTGGTAGCCACGGCAACACCATGTACCAATTTGAATTCTATCGGCCCATAAATACTTCTGACCAAGAAATCTGTCAAATTGTTTCAGAGTTTTAATTTGCCAAGCTTCACATGGATTCCATACATACATATACTGAAGATATATACTGGGGTATACCATCAACAGAATGTTAGTGTTTGATTCATTCAACTCCACCTACAGGTGATGTTCTATTAATCATCCTAAATTTTTAGACTATGTGAACACCATCTATCCTATTGGGTTTGAAATAAATGATACGACTGATTCCCGAAGTTCCTTTTCATTTTTATGATTTAAATTATGACGCCCGCTCATTTCAAGCGGTGTCACGTTCCTTTCGTTCTCAATTTTGATTACACGCGTGGCATGCGTCGGTAGCTAAACAGGAGGTGCTTACCTTTCCGGAGCACCCGGTCTCACTTCCCTGGTAAAAGTTTTATTGTTTAATTTAATTTGTCAGTGTTCAGAGTTTTTTCTTTGCTATGGAATTGTGATTTGGACATGGGTGGGTATGTTTGTTTTTGATTATGACATTTATAAAAGTTGACAACAGACAAAAGACATCCGCAATTATACATCATGGGAATGATGGAATATAATTCAAGGTTCTGTTTACTTTGAAAGATAACACCTTGATAATAAGTAAATAAAAAACTCGTGTGAATATGAGAATTTTTCCCATGAACTCGTGTGACATTTTAGAATTCTACACTGATGATACTAAATGTTGGCGACGTAGATAAATTTGACGTGTAAACCTTGACGTTGATTGAGTTTATAAACTTTTAGTATAAAAGTATATTGATGACAAATTTTTGAAAGAAATAATTGGTTAAAAAAGGAATTTTGGCGGAAAAACAGACACAAACAAAAAATTAATGACATTACAAGAAATGAAGAAATATGGTAAAAACCAAGCTGTTAACGCCTGGTACTTTTTGTTGGTTATTTTAAATTCCAACACAAATGTGCCAGAAAATAACAAAAATTCAAATAATAAGACAATAAAATAGTTATTGTGATAAGTTTGATGTTATATAATGATTGAGCAGTGTGTAATACGTAGTTAATTCCACGAATAAGTGTTATATAAACTCCGGGATATATGTACTGCTGATGAGTTTTATTGGTGTGAAAACATTGGTTTTTGCCAAAAAACTTGAATGTTTCCATATATCATGGTGCCGCGCGACTTGCTAGAGCTGATAAAAACTTATAATTTTTGCTAACTTTACATTAAGACAAGAAGTGAGATATGATGGATTACAATATTATTTTTGTAAATTGATTTAACTAATAAATTATATGCCAATATTAAAGTCATCAAAACATTTAGCAATTATGTTCATATACGATTTAAAAAAAACTGATTTCGGTCCCATATGTGTCAATCTTATTACATCGTGGTTTTGATTGTATTGTGTTCTTGTTAGCATTGGGTTTTCTTGGCTTATACATTGTGTTCTTGGTTGCATCATGTACGAGGTTGCATTGTGTTCTTAGTGGCATCGTGTTTCTCAGTTACATCGTGTTCTTGCTCGCATCGTGTTCTTGGAGGCATCCCCTTTTCTTTGTTGCATCGTGTTTTCTTGATTACATTGCGTCTTTGATTGCGTCATGTTTTCTTGGTTACATCGTGTTCTTGGTTACATTGCGATTCTTTGTCGCGTTTTGTTCGTGGCTACATTGTGTTCTTAATTTTATCAATTTTAGTTTACATCGTGTTCTTGTTTACATCATGTTCTTGGTTACATTGTGTTCTTGGCTACATTGTGTTCTTGGTTACATCGTGTTCTTTGCTACATTGTGTTCTTAATTACATCGGGTTTTTTTTGTGTTATATTGTGTTCTTAATTACATTGTGCTCTTGGTTACACCGTGTTCTTGGTTACATTGTGTTCTTAATTACATCGGTTTTTTTGTTACATTGTGTTCTTAATTACATTGTGCTCTTGGTTACACCGTGTTCTTGGTTACATTGTGTTCTTAATTACATTGTGCTCTTGGTTACATCGTGTTCTTGGTTACATTGTGTTCTTAATTACATTGTGCTCTTGGTTACATTGTGTTCTTAATTACATTGTGCTCTTGGTTACATCGTGTTCTTGGTTACATTGTGTTCTTAATTACATTGTGCTCTTGGTTACATTGTGTTCTTAATTACATTGTGCTCTTGGTTACACCGTGTTCTTGGTTACATTGTGTTCTTAATTACATTGTGCTCTTGGTTACACCGTGTTCTTGGTTACATTGCTCACCACGCTGCTTCTATGTATGAAGTTCAATGACTGTATATGCCTTTTGGTTCACGACAGTCATATTTAACATTTTCGTAAATTACACCAATGTGACCTTGAACTCAGCTCAAGGTCAACTCTATTTGCAAATATTGTACAACTAATTATGCTAATTATATATGTGAAGGTTTTTTAGTTCATGAGAAATCATTTTGAGCGTTTTACAAACAATGCCACTGTAACCATGAACGAAGGTAAAAGTGAAAATTTTCCACAAACTTAGTAGAACTTTACATTCTGGTTTCAAGATCCTAGGAGAAGTCATTTTAGTGATTTTCCACTTAGATGATATTTTCAGCGGAAGGTTCTGCTAAGCTAATTTTTCAGACCTTCTTATTTACTTTCATTTGTTATCCATATAACCAACCATTACATTATTTAAAAAAACAGAAATGTTTGTGGATTTTAATACTAAAATGTAGTTAAAAATATCACAGCATGATTTCTCTCAAAAGGAGATAAGTGTAGTCGCCCTTGGATTGAAGAGAATTTAAAAGTCATTATTGTCACTGTGATCTGGACCAAAGGTCGTCATGATGAATTTCCGAAACAAAACTGCTCCAAAATATTTTTTTAGTAATAGAGGTAATTTTTATGGTGAATGGGACTTTCAACAAAGCTGAATGGGAATTAATTTGCTTTACTTTGCTTCACTTTGCATAGCTCAACATGCTGATTATATATGACAATATGCCTATTGGCTCCTTAGAAGAAGTTATGTTTGTATTTTTTTCGTTCAATGTCACTACAGCCTTTAGTAAAGACAACTTTGTAGAACGAAACATGCTGATTCTTTATATGTGGTGGGATAATTATACGCTATAATTGGTCACTGTGACCATGAACACATACCAAGGACAAACTATTCACACTTTTTAGACTCCAACACACTGATTTTATGTATAAAGTTTGACGTATATATTCCTTTTCAGTCATGACAAAAAGCCATTTTTGCACAAAAGGTCACCGTAACATTTAATGCAGGTCAAGGTCAAATATATTTGCAAACTTTGTAGAAATCAAGGCAGTGGTTCTATATATGTAGTTTGATGTCTTCAGGTCTTTTGTTTCATGAGAAGAAACAATTTTTCTGCGTTTAGTGTTTTTACATAAAAGGTTAACCATAAATGAATATCAAGGTCAAAACTATTCGAAAACTTTGAAGTTCGTCTTCGGTATACTGAACCTAATCTCGGTTTCATGTCAAATTAAAAAGAAATCAACAGGCTGACCAATCAGAATTTCACTGGTACATTTTTAGTGTGCAAGGTTGTCATTTAGGTATCTTTTTATCGTTAAGTGTTTGATTTCGGTACAATTTCCATACAAAAAGTCCGAATTTTGTTTAGTATTTTTTAATTTAAAAAACCGTCAAAATTGGAATAATACGTATTATTTGACCTTTTCATTTTATCCGTCCGTTTATCCGTTTTCGTATGGTACAAATTCGCCGCAAAGACGGGTAAATCCGTCGAATTGGTCAGCCTGAATCAAACGTATCAAAAACAAAATAAACATATAGGTTTACTTTAGAGGAGACAAAAACTACAGTAGTGTCGACCTCTTTGTCTAAAAGTTGGGTTTTATATATGGTTCTCCTGTTGTGGAAGGAACGTGAATACTGAAAGACAAGGGAGCGCCACGAAAAGAAAGGATGTCGAAACAACAAGAACAAAATGTCTGCCTCCATGAAGTAAAACGTTTCTTGCAAATTTTTTGCAGATTAGAAATTTTGTATAACTTTTACACCGGTTCTTTGATAGAAAAATGCTTAGAATACTCAGGAAATTTGGTGTAAACAATCGTGTTGGATTGACATCTAGGTAAGAACAATAACTAAGCGTTGAACGAATATTATGCAACACTTGCCGATTTGACTGGTAACTGATGAAATAGATGTAGCATTAGAGGGTATATAGAAAATTACTTACTGTTAATATTTAATTTGCCTGGTAAATTCATGGGCTAGTGATGTTCCGAAACGGTGTGCCCAGCCGTCCATTGTGTGAAAATCGATCCTCTACCCAAATGAAAAAGCCGATGAAAGCAAAATACTAACATTATTCGTTTGCCAGATATTTATTTTTGCTGTTTCAGTGTTTCAGTAAAACCTAAATATATGCTTAATTCATGAATAATTGATAGTATTATTTCTTAATAGTGTTATTTTGATGGCAGATGTAGACCTCATAATTTTCCCAGAGTGGAATAGAATAATGGTGTTTTATGACCCAGTGAAAATTCTATCACTTATTTGGAGGTGCCTAGTTCAGGGTACCAATAATTAAAGAAAATGTAGTACCCAGAGAAAACAACCATCGTTGACAGCAAACTGACAAACTTTCTCAAACAAAAGATCTGTGGAGTTAAACATTGAACTTAAACTTAAGTATCTACAGTAGCTTGTTCCGTATGTGAGAGGTTGTGGGTTGACCCCCACCAGGGTCTGACAAAGATTTGAAAATAAGTAGTAACTGTTCTTTCGCCAAGCACTCAGGATTTAGAAATAAAAGTCACAGGGTCCTTATGAAGAAACTTTAAAAACTGATGCCCTGTGTCATGGCAGGTGTGGCAAAGAACCCTCAATGCACACTGCCCTGAACACACTGCAAAGGTCAACATTTCTGCTGCTTCACCTATAGCTGGTGTCGTCTTGATATAAGTGTAATATTCTTCACTGGAATGTAAAATCTCATTCAATCAATGAAATGTATGTGGTGAGAGGCACAATTCAAGTATAAGTAAGGCCAAACAAAATAATTGTGTTTCCCATTTCCCGACTGGCCATACCCATATTTTAGTACAGCACATTCTAAAGTTTTTTATGCTGTTTAACAATTTAATGTGTAATCTGTAAAAAAATGAGAAGAATTTTCTGAAAACTAAACATGCAGCAATACCACTGCTAGGTTTCCACAATTTAAAAATTATTAGTAGCCAAATTTCCAAAATTTTTGAAAATATAGTGCTTTTTAAAGTAAATTTTCACAAGTTTGCTAAAATAGGTTACTTTTTGAAAGAATTTCTCAGAAACTAGTAGCCAATGGCGATTTTGGCTACCAGGAATGGAAACATAGCCACTGTGATAAAGATAATAAGTAAGAATAAGTTTTACAGTGAGTATAAGTTTTACATGTGCATGCATACCTTTTAAGAAAAGTTCCTTTGTGATAATTTTTTATTGAAAACAAATATTGTGTTTATTTCCAGGAAATGGAATGTGATTGGAAGTTGTAGGGGATGTAGCAATGTTCAAGATGCTGTCCGACAACTACAACCTGATGATAAGTTACATGGGTACACAGTAAATAAGGTAACCTATTATAACAACATAACATTGGGAGGGAGGAATCACCTCCTTACTTCTTTTGTAATTGTTTTGTTTTTGGTAGAATTGTTTTGAAATTTAAATGTATAAGTTTTATAGAAAAGGCCTGTCAAGACTGGTATGTATACAAAGTGTAATCATGTGCCAATTAATATTTTAAGATACCTTTGCTACATGCCTTGCTTTTACTGACAAACTTATGAAAAACTCTTTGCCATGAATTTCTAAATGCTGAGTGCTTGACAAAAGAACAGTTACTACCTTTTTCCAAGTCTTGATCAGGCCCCCTTCAGGATTTGAACCTGTAACCTCCCACATGCTAAGTAAGAACTCTGCCAACTAAACTACCACAGTGGTCTCGTTAAACAGACATGTATACAAACTTGAAAGTAATTGACGGCTGTGGAACATTTCTTTTAATAGAAGTATAGGGGTTTAAGTTCACTGACTGCACTTATGTTTTACATGTCTAACGAGTTTTGATTAGTTGAATCTGTTGATTTACTTGAAGTTTTATATGTTAAACATAATTTATGATTGGTTGAATTTTTTGATTTATTTATCATATTAGGTAGTTGAAATACCTGAGTTTTCCCTAACAACTGTTGCATTGAGACATGATAAAACAGGTGCCCAACATTTACACCTAGCAAGAGATGATGACAATAACACATTCAAGTAAGAATATAATACCTGGTGCAATAAACATGTATATAGGCAGACTTGGTCTTGATGAGCTTTTTCAGTTGATGGTCATGGGTTCAACCCCAGTAATGACTCGTTTAAAGGCACACTTGACCGGGTGTAGCTGTTGTCAGTTTTAAAGATGATTGTCATGGCTTCAAACCCCATTCTTTACTTTAAGAGGAGATTTTTTATTACCGTACTCATCTCCCAGCCTTGGCCTATGAAGGCCTTGTTACGAAATTGTTTTTAATCAACATGAAAACAGTTAAGTTGCTAAAGATACATGTTCTTCTGTAGAGTTTGAATCAAATGTACTGTAGTCCCCCATGGTGATTTTTGAAAATTAAAAAGGAAATGATTTCGTGCTGGTAAAATTATATGTATCATATTCAAATAAGTGGAATGTACTATATCTGAAAGTAAGTGAATAATTGTTTTAAGCCACATCAGCATTTATTCATCTATTGTAACTAGAATATATGAAAGAATTTGTACAAAAAAGCAGGCTGCTTACAAATGAATTGTTGACTCAGGGATATTGCAAGCCTAGGCTTATCAAGGCCATCAAAAAGTTTATGGCCGTCATCACAGTATCGTTGATAAGTTTGATGTCTCTGTGTCCAGGATTGCCCTGGATATATTTGATGTCCCATAGTTCCATGTTCCTTTCACACAATTTTGATTGCACATGTGACATTTGTAGGTAGCTAAACAAGAGGTGCTTACCCTTCCGGAGCACCCAGCCTCATTTCCCTGATGGAACTTCACATGTCTAGCCTGACTTGTCAGTTTCAAAGTTTTTACTTTGCTATTGGATTGTGATTCGGACATAGATTACATGTACTATGTTTGTTTTTTATTAGGAAAGGCATCGTTAAACATGAATGGACATTATTTTCCTTGTAAATTTTTTGCTTCTATTTTGTACAGATTTAATTTATTTTTGTTGTTGTTGTATTTACAGTGTTTTATTTAGAACCACACCTATGGATAATACTGGAGTGCCACACATATTAGAACACACCACTTTATGTGGCTCTAAGCAGTTTCCTGTCAGAGATCCATTCTTTAAAATGTTGAATCGCTCACTAGCAACATTTATGAATGCCATGACAGGTAGCTATAACATTAGAATGTTTAGAAATTTGAACATGTACCACCTCTGAAATTGCAGCATGAAGTATTCGTTCGTTCGTACGTTCATTCATTCATTCATTCATTCATTCATTCATTCATTCATTCATTCATTCATTCATTCATATACAACATTCACACACATACACTCAGCATTCTTCATTTTAATCTGTTTAAAATGAGAGAAATTGTAACTAAGTATAGCAAACTTGTATGTTATTGTTAAAGGGGAGATAACTTAAAATGTCCTATAAAATGAATTGTATAAAAAAGAAAAGTTTGTAAAGAAGATGTGGCTTTGAGCAATTGAGGAGAGTTAGTCAAAGCAATATTAGTTAACAGATTTCTCTAATTAAGGATACAGTAAGTTTAATCCTTACAAGGTTTAACATTACATAGAAGATCTTACATGAGTGGTTATGTAATATTAAATTTATTCAAGGGTTTGATAAAATCGATACTACATTAGCACAAATGCAAGATTCTGTTTATTGTTTAATATAGAAAAACCCCATTTTTAAAGCATCAGCCATGCTGAATGCTTTATAGCGATCGTTGGATTTTTTTGTATTTAGCGCCGCTCTCATTTCACCTTGACAGCCAATCAAATCCTTCGTTTCGACTGAAATTACGGGAATTTCCATGTACGGTATCCCAGGTATGTATAAACTCTAATCTGAGTGATTGGGTCTCCCGGAAAGTTACGAAAGCAATGTTTCATCATGTACACATGTGCCGATCTGAAATATATTCATATGCGTGTTAGTCCGTAATTGTTTTTGCTGGATATATATTTTGATTCTTCACTTTTGTATGATAATGTTAAGATAAAAACCATAAAGTATACGCCCCTCGAAAAACCCAACAAAAATGACGATCTTGTCAGTTCGCGCCGACGTTCTTCTTTTTGACCTACAGTGCTGTACACAGTCGCCGCCATATTGGATTTTTTTAATTTACGCAAAGTGACATCGATAAATAAACACAAAGTATGCTCATCAAACAATTTTTAAGTTAAATAACTTTAAACATGGATCACATTTGATGATAAATTATATATATTTATGAAAATTGATTGTTAATAAGGATATCCCGACCTGGTTCATTAATATTCATCATAACGTCACGAGGATTTTCCCGCTTTCATTGGGTATTAATATTCATTCCTGTCAGTTTGCCGGTGGCGAAATTATGCATAACAAAAAAGTAGAAATCAAAGATTAATCCCAAAAATGTGATACGAAACTGAAAGAAGAAGTTTATTTACAAGTTATTGACTATGTTGATAAATCGTTTGTTGTGTACTGGATATCAATACCGTAGTTCGTATGCAAATTAGCCATGTGTTTGGGGGCATGCCTGCATTTGACACCCGATGCCCCTGCTCAAATGTATTCACATAGCGTAGTGACTGACCTTTTTAGTCCAGTACACACCTTGCCCCTTTTAAAATGATCATGACACCCTGTCCTTTTCGGTTATCAGTTTAATATAAAAACGGCATGCTTTATTCTCGAATCTCTGCAAATACTTCCGATCTTCCGCACACACTCCACTTCTCACCATATGTCTCCGAAGACAGACAATTTCATCATCAATGTTCATTTAAATACATTTTCCAGTTGTTTATTTTGAATCAACAAAATAAATCGCAAGAAAGAACAACTTGAAATCAAAATCTAAACAAAACTGAAAAAAAACGATGTTTTAAAATTTTCAGATAAAATTTATTTACCTTGTTACAAGTCCTTATTAGATCGTTTTTACAGTGGATATCCGATTAAAGTTGTTGTCAGTAGTTTAATCCATGGTTTTTACAACCTTTAATTTCTTTTCATGAAGCCACATTACTTTATTTCACATAAAATGAACAACTGGGCATGCAGGAAACAAAACCTTAAGTTCTTCCGATTTCTAGAGCATCGTTGGTGAAGTAGAACAGAAACTAAGGGCGGGGAAAATAGGGTACCAATCTTGTGAACTCAACTCCTCTTACAGTTTTCAACCAAAAACCTTGAAACAATTTATATATATTCAACAATAATTTTAAATACATTTAAATTATTTCTAAAACAAAGGTTTTATTTTTTTTTTTTTTTTTTTTCAAATTAATTGTGAATTCAATGAATAAAATTAATGACTTCAACAATGGTTAATCTGTCAATTGCAAGTCAAGGGAAATAGCTGGTCATGGTGAAAGTTTTTTTTGTGATGATGACACTATGTCGATGATGATGTGGCATGATGATCTGGTGAAGATGATGCCAATAATAATGATGATGATGACATTCAGTTCTGCTGCTGCCGATGATGATGATGATGATGATGATGATGATGATATGACATGAGGAGATATAATGATGATGATGTGACATGAGGAGATATGATGATGATGTCACCATGATGATGATGTGACACGAGGAGATATGATAATGATGCTGATGATGGTGATGACATGAGTTCTGTTGATGCCGATGATGATAATGATAATCGTGATGAAGAAGATGATAGTGATGGTGGTGATGAAAATAAGCTCTGCTGCTATGAATGATGATGGTGATGATGACAATGTGACTTGACTAACTATGATGATGATTATGATGGTGACATGAGTTCTGTTGCTACCGATGATGATGATGGTGGCAATGATGACATTCAGTACTGCTGAGCACTGCCGATAGTATGATGATGATGATGATGGTGGTGGTGATGACATTCAGTTCTGCTGCTGTCGATGATGATAATTATTTAGGATGATGATGATGACAAAGCCAATGTCTTCATGCTGATGATGTGACATGATGATGATGATGACATTCGTTACTGCTGCTGCTGATAATGATGATGATTATGTGACACAAAGAGCTATGATGAGATGTGACCATATTAATGATGTAACATGAGGATTTCTGAAAATGATTTTTATAATGGTGGTGGTGATTGTCATGGCATGGGTTCTACTGCTGCTGCTAATGATGATGATGATGATGATGATGATGATGATGATATCTTCATTTTGATTATCAAAATGTGATATGAGAAGTGATAATGATGATGATGGTGGTGATTACAGATCCAGTTTGGGTTTTCTTCCAGTCAACTGGGTTTTAGTTGAGTTATGCCCCTTTCAGTTTGTGGATTTTATCAAAATGATGGTTTCTCTGGACTTTTTTCCGTTACGCTTGAGATATTTCACTCAGATTTGGGGTCGGGTGAATACAATTTTTCTCTCTTGGTTTTTCAAAAATTGAAAATTTATATTTATGCGAATTACTTAGTTTACTCAATTGATAAACATTGCGTGGCATGTCCATTTTGACCATTGTAACATATCTATATGTTAGAACCTAACAACTTGCATAAAAAGCAGACTTGTTGTTAAAAGCTTCCCGATCACAGTATCTATTATTTGCATGATTTTCATTTGTTACTGATTCATTAGACAAATCTCAGTTTCAAGTGCACATTTTTTTTATCAAATTGCTCAGTTTAGCTGATGCTTCAGTACCTTCAGTACTTTGATTGTTTTTAAAAGTGTTTTCTCGCCTACAATTAATAGATCAGCAAAAATGTCTGCAAATTTACAAGTCTAAAATATGATGTCATAATATGCTAAACACAATTGTGTAAAATCAGTAACCAAGGAAACATGTGTGTAATATTATTTTTATTACATTTCATTCTTGTATTGATTTTTGGGGTGGTTATACGATAATATAAAATATGGATATTCTGCATTAATTGATATTTACTTTGTATTATTATTTAGCTAGTGATTGGACAATGTATCCCTTCTCCACACAAAACAAAACAGATTTTGAGAACTTGATGTCAGTGTACTTAGATGCTGTTTTTTATCCACAACTTAGAGAACTAGATTTCTGGTAAGACAGTTATATGAATTAGTCAAAAATTCTAAAACCACAACCAGATATAAGAAAATCTTGAGTACAAAAATCTAAATCCATTATATGATACTCTCCATTTTCAGTGACAGGTGTCTGTCTGTTTGTCTGTCATCCATCTGTTCCCTGGTGATTTCCAAATTACTTGAGAACAGATCAAATGATTTTGTTTCAAACTTTGCAAATTAGTTCAGTACATGTACTATAAAATGCAGGTCAAGTTTGATTTACAGAACAATGTAACTTTGTATGTAGTTTAAAGATAAACCAAAAAATAATCAAAATTAAAAAAAAAACTATAGGGGATGCTAGATGAAAAAAATTAAATAAGAATACCTATCAAATGTTTAGTACTATGTTATCTATATTTCCATTCCTGATAGCCATCGGCTATTAGTTTCTTAGAAATTCTTTTTAAAAGTAACATATTTTAGCAAATTTGACACTATGAATTCTTTTTTTTTTAGCCAGGAAGGTTGGAGATTAGAACATGAAAATCCACAAGATCCAAATTCACCACTAGTGTTTAAAGGAGTTGTTTATAATGAAATGAAAGGTGTTTTTGTAAGTCATACATTTTTATTTGTATCTGCAATTAAAGTAGGAATATACATGTATACTGATATATACTTCCCTCTTATCCTATATATCCCCAGGTCTAGGTCAATCTCACCTGAAAAGTGTAGCATGACAAGACAACACCAAAAACAATTCATCAGTGTTGGTGACTACAATCCCATGACTTGTTATGTAAAAGCTTGGCAAACCCCTCCCAAGCTACACATTTTTGTGGATTATTGAGTAATTAAGGAGTTCTGAAAAATTTTGATATGGAAATTGGCCCAGTTGCCGGGTAGATTATTGATACGGCTTTTTAGCCCTAGGTCTGATATGGTTTAATGGTCAATGGCAACATCACATATGCAGAAATGCACATATGAATTGAATGTATTTGATAAATAGAAATATATACTGTGTGTTGATATTAACTTGTGTATTGATAATCACACTTTTTGTTGATTTTATACTCAGCAGAATACAAGCCCTCCGTTCTTTAGAGTTGAGTAATAGTGTTTATAACGTCCCAGTCAAGAATATTTCACTTATATTGAGACATTGCTAACTATAGGCAAAGGTGCAGAAATTTAGCCTGTCATTGCACTGATGGCATAATACAGCAGGGTTCTTTATAGTGCCATGTCTACCATGACATGGGACCTTGATTGTTTTGAGTTCCCATCAAAAAGAACCACAATTTTCATTTCGTAATGTCAAGTGCTTGGTGAAAGAACAGTCACTACCCACTTTCAAGTCTTGGGTCAGACCCGGCAGGGGATCAAACCCACAACCTACCACTTAAGGACCGAGCACTCTACCAACTAAGCTACCACAGTGGTTCCAGCCCCTTTAGAAATGATTACAATAATTAGTTGCACCTGTTTGCCAAATGTAGAGATTTTGTTTGTGATAGTTATGGAAAAATTTTAAACTTGAATACACATAATGTACAATATTTCTGACAGACTCAAAATGTATGTGACTGCCAGCAACTGATTACATTTCCATTTGAGACAATAGTTCCATCAAATGGTATATTTTAATCAGACTGGAATATCAGAAGAATACATCTTTCAGGATAACACATGGTACATGTACATGGTTGAAACTCGTGTTTTGACAAGGAGAACACAATAATCAAGATATTTACTTTAATGATGTTATACATTGTATTTACTTTTAGTCTAGCTCACAGAATATATTTATGCAAGCTGTGCAGAACAAGTTGATACCAGACCATACCTATGGTGTCGTATCAGGAGGGGATCCAGCATACATCACAGATCTGACATGGAAACAGCTTAAAGAATTCCATTCCACACATTATCATCCCAGTAACGCTAAGTAAGTATATCTGCTGTACAATAAATCCTGCTAAAACTGTACATGATCCAGTAAACAAAACTGATGCCTCATTTGTCAACTACAACATTGTGACTTGTGACTCTTATGTGGTCATCCTCTCTGTAATGACAATATGACCTGAATATACATGGAGTGAAATAAGTTTTTACATTCCAGTCAAGACTGAAATGTCACCAGCTGTAGGTAATGTTACAAAAATATTGCAGAGAATGCTTGTTTTTGTCACATTTCTATCTTTTGATGAAGTTTGTTTGGTATCTGTATCTTATATTGCATATACATGTATATGGAGGCAGTCAGTTCATGGATGGTAGAGGAACCAAGAGTGCCTGTTCTCACATATGAGACATGGAAAACCACTAACCTTCGGCAAGTGATCTGACAAACTTTCTCACACTAGGATCTGTCCCAAGTAGGATTCGATCCTGAGGCAGTGAGTGGCATTGTTATTAGTAAGGGTGTGCTTTATCCTACTTGTCCTTATGAAATAGATTGTCTCAATGTCAATTGCATAAAAGACAAACACAACCTATAAAAGTATTTATTCCCAACATATTTTATGATTATTTTTACAGATTCACTACCTATGGTAATTTTCCATTAGAAGGTCATCTTGAATACATAAATACAAAATACTTGGAGAATTTTGACCAGATACAAGTGAATACAGCTGTCCCAAATCAACCAAGATGGACAAAACCAGTATGTTAACCATATTTTCTGCATTATTTTGTTCCTGACAAAAATTGTATAAAATTTAACTTGTCCCAATAATTGTGTTTTTGTTTAATTTTTTCATGCCACATCAGCTGATTTCAGCCACTGATGACAGATTTTTTACAAATCTCAAGAATTCATTCGAATGCAAGTTTATGTACATGGTGTGGAAGAATTTTGCAAGAGTTTATACCAGTAATTTCCTTTTTATTAGTGCACATTAATGGCCATGTTAAGAGTGGTACTAAACGTAGACCATCTACTAACAATGTCATAGATGAACATCACAAGATGTGTACTCCAGAAAAAGCATACCAATGGTCAATACCTTCATTTTCTACTTATGACCATTGTATTTGAACAAATGTTTGATAAATAGTTTGCCATATTTATTTATGTTAACTTTGTCTATCTACACTGGTGCCTTGTAACCTATTTTAATAGATAGTTACACAAAGTTACATGTGACATCCTTTAGCGTTTCTAATCACCCAATTAGTTCTTGTAAATGGATATCGTAACTTCACCTCAGTGGTTTGATCATATGATGAGACATACATACCCTATTTAGTGTACCACAGTTAAGTATTTCTTTTGGTGTTTTCAGAAAACAGAACATATAACCTGTCAGCCGGACCAAATGGCACCTGACCCAGATAAGCAGACGACAATCTCTGTCAACTTTCTTCTTTCTGAGTATGTATACACATCAGACATTTCTGAGTCTTAAATAAAGGTCAAAATACATATTAAATATTACAGAGGTAAAAATGTAAGCAGTATATCTTTTATTTGGTCTTATTTTAACGATATAATTCTAGAAAATCTTCAGAGCTATATGTTTAATTTAGAGCTTCCAACTTCACAATTAGTTTCGAAAAGTAAATTATAGTAAGATTTCATTAATTGGCTTTGATATTCTGTGTTACCATAAATCAAATTTTTTTTTGCGTTGTGCAATTTTTGCAAATTTGGTGAAAAAATAGGTGTTATTATTTTTGTGATTTTATTTTTGCAATCTTGAAGAATGAAACATAGTAAAAATTTGCTAGTTCTTGTTAAATGAGTGTTACTTCATAGAAATACAGGTCAGACTTAAAATACTTTGACGAAATTACTGTAAAATAAAATTGAAGTTTTTTTGCGAAAAATTAAAATAAAGTTAAATCACAACAAATATATATTATTGTAGTTGTGTATCTGTTACCATGGTAACTTAACTTTTGTTTTTTATAGTATTACAGACATATTTGAAGCTGTAACATTGAAGATAATAAGTACATTACTGACAGAGGGAGACACATCACCGTTCTACCAGTCACTTATAGAATCTAATTTAGGATCAGACTTTGCACCAGTAACTGGGTAAATAATATATTACAAATAAATTTGGTACATTACACCCCTACTTCCCATATCTGGTATTTATCTCACCCCCTGGGTTCTGACTTTGCACCAGTAATTGGGTAAATAATATACAATGTATTACAAATTCAAGCTTAAATTTGGTACATTACACCCCTACTTCTCTTATCTTGTAGTGGTCTCATCCCCTGGCTTCTGACTTTGTACAAGTAATTGGGTAAATAATATATTACACATTATACATCAGGGATATATATTGTGCCAAGCCCACCGTGACATGGGACCTCATTAATTTCAAGTTCCCATCCAAAAGAATGCCGAGTGCTTGGCGAAAGAACAGTCACTACCTACTTTCAAGTCTTGGGTCATGCCCAGTCAGGGCTCGAACCCACGACATCCCTCTTACATGGTGAGCACTCTACAAACTAAGCTACCGCAGTGGTTCACTAGGCTGAGGACATATTTATATATTGACAAAATATTGATTCACATACAGTATATTTTGAAGGACACTAACAATTCCATTTCTTTTGTATTTAAACATTAAAGGTATGATGGAAATTCAAAAGAAGCAGTGTTTTGTATTGGATTAGAAGGTATACATCAAAATGACATTGATAAAGTCAAAGACATCATTTTTAAAACGTTTGATAAAGTTATCAAGTAAGTCATATAAAAACATGTACAGTCCAACCTGCCTTAAAGGCCACCTCTATATGAGGGCCACCTGTCTTATAAAGGCCAGTAGAACATGTATCCCAATTATTCTTTATTCATATTGTTTGAACCTGTATATAAAGGCCACTTTTACTGGTACTCTTTGGCGTCCTTTATAGACAGGTTTGACTGTATCTGTAAAATTTAAGTTTTCTTGTCTTAACAAAATTGTTTTTCTGTAAAATTATAGCTTATTTATCTTTCTATCAAAATAGTTCCTTTGTAAAATCAGTATCTTCCTATTCACAACATGGTCTAGAATTTGCAAAGACTTCACATAACTATAGGTATAACGAAACATGTTACCGTTTGAATTTTTAATTAACATTTAGATGAATATATAAATTAACCATGTTTTCATTCTTTTTGACAATCTATGTACATTAAGCAGGGTTCAGATGATACAAAGCAATGATAATAGAAACCCGCCCTCTTTGGACATTATTATAATTATACCCCCCACAAATGAAGTTTAGGGGGTATAGAGGAATCACCCTGTCTGTCTGTTTGTCCGTCAGGTTGTCCATTCCAATATCATGTCCCCTCCATATCTTCCATGTCTATGGATGAATTTGATCAAACTAAGCACAAATGTAAACCTATATGAGAAGATGTGTCACATTTGCAATTTATGTGCATAAAGGGTCAAGGTCAAGAGGTCAATAGGTCAATATTGGAGGTCGGGGGGGGGGGTATTTTGCTCTCAAGAAACGGTTCTAGTTATTATAATGTTCTGGCAATGATGAGAATGCACTATTACAGTTAAGATATTTTATAATGTATGTTTATTATCTATGTATCTGTATGGCCTACGAACTTAAGTACTGTATTATAATCATTTTACAGGGAAGGATTTGAGCAAAAAAGAATAGATGCAATATTACATATGATAGAGTTAGGACTGAAACATCAGACCAGTAACTTTGGGCTTAATTTAAGTATGGTAGGTTCATAGGAAATTTTTGACTTGCTATTAACATGGTTTATGAAATATGAAAATTTGATGCTAAATTTACCAGATTCTTTGTAAATCTTTACAGAAACTGATTGCGGTGACAAATGAAACCAACTTATGTTTAAAGTTTCGCCAGTTCTGAAACTGAAGGTTATGTAGCTTGATTTATTGCCTGATTTACTGTACTCTAGTTAAACCAATTTAATTTCAACATTGTTATTATTACATCTTAATTGTAATTAATGTAACAATCTCAGCCATGGAGGCCCTATTGGTTGGGGCTCTTATTTATGTAAAGAAGTTGAAAACTTTTTCAGATTACAAATTCAAGAAAACCCAGATATCCTGTCCATTTTCGCTGGGTTTTTTTTCCCAAAGGCTGTCTAGTGACTTACATGTTCATTTTCTTATAGAAATTTTTGTTTTTATACATTTATATTCTGTTATTGTGAAATTGTGGATCTTGTGTCATACCGGTACATAAACATTGTTTAATGGTTACTCCTGTTTTATTAGAAGTGGCACTGTTAGTTAATCAACAGATATATGTTATAATTAATTGTATGGTTTTTTAGTCTTTAGCATCGTTATGGAACCATGATGGAGATCCTTCAGAAAGCCTGAAGATAAATGAACTTGTAGAGAGGTTTAAACAAACTCTGAAAGATAACCCAAAATATTTACAGGATAAAGTTAGAGAATACTTCAAGGTATGTTTTTATTTAACAGATTAAATTTAAAACTCTTGATTCAATGCTTATAATTAAATAACAAAGAAGGGGTTGAACAAATTGTATCATTTAGACAACATAAATAATTATTTTTAATTACCATAATTAAACATAAATACATAAATACACATTCACTGCTCTACCTGTCATATCAGACATTAAAGATAACTGATATCTCAAACAACTTACACCACTTAATGGGTTGGTTGGTTGAATGTTGCTTAAGGTTGCACCAGCAATTTTCAGCTACTCGCCACAAAAACTATTTCAATAATCTCTATGGATTACTTTATGAACAAGTTCATGCATGCATTGAATTGCGAGTGTTTTTGTATGGTCTGCCTTCCACTAGCGCACACTCAAGGCGACTTAAACGTGCTAGCTCACAAAGTAAGTATGTCGCAGACAAGCATACCACTCCCCCAGTTACATTATACTGATACAAGGTGAACCAGTAAAGGCCAACAGCAAGGTAAATTCACTTTCCCACATTTTACACCCTTCAACCAACAGAATAATTTATTGTGTCTATATTCCATGTATTTTCATTTAGGAGAACCAGCATTCTCTGACCTTAACTATGAGTCCAGATGAGAAATTTGAAGAGAATCGTAAACAAGAGGAGACAACTAGACTTAGTAAATTAGTCCAAAGTTTGAAGGAAGAAGACAAAAAACTTATATATTCAAGAGGTAAGATTTTAGTATTCTCGATACATTATTAAGCAAATTTTAAACCCCAACATACTAAGATATCTAGGGATATTTATACCCCTGCTTCTAAGAAAATCAAAACAAAACTTTTGGAAAAAGTTTTCTCAGCAACTACTAAACACACTCAGCCACTTGGAATTTTGTATACAAGTTCAGTATGAGGTCCAATGCCACAAGCACTGATTTCAAGTCTGCCACATATCTACTTCACATTTTGTTTATATTCTAACATATGTTAAAAACAGGGGTATACTAAGTAAGCAGTAGCTCACAGATTTCTTGTTTGTTTTAACATTTAAACTGTTTGCTTGAGTTCATTTTTCCACTTATCTGTCTGTCTGTCCATCTTTTGTTTTTGAGTATAATCTGTCTTATCTTTAATAAATTAAATGATGTTTTAAAGTACTTATGTATGATGGTAACTAACAGGTCGAGTTCAAATTTGGGTACTTTTGGTCAAGTGGTTCTGGACTTATTTACATTATTAGTTCAACAAAATTTCTGGGGCATTTTGCTTCTTTTATGATTCTCTTGTTTAGGTTTCTAGATATGTATATACACAATGTGTAATTGGATAAACCAGTGTGTCACATGATTGATATACATGTACTAGTATCTAAATCTTTTTGTGGATTGAAATTGAAAATATTTACTTGGCAAATTCCCCCAAAATCTGTTGTTTTTGGGAAAAATATCAACATATGGAAATAATTGGTCTGCGTAAATGTTATGATATACATGTATAATGTGTTATGTTGGTAAACCCTTTTTTATAATTAAAATAAATGTATTTAATATCATTGATGCTGTTAATTAAGTAGTTGTAAAGATGATGTAATGCAATCAATTCACATGATTGCTAGTTTATCATAGTTGTAATGTACAGTTTGTTAAGGCACAATGTATTGTTTGTTTAGGCACAATGTCTTTATTTTCCAGGGGAAGAATTACTCCAGACACAGATGGCTACAGAAGATTTGTCTTGTTTACCGACTTTACAACTACATGAATTAAATTCTAAAATAAAAGAAGAAGAAACAGACAATATACAAGAAGGTAAAATATAAATAAAGATTAATAAGGATTAAGGTGGGAATGAAAGCAAATCCACAAAGTGAATCCTAATATTATAATAAGGTGGTTTGAGTAGGATTGTAACAGGAAAGAAAAAATTACAGCAGAAGAAAATGGAACTTGAACCTTGGACTTCTCTACTACTAACAGGACGTCCTACTTAGCTCAGTGTTCAGCCAGGTTTTGAATCAAAACCATGAAGTTCCCAGACAAATCTGCCAGTCCTCCACCTCAAAGGGACAGACAGGCCACCAAATTTAAAAGCTGATACAGCTGTCATTCCAGGATTCATACCCAAAATTTTCTTGATACAATCCAGATACTTTATCAATTGCATCATTACTTAGACCCAAGTCCCTTCCTAATAAACCAATTGGGTCCTAAACTCACCTTTCGAATATGATCCAGATGCTCTACCAACTGAGCTACCCAACAACCAATCATGAGCCAACCCAGGACCTTCTCAATATAATCTAGATATTCTACCAGCTGAATTACCTAGCAACAAAACATTGTCTTTGTAAGGTGTTTCCATCAGCGTTTGTTTTCTCCACCATCCAATAGCTGACAGACTTAATAAAAGTGAAGGATCTTGACTTTAATGTAAAACACCATTTCTTCACTTCACTCCACTCCACTCCATTCCAATAAAAAAAATATAGTATGCTATTTGGGTTGTATTATTAGCCTTGGTTCTTGGCCATCAGACATTTTTTCGTAATTATTTATATAGAATGAATTACTGTTAAATATGTATAAAATGTGATATGCTTTATAAAAATAAACCAATCTTGACCCGAACCCAGTGCCTAGCATCCAATCATGGTCTTAGTAAGGTGTTTTTTCCAGCTACTCTGGTTTCCTCTGCATCCAAGAGTTGATGGCCTTGATATAAGTGAAAAAATCTTGACTCAATGCTAAAACACCATGTCTCCACTCTAATCAAGCCAAATATAGTAAGCTATTTGGAGTACATTATAAGCCATGGTTCTGGGCCATCATACATTTTTCAGAACTTTCTTTTTATAATTATTAATTATTTATATAAAATAAATTACTGATATCATATATATATATATATATTTCCAGATAATGTGCCAATCCAGTTTTCTATGCAGCCAACAAATGAAGTGAATTATGTTAGAATGATTTCTAATCTAAATACTTTATCACCAGAGTTAAAACCTTATGTACCTTTGTTTTGTGAAATTATTACTAAGTAAGTATTTATCATGTTGGACAAGCAATGAGGAAGTGTTTGGGATGACTTAAATATGATGTTACTTTCTGTTGCTGTCAGTGTCAGTCTTTTTTGATTGTGTAACACAATATAGACAAGTTTACTGACCATAATGTCTAACGACATTACTAAGGCTTAGTTCAAATCCTACTTCTAACGACATTACTAAGGCTTAGTTCAAATCCTATTTCTAACGACATTACTAAGGCTTAGTTCAAATCCTACTTCTAACGACATTACTAAGGCTTAGTTCAAATCCTACTTCTAACGACATTACTAAGGCTTAGTTCAAATCCTACTTCTAACGACATTACTAAGGCTTAGTTCAAATCCTACTTCTAACGACATTACCAAGGCTTAGTTCAAATCCTACTTCTAACGACATTACTAAGGGTTAGTTCAAATCCTACTTCTAACGACATTACTAAGGCTTAGTTCAAATCCTACTTCTAACGACATTACTAAGGCTTAGTTCAAATCCTACTTCTAACGACATTACTAAGGCTTAGTTCAAATCCTACTTCTAACGACATTACTAAGGCTTAGTTCAAATCCTACTTCTAACGACATTACTAAGGCTTAGTTCAAATCCTACTTCTAACGACATTACTAAGGCTTAGTTCAAATCCTACTTCTAATGACATTACTAAGGCTTAGTTCAAATCCTACTTCTAACGACATTACCAAGGCTTAGTTCAAATCCTACTTCTAACGACATTACTAAGGCTTAGTTCAAATTCTACTAGTGTGACAAAGTGTCGGCTCAATTTCTGGAAGACAGTGGTTTTCTCTGGGTACATCAGTTTCCTCAATCAGCCAAGATACTGTATTAGAAGAAACATAAGTGGAAGTCAAAAATCAAAAACAAACATTCTAATCCTTGTTCGAATCACAATCCAGAAATTTTCACAGTTCTGACTTTAGGGAAAGTGTTCCAAGTGAAATAAGAAATGTTTGCTGAGAGATAAATTTGTGGTACAAGAGTGACATGAATATCAGGAATATATTTTCCTCGTGAATGGTTTTTCTTATACAGTATTTAAAAATGAAAAAAAACAACTTGACTTGGGAGTTAAACATATAAAATATAAATTTGGTTTTGGTGCTTTTATATACAAGTATTTATAGGGCTATATAAAGTCCATTTGTGCCCTTAAGTCATGGACCAATAATGTTTAAATCATACCAGTTCCCTGTTTCACAATCATTCCTTAGCTAAGATTTTCCTTAACTTAAATCTTGGAACATTTTTAATCTTTATAATTTTGTTAATTTTCAAGATATTTAGAAATTTAAGGTGTCATTTTTAAGATCACTTCTAGATTAGACATTTGCATTTAGTTTTGACAAAAATATTCACCAGTAGTTCCAAAAAAAGATTGCAAAAATTTGCTAAATTTAAGTTAAGGAAAATCTTAGCTAAGGAATGATTGTGAAACTGGGGCTTGGTATAGTCCTTAAAATATCTACTCAGGTTTTAAATAAGTAAGTCCTAATTTACTACCATATTACATGTATATATTTGACGGAAAGTTAGGAAAATATTTAAATTGTATTTAACTCAGATCTCAAACAAGTAAGTCTAAACTTACTATTGAGTATTTCATAGAAAGCTAAAAGAATATAAAAATATTGTTTACACAGTTCCTCTAAACAGTTACTGGTCAAAGGGACATAACTTGTGTTTTTTGGACATTGACTAGTGGAACATTTAAGTGCTAAATAGCGATAAGTTTTGAGAATTAAAGTAGCACAAAGTATAGCATTGTTGCCAATCAGTGCAATAAGTTCCTAGTTTTCTTCATATACAAAATGTGACAGGGTATAAAAGAAATGGGTGCTTGGGGTTGCTTTGCCTACTCATGAATTAAGTAGTTGTTCTGTATGCATGTACATATATATAAATGTGTCTTTTTTCTTTCTCAGAATGGGTGCTGGATCACTTGGTTATAAGGAGTTATCTCAAGAAATTGAACTTCACACAGGAGGTTTAAATGTAAAATCTCACATCTCGTCACATCATACAGAAAGCAATGTATATGAACAGGTAAGTTACCTCTCGTCACATCATACAAAAAAAAATGTATATGAACAGGTCAATGTTCCAAGATCCAAGTTTCCTACAGAATCCACAGATTTAGTTTAGAAGTCAGTTAGATAAGCTTGATTTGTTAGACATATATTCTATATTCTTTTCTTTTTGTCTTACTTTACTCAGTCTGTTTCAATCACTTCTAATTGTAAGCCTCCTCTGTTTCAATCACTTCTAATTGTAAGCCTCCTCTGTTTCAATCACTTCTAATTGTAAGCCTCCTCTGTTTCAATCACTTCTAATTGTAAGCCTCCTCTGTTTCAATCACTTCTAATTGTAAGCCTCCTCTGTTTCAATCACTTCTAATTGTAAGCCTCCTCTGTTTCAATCACTTCTAATTGTAAGCCTCCTCTGTTTCAATCACTTCTAATTGTAAGCCTCCTCTGTTTCATTCGCTTTTAATTGTAAGCCTTCTCTGTTTCAATCGCTTTTAATTGTAAGCCTCCTCTGTTGTGGCCACAGGTGGCTACCTGGTGCTCTTTTTTCGAAGTTTACAGAGGCGCTTTTAGTGTTCACTTAGACACAAGACATCGGTTTTAGTCTCATCTAAAAAACTATACTAGTATTTCAGCTTTTTACACCTCTAGTAGGGGCAGGAGATGAAAATCATCTTAGAAAATTATCGCAAGCTTGTGCAAATGTCGAGTTAATTGCAACTTGGGACAATATCAGTTCAATAACCCTATAATATGACATTTATTTTTAGGGTGTGTTATTTTCATCTCATTGTTTAGACAGAAATGTTGACAAGATGTTGGATCTTTGGATGCAGATATTTAACACGTAAGACTTTTTAAAATTACAAAATGTATAGATATGTTTCATCCAATTGATTGGCATTGAAGGCAGAAGAATTATGTATATAGATTTAGAAATAATATTTAATGTCATTTGCATCCGTAAAAACATATTTATTTTAAAATTGAATTGTTTTTAGTTGAACAATTTATTTTTTACCTCAAAACTTGATAAAAATTTAACTTACTTGGTATTGGTTTTAAAACAAAAGTTATTTCGTAAAAATATATATATATGTATGTATTGATGTAAAAGTTAAAATAAATGTATTACAAGGTAAATACATTAACACACACACACACACACACACAGAGTCAAACTTGTCTATAAAGGCCACCCAAGGGAAACAGTAAAAGTGGCCTTTATTGACAGGTGACCTTTTTAAAAACAGGTTCAAATAATATGAATAAAGAACAATTAGGATGCAATTCTACTGGTCTTTATAAGCAGGTGACCCTTATATAGAGGTGGCTTTTAATTCAGGTTAGACTGTATATATAATATCTGTTTTTCAGACCTACATTGAATGACCATCACAGATTGATGACTCTTATAAAGATGTCAGCAGCAGAAATGGCAGCCTCTATAACTCATGCTGGTCACCAGTATGCCATGACCCATGCTGCGGCCAGCATATGTCCAGCATCACATCTTAATGAACAATTTGGTGGTATAACACAGGTATGTAAGAGTTATTATTTCTTCTACTTGTAGCATTTATAATGAGAGAAAAATCTGTTTAAGAAGAAACATTCACGAGGAAAAAATATGTACCACAATATATTTCACAATGACACATGTACCGCTTATATATGTTCTCAGTGAAAATTTCTTATTTCCCTTGGTACACTTTCTGTACGATTGGAAGAGGAAAATCTCTTACCCGGAAAATATTTTAGAAGACCAAAACCACAAAAAGTTTTCTACCACTAATGTTTCTTCTTATACAGTAGATCTATTTTCTGAAATTCATTATTTTTATTCTTCTATATATACCTTCACATAATATTTCAGAGATTGGTACATTTTACTGGGTCCTTTTTGAAAAAACTCAGTTTACTTAACAGTAAATGATATTTTTCTAGCAGATTTGCTTGAAGTCTTGTTATTATGTTATATACAGGTGTGTCCCATATTTTGTTGAAGTTGCCTTGCGGAAAGACATAAAAATGCACCAAGAGGGCACTTAGTATGGAAAGAGAGATATTAGACAGATAGGGATGTTTAGCAGGTATCATTTACTAGAAGTTATTAATGTGTTCTCCCTGTAAAAACATCTGCATATAGCTATGGTGTTTGACAGAATGATCTATTATTCCAAATTTACCTAAATAAGGCAAAATGGTACAGGAGATACTTCTTTTTATGAACCTAAATATTTTCTTTTACAACAGGTTTCAATGATGAAAACCTTGGCAGAAGGTGATATTGGATCAGAGGTCAAAGCCTTGGAATATTTAACAGAAATAGCACATCATTTGCTCAACAAAAATAATTTAAGGTATTTTGCTTTAATTTTTATGCAATTTCTATGAAGGGAAATAATAGAATGTAACACATATTATTACATGTGTAGTCTGTCAGTGATATTATAGCAGATTTTTTATAAACATGGAAGAGTCTATAAAAATTCAAAAGGGATATATGAAGGTGGTTTTGACAAATGAACGCATGAAGGTGTGAATATATGCATACCATAACACAGTGTTAACACAGTGTTTAAGTATGATAGACTTGCCTGTGTTTATAAACTCTCTGCCATCATATCGCTGACGTACTATGCATGTATATACTTCTAGTTTGATTCTCCTGTTTTCTTTGTTTTGGGTCAGTCTTTTTCATATTGGCCTATAGCTTGCAACTGAAAATATAGTTACATACCATTGTCAATATACAGAAGCATTACAGAGATTGATAAACATGTGGATTGTCTCAGCTTATGTCACTCATACATGTTGTACTTTCATTATGAAACACAAAAATCTGTCCATTTTCGTACTCTCTGTCAGTAGTAGAAGTTTTGATCTTGCATCATGCCCCCATGTTCTACCCAATTTTGGTTGATTGGGAAAACCCTTTTTTGTTCTTACAGAAGGCAGTTTCAATCCAATTATTGAATTGTGGTTCCTTAATTTTTTATAAGATGTGTTCTAGCTTGGTTACATTGGCATTTGATGTTTAATTATTCAGCTTCAATTTTCCTATTTCACTTTTCATGATTTTTTGTATTGTTTTTTTGTATAGAATTTCAGTGAATGCTACACCAGATAAGATGGGCGAAACTCTGAAGAGTGTAGAAAGTTTTGTCCGTAAATTAAATGGTGAGATGAAATCATCAGAGATAATGACTACAGTAAGTTTTTATAATCTACACACAGTAATTACTATTTTTTTAATTAAAATTATTACCTTATACATATTATATGAGTAGCTTCCCGAAGCAAGTATAAGAAAATTTAATCATTCAAAATTTAGGCCAGTCTGCCAGGCAAAGACTTGTAACTTTTCACCTGGACCTGTAATATTTTTATGAATTCTCTTTATGTTCTTATAGAAAATGCTGAAATTTTGAGATTCAGACATTGAAATTTGAGATTTCACCTTTAAGAATTTTCATCATAATTTCTTTCACTGATTTTTCCAAAACAGGAAAACACTAAATTTTTAAAACTTACAAAGGTAGATTATAAATTTATTAGGATAAATTATGTGTGATGAATACCTGAAAAAAATGTATAAAACATTATAGAAAAACTTTAACATGCATTCCCAGAATAACATTTTTTTTATAGAAAATGTGAACTTCTAAAAATCCTATGTTCATTAGAAAAAATATTTGCACAGAAACATTATAGGATATCACATTGTATTCTGGCAAACTCCATACAGACCAATATGTTTCAATTATCTAAATCATAAGGCTGAATGTAGTCTTATAGATGACAACAAAATCCCTATCCCATACAAAATATATGTGTATGTGGTTCTTACAAATGACATGTGTATTTGCTCTTTCCTTTGTTACCATGGTTACTAGGCTATTATAAACCATTAAGAAAGAAGGCCCAGAACTACAGCTAACAATCTAAACCAAATAGTTTTCCACCTTTTTTTTTGATTGGAGATGTAAATTTTCACTGTTGCAGAGGAATCTAATGTAAGTTTAGGGTGACAATTATATTCATGACTGGGAAAATGACTGCAACATGAAAATGATCTCTCAAGTTTAGCTCTGCGTTAAAGCTACATGTATTCTATCTTTACATTTCAGGATAAACACTTTGCTCCTGCTCAAACTCAGACACATATAGAATTTCCATTCTCTGTAAACTACATGGGAAAAGCTATCAAAACTGTTCCATATACACATGAAGATTTCCCATCGTAAGTAAATTGTTAATAGATGGCAGATGCCTCCTATATTGAGAAGTACCTCATGTTAAAAATTGTAAATGGGAAGTGTTTGAGATGAATGAATCTGTTTAATGAAACAATGTGTGTTTATCAATAATGATAATATAATTACATGTAACTCATTGTGAAAATTCTTTTTTGTACAGTACATTTGTATTACATATGCCTTGTTCAATAAAAGGTTTGTGTTTGGATTATCTCCCATTTGTACTCTATGCCATGTTTTTGTATGTGTGTTTAGATGTTGAGGAACAGTATGGAGAATCTTAAATGTTCATCAGGATAGTAACTTATTCTTCATACTTATCTCTCAACAAAAATATATATGTATGTATACAGTTGGGCCTGCCCTGCAGGACACCTCTATGGTTAAAGGCTGGTTGAATTTATTCTAATTGATCTTTGTGCTTGATATTTGTTATAATTGGGCCTATGTATGTGGGGGCCACTGGTCCCATCAAGGTCACTTTTTGCTGGTTCCCTTCATGCAT
The DNA here is from genome assembly GCA_021292105.1 of Anadara kagoshimensis. Classification (NCBI taxonomy): domain Eukaryota; kingdom Metazoa; phylum Mollusca; class Bivalvia; order Arcoida; family Arcidae; genus Anadara; species Anadara kagoshimensis. The sequence continues at coordinate 44,531,014 of CM037864.1, forward strand.
GGACAGGTCTGACATTTTTTCTATGTTTTTCTAAACATTAAAAAAGTTATTATTATAATGCCCCTTGATAACTTTGTTAGATTGCTTGTCTGACTGAACAACATGTACAGGTGTTGGTAAGGTTTTACTGTGTTAGTTTGTGATATGGTTTTATTTAGTTGAATATTAAATGACATACTTGTTTCTTTTTATTTGATTTCAGTTTACGAGTCATTGCCAGATTATTGTGGGCTAAATATTTACATAGAGAAATAAGGTAATTATTTAACTACATGAGTATATATATTCAGTATTACAAGCCGTCTATTATAGGGAGCCATTATATAAAACTGTCCTAAATTTTTAAGAGACCATTGTATACAGAATTGTGGTGTAAAAAGAAAAAAAAATGAAATTTTTCTGAAGAACAATATTGATAACAATGTGTTTGGGCCAAGTGATATCTTTGAGTTATCTCCCATGTTATTTTGAAAATAATGTTTAGGTTATCAAAAATCTGCTGTAAAGTGTTTCACTATTTCAGTGTTCACATTTCTTTGTAGTACAATTATACCGGTACATCATGTTAATGCCCCCCCTCCCTTTTTTTCTCTGTCTCAAACCCCATTTATACAATGTTTTGTATGTCTTTGATTAATAACTAAACTTCTTTGTATAAATTGAGATTTTATTATATCTTATTATCTAAATTTGTATATTTTTTTACAGAGAGAAAGGTGGTGCATATGGTAGCGGTGCTGTTTGTGGTAACGGATTGTTTAGTTATTTTTCATATAGGTAAGTGTTCCATGCAACACAGTCATGAAAACTTCGCCACTTGGCATTTATACCAAAATCACTTCAAGTTTTGCAATCTTGTTTGGAGAAATTATATCAATAATTATATTGTGATATGTCGCATTGGCAAGATGTTAAAATAATGCAATGTGCTCTTCTTTATCATCTTAACTTTACTCTCTTCTTTTCAAAAGCCTTTAGTGGTAATTCTAAAATACATGTATAAAGAGCTATGCAATAATAAGTAATTTACAATGTATAACAAATGTATAAGTAACTTCTGTTTTGTCTGTTCAGTCTGGACATTCGTTAATGATTTTGATTTTATGTTCCTGAGTGCTTTATTTTGCTAATACAAATGAAGGGCAATAAAAATCTGTTTGTACTAAATACAAAATCACTTTGAGTTCCACTTCAGTCTTCAGTGAACTTCTGTATTACATAAATCTGGATGTGTTTATAATGTATTTATAATTTAGAGATCCTAACTCTATGAAGACATTAGAAGTATTTGACAAGTCCGTGGATTGGTTGTTAAAGAATGAGTTTACAAATGAAGACATAGATGAAGCTAAATTAGCAGTATTCCAACAGGTCTGTGGTTCTAAATCTTTGATTTTGTATCCAGATATGAAAATATTTCCAATTGACGTAATGCCAGCCATGCCTTTTATGTTCTGACACTGGCTGCCATCACGGTACCAAAGCAGCGTCATGGCAACTAATGACTTACTGGTGTCAGTGAGGTCATTAAATGGCACAATTCAGGCCGGCTATCCGTCAATTGTTAAGTGACATCATTTGACATGGTTTCCAAATGTATCCATTGTTCTTGCCTTCAAAAATGGTAAATTCACAATAGCCACATGGCAAGACATTCACCATAGTTTGGATGGAATTTTGATTGAAGTTAAACAACCTTTGCTGGGATATAAACCCTGTGTACTTACTCTACAACATGTACTGTTACACTAATGTTGATGTTAATGTGAGTCAAGTGACATTAGATGATGGAAATTTATGCCCCAGTCATGATTCTATCACAAGGAGATGGAGGAATTTAGGAGCCAGGAGATAACCACTAACCTTGCGCAAATGAACTGACAAACTTTCTTACACTAGAAGCTGTCTAGGGTAGGATTTGAACCTGGCGGTGAGAAGGTCTGTGATTGCAAGCATGCCTTAGATCACTTGTCTACTGAAGCCCCCTTATGTTATTGTGAAGTTAACTTCTTATTTCTATTTTGTCCATTAGGATTGCAATACAAAAATCAATTTGAAGGAACAGTGCTATAGATCATTTCTCACTTAAACTTCCATATTTTCTAATTTTAAAGTAAAGTCATTCATCAATATTAATAATAATTTTGAAAAAAACAGTTGTAAAGAAAAATATTTTATCATTATAATTTTAAGATTAGTTATTTACACCATTTAATGAACCATGTTGTTAATTTAAAGACTGACAAGCCTGTTGCTCCTGGTAATGCTGGACAGACATTATTTTTGAATGGTATTGATGACTTTATGAGACAGTCTATGAGAGACAAATTATTCCATGTAAACAGAGAAGAAATTATTGCCTCAGCAGAAAAGTAAGTTACTGCTCTATTGATTTGTTTATTTAAGCACCATTTTAGCTGCTTGCAGATTAAATGTATAGACGATCTTATATTGTACTACCAGTATGTTTCAGCACCCAATGTCAATATTACCAGTGTGGTAACTCAATTGGTGGTGTGCTTGCTTGGTATGTTGGAGGTCATGAGTTCAAACCCAATTTGGGTTTGACAAAAATTTGAAAATAGGTCATGATTGTCCTTTCGCCAAGCACTTTGCATTAAGAAATGAAAGTCACAGGGTTACTAAAAATCGATTCCCCATGTTACAGAAAGTGTTGCATGTCAAAGAACCCTCCCTGCATGTTGCCCTGAATGCACTCAAAGGTCAAAGTTTCTGTCACTTCACCAATATCTGGTGATAGCTTGATATGAATCAAATATTCTTGACTGGGACAGAAAGCCCAAATCAATCAATCCATCCATCAATCAATCCATCTATCTATCCATCCATGTCAGTAGTGTCAGTGCCCAATGTCAAGTGTTTACCGGCATTTAAAATGTAACTGCACTTTTCATGTGAAATCTTTTGTACTTTCTGCAAAATCGATGTTATATATGAGTTTGCAAGTTGTTGTTTGTCTGAAGTCTCTAAATTTATCCATTGATTCTTTGAAAAAATATGAAAACATTCTTAGGTCTTTATTATACATAAATCTATGGGAAGTGGATTTAAATGTAGCTTGTGCATTTATAAATAGTAGAATATTTTTGTTTTTTAAAAAATAAAAATTTGAAAAACGTAAAACCGGAAATCCATATTCATTAATTTGGAAGTATAACCTGATATTTTGCCCTACTAATGTTTGATTTTTGGTTTGTAATTTCAGATATTTAGTTCCAGGAAAACAGATTAGTGCTGTATCATTTATAGGGCCAGAAAATGAACAAATTAGTCAAAATAAAGACTGGAAAATTATCAAGAGCTGATAAGATAAAAATGTGGTTAATCTAATTAATGCTATTGATGACTTGAAAGTATTCAAGGAAGACTGGTGTTCAGTGTGATATTGCCTTTCCAAATTTAGAATATACATGTATATATATATGCTGTTGATATACGGTTAGTTTAACTGAAATTACATGTATATCATTTTTGATGATCTTTTCATAGTTTAAAATCTTTTGTCAAACAAGTTGATAGAACAACTTAACGGTGTACCCACCATCATTTAATTACTTCCATTTTTGTCTCACAGACAAAAGAGTTCAAACAAGGGGGACAAATGCTGTATGCCAATTCAAGGTATTGCCAAAGTGCTAATAGTATTACTGATCTTAATGTGAAGTGTGGAGTGATTGAATTGTGTAGTCAATATGATGCTCAAGTCCTATTGATACCACAGAAGGTGTTAAGTGTGAAGTGATAGTATTAAATATAATTGACTAGTTAAAAGTGAAGTTTTTAAAAGACTTAGTGTTATAGACAAACAACATTGACCTGTCCATTTGACCTTTCATTAGGAGTATTCATATAGAAGGGTCTACCCAATACATGGGTGATGTTAGGATTAGCAGGTAATTATAAAACTATTGTTCTCGTTATGTAGAAGAAACAGATACATGTGTTCTCTATACATAAATCCACTAGTTTGTGATAAATATTTAAGTTAAAGGTCAAGTGGAAAGATCAATGTTGTTTACCTATAGTTGTGATATTATTGTGATTATATTGTCATAACTGGATTTTGTAATAAACTATTGAATCTAACATATCATGTATATTACTTAATATATCACTTGACACATTTTCTTGGCATTATTACTGGTATGATCTGTCAACAAAGTAAACTAGAACTGTCTCTTCAGAGCCAAATACCCCCTGCCCCCAACATGTTTTCCCGTGACCTAGGCATTTACACGATGATCTTGGTTCAAGGTCATGACACACCTTTAGACCATGAAGATTGTTCATGTGAAGTTTTATAACCATCGCTCAAAGTAGCTTTGAGATATGGCCTGGACACAATTTTACATGATTGGACAGAGAGGTGGACAGGATTCCTATATACCCCCCCCCCCCTCTAACAAATAACATTAAACAAATATGCATGGTACAAATGATAGCATTACTTGACACTGTAGCATTATTGGGCAATGTAGTTTAATGATATTACATCACATGTAGATGAATAAACAATACTTGGCAATGTAGCTAAATAGGAAAACTTGGGAATGTATTTAAATCCTTCTACTTGACAATATAGCCAATTAACATATCATTGTAGCTGAAAAACAGTACTAGGCAATGTAGTTGAATAACATTAATAGGCAATGTAACTAAAAATCATTATTAGGCCATTTTGCCAAATAACATTACTGAACTAAATGTTACTAGGTAATGTAGCTAAGTAACATTTCTTGGCAATACAGCTAAATATTTCTTGGCAATGCAGCTGAGTAACTTTACTTTGCAATGTAGTTGAATTACATTACATGGCAATATAGCTGAATGACATCACTTGACATTGTAACTGAATTAAATTGTATGGAAATGTAGCTAAGTAAAATAACTGGGCAATGTAGCTGACTAACATTACATGTCAATGAAGCTGAATTACACCACATGGCAAGGTAGCTAGGTAACATTACTTATGAATGTAGTTTAGAAAATATTACTTGGCAATATAGCTGAGTAACATTACTAGGCAATGAAGCTGAATCATGTACTGAGTAACATTACATCACTTGGCAATATAGCTGAGTAACATTACTTGGCAATGTATTTGAGTTGTAGCTGAGTAAATTAACTGGGCAATGTAGCTGAATAACATTACATGTCAATGAACCTGAATTACATCACATGGCAATGTAGCTAAGTAACATTATTTGGCAATGAAGTTTAGTAAACATTACTAGCCAATCTATCTAAGTAACATGACTTGGCAATGTCTTTGAGTAACATTACTTGGCAATTTATTTGAGTAATATTACTTGACAATGTACATGATGTAGTTGATTAACATTACTATGCAATGTAGCTGAATAACATTAGGCAATGAAGCTGAATCATGTAGCTGAGCAATATAACATTACTTGGCAATGTATTTGAGTAACATTACTTGGCAATGTATTTGAGTAACATTACTTGGCAATGTAGCTGAGTAACATAACTTTGCAATGTAGTTAAATGGTAGCTAAGTAAGATAACTGGGCAATGTAGCTGAGTAACATTTCATGTCAATGAAGCTGAATTGCATCACATGGCATTGTAGTTTAGTAAACGTTGCTCAGTAAAGTAATTGAGTAACATTACTAGGCATTGTAGCTGAATTATGTAGCAGAGTAAATATATTTGAGTAATATTACTTTGCAAAGTAGTTTAGTAACATTACTAGGGAGTGTAGCTGATAACATCACTTGGCAATGTAGTTAAATAACTTTACTTGGCAATGTAGTTGTAACATTTCAATGCAATGAAGCTGAATAACATTACTAAGAAATGTAGTTGAGTAACATTACTTAGCAATGTAGCTGAGTAACATTACTAGGCAATGTAGTTGAGTAACATTACTAAGCAAAGTAGCTGATAACATCACTTGGCAAAGTTTTTGAATAACATTACTTGGCAATGTAGTTGAGTAACATTACTAAGCAAAGTAGCTGATAACATCACTTGGCAAAGTTTTTGAATAACATTACTTGGCAATGTAGTTGAGTAACATTACTAAGCAAAGTAGCTGATAACATCACTTGGCAAAGTTTTTGAATAACATTACTTGGCAATGTAGTTGTAACATTTCTAGGCAATGAAGCTGAATAACATTACTAGGCAATGTAGCTGAGTAACATCACCAGGCAATGTAGCTGAATTGTGTAGCTAAGTAACGTTACATCACTTGGCAATGTATTTGAGTTACATCACTTGGCAATGTAGTTGAGTAACATTACTAGGTAATGTAGCTGAGTAACATAACTTGGCAATGTAGTTGAAAATAACTTGGCAATGTAGTTGAGTAACATCACTAGGCAATGTAGCTGAGTAACATCAATTGGTAACGTAGCTGAGTAACATAACTTGGCAATGTAGTTGAGTAACATCACTAGGCAATGTAGCTGAGTAACATCTATTGGTAATGTAGCTGAGTAACATTACTTGGCATTGTAGCTGAGTAACATTAGTAGACAATATAGCTAAGTTACATTACTAGGCAATGTAGCTGAGTAACATTACATCACTTGGCAATGTAGCTGAGTAACATTACTTGGCAATGAAGTTGTGTAACATTACTAGGCAATGTAGCTGAATAACTTTGTAATGTAGTTGAATAACATTACTTGGCACTCTAGTTGAGTAACATTACTAGGCAATGTAGCTGAGTAACATTACTTGGCAATGTAGTTGAATACCATTAATAGGCAAAGTAGCTAAGTAACATTACATCACTTGGCAATGTAGTTGAGTAACATTACTTGGCAATGTAGTTGAGTAACATCACTAGGCAATGTAGCTGGGTAACATAACCTGACAATGTAGCTGAGTAACATTACTTAGCAATGTAGCTTAATATTATTACTAGGCAACACAGGGAATTAAATCATATAATTTTTATTAAAATAATATAATCTCAAATTAACTGACACTTGAAAATTTTAATTACATCAACATTTGCACATATACATCACAAGAACATTACATAAACATCATTTTTTAGCACAATGAAATTGTAAGCAAACAATCTTTAGCTGAGCTAAAATACTGTAAAAGGAAACAAATTGCAAAAACGAAAAAAAACCAGGCTAGTTATCTATATGCCATAGAGTGAGAAGGGCTACAATTACACACTAGAAGGGGGTTACTGGAATAATAGCGAATAGTTAGACACATTCCGTAATCTTAGCGAAAATCCGAAATGTTTAGACCAAATCAGGAATAATCTAAAATCCAGAGTTTTTAGACCATATCCGTTATAATTAGACAAAATCCGAAATCAACGGTCAAAATGCGGAATAATTAGAAGGTGTCTTCCCACTTAGCCAACATTTTAAAATTTCATATTCCCACTTAGCCAACATTGTTAAATAAACATTTAAGATTTCACCTGGAGAGTTTTTGCTATAGTTTTTTTCAGCAAAATTGTTTTGTGGTGCTGAATATTTTAAGTAGAATATCAATCTACAATTAGTTCAAAATTAAATAATTATCATAAAGTTAATGTTAACAATAAAATAAAATAAAATAAAATAAAATAAAATAAAATAAAATAAGAAAGAAAGAAATATTTGAAATAAATAAAAAATATTTGAAGTGAATAAAAAATAAATATTTGAAATAAATAAATAAATGTTTTTAATGGTGAACATTTTATTAAATATGTTTGTCTAGAGGTTTGGTCAATTTATTTTATTTAGAGATTTCTATTTTTTTTCATTAATTGAAATATGCACATTTGCCTGTTTCATTAGGTTAAACAATTAAAAAGTTAACGATTGATACAATAAAACTTTTTTATTATTATTCTTTCTTAAATATTATAATAGCTTTGTTGTGAATATTTTTCTCTAAAAACTTGAATTCATTGCACAGTGGGCACAGGACATTTGAGAGAAAATTTAAAAACTGATAGTGGACATTTGAGCGACGACTTTAGTGGACATTTGAGTGACAGATTTTAAACATTTCCTGTATTTTACGATGGACATTTGAGCGACAGTTTAAATCTACTTTCTGCTCCAGTATGAAGAACAGAGAGAGAAAAAGCTTAATATTTGCGAGAATTTTAACAGGAATAGCAAATAGTGAAGTCGATCGCAACAGATCTACATGTACCCTAGAATTTAAATATCAGACTAGAAAAGATATGTTATTTTACATTAAACTGTATCCTGTAAATTTTACCAAGTTTTAACAGTGTTATAAAATGTAGTGCTAGACTGTTAATAGATTTTATAAATTTTTAATATGGTGTTTTTCAAAAACTTTATCTCTGCTCAAAATCCTACATCCACATCTACAATTGAAAGAAGAGGACAAGAAAAATGTCGCTCAAATGTCTACCATATATTTGGAATTTCGTTCAAATGGGTTAAATTTTTTCGCTCAAATGTCTATTACTTCGTCACTCAAATGCCCATTTATTTTTGCTCTTTTGTCCTATGCTTTCGCTCAAATGTCCAACGCCACCTAAAACTTTAAACTCCTTAACACAAACAACAGAGAGAGAGAGAGAGAGAGAGGGTGGAATATGGTTTATCAACAGAGGAATTATTCGATAATCCACTTTTAAAGATATCAAACATAAAACTCCATAGACATGATCAAATCCTCTAATGGACCTTTGAAATATTATACAATGCAACATTAAAGGAAATTTTAGTTTTTATGGTGAAAAAATGATAAATTTATATCATCTCCTTATACATAAAATCAATTTTGAATTTAAAAAAAAGAAAGAAAGAAAAAACCCTTAATTTCAAACAAGTAATTTTATTGATATAGTTAGTAATTCTGTAAAATAATTCCACAATTAATTTAACCCGAGAAATATTTTATTTAGATTTTGAAATTTTGTCATTGATTTTCTGAAACAGACTTTACCCTCACCTGTAATTAATACCTATTGTCTTTGCTAATCATACAACGAACACCAATTCCCACTTAGCCAACATTTAAAATCTTACCTATAGGTACAAAATTTCAAAATGTTGGCTAAGTGGGAATGAACCAATTAGAATATTTTACAGTAAATTTTACGGAGTCTAAAAATTCCGGTAAGTGCCTGATTATTCCGGTAAGTGTCTGATTATTCCGGTAAAAGACTAATTATTACGGTAAAAGTCTGATTTTTCCGGCAAATGTCCAATTATCAAAGTAAAACATTTCAAATGCATGTATTTTAATTTAAAAAAAAAAGATTTACCGTAATAATTGGACATTTGCCGGAATAATCAGATTTTACCGTAATAATCAAATTTTTTATCGTAATAATCAGACACTTTCCGGATTTTTAGATTCCGGAAAATTTACATAAAAAAGTATAATTATTCCGGGTTTCGCCTGATTATTCAGGATTTTCCCTGATTATTCTGGATTTATCTGGTTCTTTCCGGATTTTGTCGGATTATTTCGGATTTTTCGCTAAGGTTACGGGAATAGTCTAACTATTCCAGAATTTCGCAATTATTCCGGTCAAACCCCATTTAGTGTACAGGACACCAATCCCACATATGAAATTCTTAAACTGGTACATGAGCGTATCGATCTCGCCCGTTATTGATCTAACAACTCATGATTCCTTACTTCAGTTTTGCACCAGTAAATTGTAGAGAAATTATCACTAACTGAAACACCACAACGCGCATTCAAGTATATATGCTTACTTGATGAACTGATACGGTTTTTTAATTTGTCTAAACTTGGAGAAAAAAATAGATAATTTTATAAATAAAATATGTGTTATTTTCTTGCTCTTCGTAATTGAAATAAGTGATATACTCTATTATTACGGGTTTTAATCATTTGTTCCGATCATTTTATGACGTTCGTTTATAATACTTCAGCTCTTTGTTTGTCGCCTCACTCTCTGTGGAATTAAATTACTAATTAATATTAACTGATATTAATAACCAAACTCCTGTCCATGAAGACTAATACAATAACATGATATAATTCATGAATCATCGATACTTGAAATAAGACGGAGCTTTGGGACAGCTAAATAGTGAAACAGCAGTTCAATTGTATAAATTTTGGCACAAGTATTAGTTTGTTCAATTACCTTGAAATTATTGAATTAATAGCTATGTTTATTGTCTTAAAATCGGTCAATAATAAACAATTATTATTTATAGTAATAACATCAGCCCTGACCCGCAAACATGCATAACGCCCTCTCGGGCAACTTGGGTATCTAAACCACAATGAGGTTTCTAATATTTTCCCTCATTTTCTTGATTAATTGATGTTTCAATTATTCGACAGAATCCATGATCAAGAGTCATGTTATCAGTGGTATCTTGTCATTTTTTTGTGTTTCGTTCCTGTCTTTTTTAAAGTTATTGTTTATTTGTTGTTTCATTTCCCCGTTGCTTTGCACAACATTTTTTTCAATTACATCTTTTTACCATTGAATGTATTTCCTCATCTCCATCCGACGTTAACTGTAGTGTAAAATTTAATTTTCAATGCATCTTAAAAGCAATATTCTAACCCAATTATAAATTATATAAAATAATGAACGTTATTTAATATAACAATAGTTACTCAGATCCATAAATATATACAACATATAACTAACTGTACATTAGCTTACCGCATGTTTCGTTACATCAGTGGTGTTTTAAATATTTACTTAGCTTACAAATCATTGGATTTAGAGGACTGTGCCAAATGTTACTCCCTGTATACGATCTAGGCGCCAAAAATATTCCCATGCAACAAATATTTCCAAAGAAGATAATAGAAATATCTATGTCAAATTGGGCTTAAAGACTTTTGAAGTAGGTTTTACCGTGCCCTCCAAAAGAAATATAATAAATAAACCATTGTAATTGTGCCAATAAAAAGATTTGTCCCATTCTTATTATATTATTATTTATTTTCATCAAAGAATGAGTTGAGTTGAGTAATGGTGTTTAACGTCACAGTCAAGAATATTTCACTTATATCGAGACGTCGCTAGCTATAGGCGAAGGTGCAGAAATATTGCCTGTGTGTTGCGTGATGGCATACAGCAGGGTTCGTTATCGTGCCACGCTACCATGACACGGGATCTCGTTTGTTTTAAGTCCCAACCTAAGGAACCGTGACTTTAACTTCGAAATGCCGAGTGCATGGCGAAAGAACAGTCACTACCTATTTTCAAGTCTTAGGTCAGACCCGGTGGGGACTCGAACCCACGACCTCCCACTTACGGAGCGAGCACTCTACCAACTGAGATACCACAGTGGTTTGTCATTACATTCATCAAAGAATGCACTCTATCTGATAAAAATGGTATATTATTTCTGCGTAAGTGGTTGTTTTTCATGTTGTCCACTGTTATAAATCAGTAGCTTTAGCATTTAGTTCATATACATTGTATAACGAAATTGTTATGTAGCTAATACTAAGTACTTTGCACTGGAACCAAATTGAAACCATTGCAATAGCAAATTAAACTATTTGTAAATTCAAAATTAACTAATTCATTGTAATAAAAATGTCGATTCTAGAATGATATTTTGATTATTATTCATGTTTGCATGTTTGAATTTTCTGCTAATCACTGATTAAGCTAATCAAGCTTCAAACAACTGGGTCCTGAATTTTTTAAAATGTCCAAATTGCATTGGGGTTGTCACCTACTCTTGTTAAATATGTTTAACCAGCCCCCCCCCCCTCTCTCTCTCTCTCTCTCTCTCTCTCTCTCTCTCTCTCTCTCTCTCTCTTTCTCTCTCTCTCAAAGTAAAATATCTCGTTATTTCATCACATATATTTCGGATTTTAATAAACATTTTCAGTTTTATATATTTAAGCATGAATCATATGAAAGACATCTAAATAACCCCCACTAAGCAGTAAGCACCGGGTGAACAATAAACTATCCTGTGCCTTTTAATAACACTTCTAGTTCGCAGAATTAGTACTTCAAGTTTTTTTTTTTAGAACTTAACAATAAAATGTTTGAGTTTTTTTTAAATTTTATTTTCAACTTACACCTGGTAGGTAATAAAATATGTCAATTTCATTTTAAAATCTTGCTTAAGAATTTCGATTACTTCGTTGGAGTGGTCTGCCGAAAAAAGCTTGTCTAAGGTCAATATTTTTCCTCGGGTACTACAGTTTCTCAATCATTCAAGAACTGAGACTTAAACGCTATTACCCTACTCAACTCCGTATGTGGGAGGTCACGGATTCGAACCCCGAATGAGTCTGATCATGATTTAAAAATAGGCCAGTGACTGTTCTTTCATCAAACACTCGCCATTTAGAAATGAAAGTCACGGGGTCCTTCGAAAGAGACTATAAGATCGATGCCCCGCGTGTCATGACAGTCGAGGCAGAACCTCCCTGCACATTGCCCCGTGTCATGACAGTCGAGGCAGAACCTTCCTGTACATTGCCCCGTGTCATGACAGTCGAGGCAGAACCTCCCTGTACATTGCCCCGTGTCATGACAGTCGAGGCAGAACCTCCCTGTACATTGCCCCGTGTCATGACAGTCGAGGCAGAACCTCCCTGTACATTGCCCCGTGTCATGACAGTCGAGGCAGAACCTCCCTGCACATTGCCCCGTGTCATGACAGTCGAGGCAGAACCTCCCTGTACATTGCCCCGTGTCATGACAGTCGAGGCAGAACCTCCCTGCACATTGCCCCGTGTCATGACAGTCGAGGCAGAAACTCCCTGTACATTGCCCCGTGTCATGACAGTCGAGGCAGAACCTCCCTGCACATTGCCCCGTGTCATGACAGTCGAGGCAGAACCTCCCTGTACATTGCCCCGTGTCATGACAGTCGAGGCAGAACCTCCCTGCACATTGCCCCGTGTCATGACAGTCGAGGCAGAACCTCCCTGCACATTGCCCCGTGTCATGACAGTCGAGGCAGAACCTCCCTGTACATTGCCCCGTGTCATGACAGTCGAGGCAGAACCTCCCTGTACATTGCCCCGTGTCATGACAGTCGAGGCAGAACCTCCCTGTACATTGCCCCGTGTCATGACAGTCGAGGCAGAACCTCCCTGCACATTGCCCCGTGTCATGACAGTCGAGGCAGAACCTCCCTGCACATTGCCCCGTGTCATGACAGTCGAGGCAGAACCTCCCTGCACATTGCCCCGTGTCATGACAGTCGAGGCAGAACCTCCCTGCACATTGCCCCGTGTCATGACAGTCGAGGCAGAACCTCCCTGCACATTGCCCCGTGTCATGACAGTCGAGGCAGAACCTCCCTGCACATTGTATTGAACTCACTGCAAAGGTAAAAATTTGTAGATACTGCCACTTACTATTACGTCGTGATATAAGTGAAACATTCTTGGCTGGGACGTAAAACCCATTCATATCTTCATAGTAGACCAATGACGAGGTATGCTAAGATTTAAGCGTATGTTACTCAGTGGTCTAGGTTTGTTTTCACTCTTGAGGTCGTTATGTATGTACATCGTAGTCCAGTAGTGTTATACAATAGATGGATTATTTCAGAGTAAAATTGATGCTTATTGTCGTGAGCCAATTAGACGTAAACAATATGCAACCAACCAACACAAAGAAATTGTTGTTAGAAAAACAAATTACTTTCACACAATTTTGATAACACACGTGGTGGGTGTAGCTAGCTAAACAGGAGACGCTTACCCTTCCGGAGCACCCGGCCTCACTTCCATAGTAAAGTTCACGTGTCTTACCTGACTTGTCAGTTCCAAAGTTTTTACTTTGCTTCTGGATTGTGATTCAGACATGGAATAGTATGTTTGTTTTTGATTATTAAACTTGAACACGTTCATATCATTATGACTAATATAATTTGACCTGTTATTAAAGTATAATATTTTATGATCATGTTTTGTGAGACCGCACTGAACTTAGAGCTCAGTCAGCTCTTCGAGGGGCTCTTTTTGTTGATTATTGCAACAAATAGAACAACAAATTATTCAAATAAAAGATCTATACGTCAAAATACCATGTTCTCCATAACTGAACAAGACACAAGAGCAGTTTGGTTGTTTTCTCATTATTTGCTACTTGCTATGTTGCTACTTCTTATGTTGCTTGGTGCTAAAGTCGTCATCCAACATGGGTAGACGAGTGTCCAAAAGATTATCATGCAGAGAACATGTCAAATATAAAAATAGACACTGAATAATGGCACTGAGCAGCCTGAAGTACGTTATTTTACGTTCAGCGTTCAACATTGAACCGGTTACTGTTTCTTATTCAACATTCGAATGTACTTTTCGTTTGTTTTGTGCTTAACTAGATGACGTGTGCCACAAGCAAAATATTGCATTCAAAAGTAGCACATGGTATATCTAATGAGTAGCGATTGTAAATAAAGTGTCACTACAAAGCATGCTTAGCATAGGAGCATATGTCCCCAAAGCATCAAACTAAGCACATATCATAACACAGTATACTTCATATAGACGGAAAGGTAAAGTGTTCGGACATAGTGAAGCAGTACTTTACTCCATGTTGCAAAACAGCGTACTTAGACATGGGTGATGCTCAGGATCAAACAGTAATCAAACACGTGTTCTGACAGTCTTGCTTTGTTTGAAGTGTGTGATGACCAAGTTCGTTTTGCTGCCTGATGACTTGACTTTAAAAATTAACTTGTTTTGAACGCCACCGAAATTATGTATGACGGTCAAATTGTTGGTGCTCCTCTTGGAATATTGCAGTTTGTGTTCACGTTCATATCATTATGACTAATATAATTTGACCTGTTATTAAAGTATAATATTTTATGATCATGTTTTGTGAGACCGCACTGAACTTAGAGCTCAGTCAGCTCTTCGAGGGGCTCTTTTTGTTGATTATTGCAACAAATAGAACAACAAATTATTCAAATAAAAGATCTATACGTCAAAATACCATGTTCTCCATAACTGAACAAGACACAAGAGCAGTTTGGTTGTTTTCTCATTATTTGCTACTTGCTATGTTGCTACTTCTTATGTTGCTTGGTGCTAAAGTCGTCATCCAACATGGGTAGACGAGTGTCCAAAAGATTATCATGCAGAGAACATGTCAAATATAAAAATAGACACTGAATAATGGCACTGAGCAGCCTGAAGTACGTTATTTTACGTTCAGCGTTCAACATTGAACCGGTTACTGTTTCTTATTCAACATTCGAATGTACTTTTCGTTTGTTTTGTGCTTAACTAGATGACGTGTGCCACAAGCAAAATATTGCATTCAAAAGTAGCACATGGTATATCTAATGAGTAGCGATTGTAAATAAAGTGTCACTACAAAGCATGCTTAGCATAGGAGCATATGTCCCCAAAGCATCAAACTAAGCACATATCATAACACAGTATACTTCATATAGACGGAAAGGTAAAGTGTTCGGACATAGTGAAGCAGTACTTTACTCCATGTTGCAAAACAGCGTACTTAGACATGGGTGATGCTCAGGATCAAACAGTAATCAAACACGTGTTCTGACAGTCTTGCTTTGTTTGAAGTGTGTGATGACCAAGTTCGTTTTGCTGCCTGATGACTTGACTTTAAAAATTAACTTGTTTTGAACGCCACCGAAATTATGTATGACGGTCAAATTGTTGGTGCTCCTCTTGGAATATTGCAGTTTGTGTTCAAATTCTGGATTTCTGCCTTTTCACAGACACGCACTCCGTTTACGTCGCTATATACATGTATTAAGTCGATTTGCATATGGTCGAGAGATATTCAGCCAAACAAAGGATCGGGTGAATGTTGAGTGCACAAAATCAAAACTACACAATGATGATAAAATTCATTGTAACACATACACACACGTTTTATTGTCGTACCTATATTTGTTTACGTCTACAATGATGCATTTTTATGCACGTGCATTGCAATAAAACATCTCAAACTTAGGCAGATTTATAGAAGTTGTAAAAACATAAAAAAAAACATACACGTACTTATGGGGATTTGAAACTATTTTAGTGATTGTTTGTCATTGGCTAAACTGTATCTATTAGGAAGAAGAATCTGTATAAATAATAAGTTAACACAAAGTTTGGCAGAATTCGCCGCCGCCGGATTTGAAGAATCAACTCCGAGCTGTATAGACTTCAGATTGCTTCATGACGGTAAGGTTAAATATTAATATTATGAAGCCAAAGAATTCAATATTTATATTTTTTCATGTGTTTTCGGGTTGCCACGGTTACTATTATTATTAAATATTGACTGAACATATTCCAAAAAATTCAAAATTGAAATTCATTTCTTATAGTACATATATACTAAACCATTGGACTGTCTAGAAATGGTGTTTATAGTGCTATAACTTCCATTGTCGTGTAAAGCAAACTGAATAATGCGCGCTAGCTAGTTATGATTAGTTTGCATTGCACGGCAATGGAAGTTACAGCACTATAAACGTCATTATAGACAGTTCAATGGTTATATTTACATTTCGCATTTTTTGAAAATGGTATTTTCGTTTTTTAATCCTGTAATAAATTAAAAACACGATGAATACGACATGCATTTCTAATCTTTGGAACAACCACTCAATTACGTCACGCGTATAGGCCACTTTACTTTTCGTAATCTTAGAGCGTAAGCGGCCCGTGTCAAAGGTCAATCGGACAAAAAATCTGGAAGAAAATGGCGGTAACTTAGTTCAGAGGACGTTATGATCTCACTTATTTTAATATTTTAATAAATCAGTGTATGCATTTTATATTGCCTTTATACATTATCAAATTTAGTCATTTAGAGAATATATTTAGAATATTTACAATATTACTTTCATTGGATATTTCTGCAATAAAGTTCGACGAAAGTTGTTGGCCAGTTGGGTAACGACCGTTATGGACGCATTTGTTAGTATTTGCACATCATACAACTCGGTCGCGTTTTTAAAATCGACGTTACAGGGGAAAAAATCGAGAAGACGGATATTTTTAGATTAAAATTTCACTGTAGTTGTGGAAGCTCATGTGGTAGAGTCCCCCCTGCAGGTCCTGGGTTCGAGCCCCAAACATGCCCTGTATTCGTCTCCTTTATTTAAACAAGACAAGGGATACAAGTTTATAAGTGAAATGATTTGAAATATGTTCCATCAGATAACACTTTACCCAGATAGATTTATCTCTTATACAAGTACCACTGCAAAATCCTAGCTTACTGGAGTTTTGTGTGTGATTACTTCTTTAATTGTACTAATAAAGATACAAAAACAGTTGTAACATTCTAACAACTATAGATTTATTATTTAAGAAAAAAAAACACTAACACAACTAAAGGCATAACAATATATTTCCTATAGGCAAACAACATTGACCTGTCAATTTGAACTTTCATTGGGAATATTAACATAGGAGGGTCCACCCAATACATGGATAGTCTTAGGATTAGCAGGTAATTATGAAACTAGTGTATACACAATGCACTTGATTAGTGTTCTCATTGTATATATGAAAAAGCACATGTATTCCCTAAACATAAATGCACTGGTCAGTGATAAATGTTAAATTAGAGGTCAAGGGAACAGGTCAGTGTTGTTTACCTACAATGGCAACAAACCCCAAAACAAGAAGTTCTGCAGAACTTTATTGTTTACAGCATTGCCTGCAAAGGGCAACCACATACAACTTTACATGATGTAAGCTAATGATAAATGGACAGTGTGTGTCACAGGCTGCCAAGAAGTAGACAAGACCAAAGATATAATAAAAACAATTTTCTGCCATTGGCATAATTGACCCAACTCTGGCCTTATTGAAAACTAAATTTTCAATCTTTTGCCTTTTAGGTGCAAGAAAATGCTTGTTCTATATGGTTCAACTTTTTAGTATTACTAACATGAAAAAAGTTATTGGTACATAAATAAATACTTTTAATCTGTTTCAGGACTTTTAAATGTAGGTAAAGTCATTGTTGTGTTACACAAACTTTCATTTGAAATTTTATCTTATTTGAGTGTTTTGACATTTCAGATGTTTTTTTTATGAGAAGTTATTCAAACATTTTGTATTTTGAAATTGTTGTTTAAAAATGTCTACAAGGTGTTGTGCCTTTGCACATTGTACAAACAATGCCTCCAAACTATCAAAATGGAGAAAAAACTTATGTTTCCTTCACAATTGTAATTATGGGACAAATTCATGCATATGCGAGCAGCCATTTTACTTATATCCTTTTCCAACTGTGAAGAAAGATACATTTGGTAGATTTAAACAGACTTCAATTGTAAATCAGAAAAATGGAACAGAAAACTGGCTTCCAAAAGAAGATTCTAGAGTGTGTTCATCTCATTTCTTGGATGGCAAGCCATCTGATGAGAATCCCTACCCATCTACAAATCTTGGTTATACACTTGTTAAGCCTGTAACATCTAGAAAACCTCCTCTTGATAGAACATTGCAAATTTCTACACCTAAAAAGAGAAAGATTGTTCAGTTTGATAATATAGATATACCAGTAAACAATGCTGATGTCCCAATACATCACTGTAATCATAATTATACACAAAAGTGTACAGCTTGTTCAGATAAAAACTAGGTTTCCACAAATTTGAAATACCGGTAATTAGTAACCAAATTTCAAAAAATTGTGAAAATATAGTCCTTTTTAAAGTATTTTTCCACAAATTTGCTAAAATATGTTTTTTTGAAAGAATTCCTTAGAAATTAGTAGCCAATAGTGATTTTGGCTACCAGGAATGGAAACATAGTAAAGATAAGTTAATAGATGCATTAAAAAATAACATTAAAGAACTTGAGATAAAAGATAACACTTAATAGCTCTGAATCCAGTAATACTACAAGGCGTTTTCTTGGTCATACATGTAAATCATTCAAAATTTCATTTATCACAAGCTTGGATGCAAAAATGAAATTCTATACAGGGATTCCATCTATTACAGCATTCAATATTTTATTTAGTGCCATAGAACCAAATATTCACAAAATTAGATACTGGAAGGGCTACAGCAAATTATGTAACCCATTGAAACACAAGAAAAAATATGTGTCAAAGAGATATCTCGCTGGAAAAGAAGAATTTCTGTTATGTCTTATGAAAATTTGACTGGGTCTCCTTAATGAGGACTGATTTGGGATATCAATTTCTTATGTATCTGTTATTTTTAAGGTTTATGTGCATTTGACCATTTTAGCTCACCTGGTTTACCCTTACTGTGACATTACATGTACATTTAAGTTGTAGTGTTCACACTTGTCAGAGGAAATATATAAAGTGATTGAAGTTTTCTTGGGACTATTCCTTTATTTATACACTCATTTTCAGAAGACCACAGGTGGAAAACAGTTGAAAATCTTGCAACATTTCTTACCCTGCAGTGCATGATGAACAATATGCAGACTTTATTTTTCCAGTTTCCTTGGCAATGCAAGCCCAAACTGTATGGTCGTCATTGTTTAACCATTGTGAGGGGGTGCATTTAGCTCTCAAAAAGCAGTATGTTGACTGTGAAGAAACCGGATGGTCAAAAACTTGTTTCAACCATCTGTAAATGTATATAAATTAATCATAGACATACCTGTAGGTACAATACAAAACAATTGCAACATGACACAAAATCTTTCTCTTTACCTCAATTGAATGAATATTTTACATTTCTAAATTAATATCTTCAAATCTTTTTAATTGGGCCTTGATAGCTGGTCTAAAGATCTAATTACATATCAGTGCCTTTTTAGTTGAATGGGGTTTTACATCCTAGTCAAGAATATTTAACTTGTATCAAGACGTCACCAGCTTTAGGTGAAGTGGCAGAGATTGACCTTGCAGTGCACTTAGGGCAAAGTGCAGGAAGGGTTCTTTAATGTGCCATGCATGCAGTGACATGGGGCATCAGTTTATTAGGTCTCTTCTGAAGAACCTTGTGACTATCATTTCTAAACACCCAATGCCTGGGAATAGAACACACATTTTTTAAGTCTTGGTAGAGCTCAACAGGGGTGTGAACCCACAGCCTCCCACATACAAAGCGTTCACTCTACAATAAAGATTTGTCTCATATTGATCAAGTGGAACTGAAATCATGTTGAAAATTTTGCTACGCAACAATGTCAATGAAATGCAGCCATTATTTTTATCACATTTAACTGCTAAATCATTTACACCATAGGTAACAATCTGGTCTATCTTTTCTGTACAGACTGGCACTCTAGTATATGGACAGTTGCTGGATTTATCAACTGTGTCTTGGGACAAACTGGCACAGAAATTGGCCCAATTCTACTTTGAAGCCACTCTTCAAAACAAGGACGAGAAACTTGACTTGGGTATCTTAAAAGCACTAGATGAAAAAATATCAGATCAGCCATTAATAGACATCTTTCAGATATAAATGGGGGCATTGACATCATTGTTGCTGTAACAGGAGGGAGGAAACACCAGATAAAAAACTACTTCCTCAACAAGTGCCCCGGCTGAGGATCGAACCCTGCCTACTGGGCAAAAATTGAGAATTCTACCACAAGGCTAAAACATCCGGACCAAAAAGTTTACTATATCTACTATATGAGGCCTACAGTAGCACATTACACAACTAGCTCAGCCCTGCTACATTACAATTATTTCACTTATATTGGGATTTCACCAGCTAAAGGTAATATGGCAGAAATTTATATAACTTTGCAGTATGTTTTGGGCAATATGTTTGTTGGAAATTTATTATGTCCTTTGACAGAATGATGTCTGTCAAATCGATTGTATTATTAAGCAGAATACATAAGACTATTGGGCAATTGTTTGCGGATCCAGAGGCAGATGCAATGAAAATCACAGTAAGAACTTCTGTTTTTGCCATGTGTAGAGAAAATTATTAGGATTAAGAATGGTTTTTTAGGAGCCGGGTCCTGTGAACTGGTGACCAGACTATGGTCACCTAATAAAAAGTATAAATTTTACAATATTTGTGTATTTGTATAGCTAATAACCAGTTGAAAATCCTCTTCTATGCAAAAAATATTTCAAGTTTTCCGTAGTCCATGTATTAAACTCTTCCAGCGATACTGTAGTTGAACTAGAACTGGATAACGTTGTGCTAGTCGCCATATTATTTCCGATTTTTGTCCGATTAACCTTTGACCTTGCCGAGACCGCTTAAACATTGAAAATAAGTAAAATGGTCTATAGACATACACCAGAAATGAGTGACGTCACAATAGCAATGGTAATTATAGTCCTTTATTTACAATAGCAATTGAACTTCTTTAGATGAACCTAATTGTTTTTGTACCACTTGATACCTGCTAACTAATATGCAGAGCACTTATTTCCAATGGATGTGGAATCGCATGAGTTGACTTTTCCCGCGAAAACGACGTCATTCCGGGAATATGTGACGTTGACGTTTTCCAAAACGTTCCGAAAAAACGTTAGGAGGTAATGTGATAAAGCGGCGACGCCGGTCATGCCTTTTATGTTCCGATACTGGCCGCTATCACACGGCAACTAATAACGTACTAGTGTCAGTGACGTTATTAAATGGCACAATTTTGCATTTTTTTGGTGTGTGTAATTCAAGCATGCCGGGCCTTTGTCGGATCATTGTGGGCATGGCCGGCGATACGTCAATTGCTCATGAATACGGTGTGTTCTGACCTCTGATGACGTAATGTAATATCCAATCACGTCATAGAATATCATCCTGCTACGTCACGTATTGTTTGATTAGTCCCGACGTTTCTATCGGCTTGCTATCAATCTCATATCTTTGTCGGAATCTTGGATTAAATAAATCATTGTAAATATAATTACATGTATATATTTCTGTCATGCTAACAATATTTTTATGATTGTAAATATAAGACCCTAAATAAAGCTTTCCTCAAAGTGCCGTCGTGTTCCGTGTTCAGTAGGAACTGTAACAGTTAAAAATAAAATGTTAAAAGTAGTGAGTGTATTGGCTACCGGTTTGATATGAAAACTAAAACTAAAATCACAATATCATTTACAATGTATAACTATTATGTATATGAAATCATCAACAGGAAAACATCAGAGCAATAAATACTTAATCAAACAAACTTAATTAATGCTTGATAATTATTATGTATTAAATACATGTCTTCGTCTTTTTCCAGATGAAGGCTATTATTGGAATTGCAGTTTTATTATGCACCATACAGGGGTCATTGGCAGCAATCACATCAGGAAACAATACAAATGATGTTGAGGTATGAACATTAATATGATACTTTGTAACACTAAGAAAATTTGAGTATTTCAATGGGTTTTGTACGAAAGTACGAAAGCCTATTAAGCTCATAAATAAAAAAAAATTAAAAGGCGAAATAACGCGAAATAAAGGCATTATAATGCGAAAAAAGGCGTTATAACGCCTTTAGAAAGGCGTAATAACGCGAATTGAAAGGCGTTATAACGCGAAATAAAGGCGTAATAATGCGAATTGAAAGGCGTTATAACGCGAAATAAAGGCGTAATAACGCGAATTGAAAGGCGTTATAACGCGAAGTTAAGATGCCTTCCATAATGATGTGGAGGTCCTGGGGTTTAATCTCTACCCCCCCCCCCCACACACACACTTTACATACATATTAAAAGTGTGTGTGTGTGTGTGTGTGTGTGTGTGTGTGTGTGTGTGTGTGTTTCCTGCACAGCTATATGTAATGTAATAAGCAGTTTTATTATATAATCTACTCAATAATCCATGTAATACGGTCATACAATAAAAATCGTATTGAATGAGTGTGACGTCATAATAGCGTGTGAATTAGGTTATATCCTTACGCACTACGCACGGTACTACTTTTACTAAATCAAATAATGCAAATTTCTGATCTCTGTAATATATCATTCGTTAACAATTATCCTCACTTAAATACCGATCAACACAAAGAAATTTCAAAAATACTCCATGGACAGTCAGCCCCTACTAGATTAAATCCACACAATCATCTGGTACAGCCTTCATCAGTTCAAAACTTCGCGCTTTCGCAACAGTCATCATCTAATAATATCTGTCATCAACAATCAGTAATGCATTTACACGGCGGTTTCCACGGCATTTTTGCAGGGCCAGTCACCGGAGAAAACATTCAAGTCCATATTTATCAAAACAAATCACCAGTTCCTAAAAAACGGACCAGAATATTAAATCATGGACAGCGATTCCAAGTAATCCTTGTCCAAGTTTTTGACATTCCAGAGTGCGCGCGCTATGACGTCACACAATTGACCTAGTTCACAATTGTTTGTTTCATTTGACACACTGTTTGTTGAAGCTGACACTTTTGTACTTTTCTTCTAAAAGAAGATACATTGTAATTAAATTGAAAATGTTCGTTTTGTTTTTGTATCCTGCGGAAAGACTATTGTTTACTTTAAATATTTCAGCAGAATTTCTTTTGGCGCATGTACACAGTTACGTGAACTCGTTGTGTTTTGGTCAATCAGCTGTTTTCTAATAATGAGAATACAAGTGTTTTAAATCTACGAAAACCCCGTTTTTAAGGGATTATATAATAAATAGAATCTTGCATTCGTGTTTATGTAATATTAAATTTATTAAACTCGTTGAATAATGTTTTATGCAACTCGCCAAGGCTCGTTGCATAAAAAATTATTCAACTCGTTTAATAAATTCAATATTACATAAACACTCATGCAAGATCCTCTATTTATATGTATTTATTCTATGAAATTAAAAAAAACTGCACATCATCCGATCCTGCGCTGAATTGAACATACTATTTCAGTAAAACAGAAAGAAAGGTTTCTTTTCAATGTTAAAGTGTTGTTTTTTCATAAAGAGTATCATTTTATATATGGGGATGGAAATCTTTTAAGTAATCTGAAATATAAACATTGATAAACATTGGCAATGTACACATAGCTATTTATTAAAAAGTTCCTGTCCAATTGTCAATCGCTAACTTTTAACAATGATTAAATGACACCTGTGACATCTTAGTATGAATAGATCTACAGTTGCCTTAAGCTTTTCAAACTAAAACCAATCTGTTTGTGGTGAGGGTTGTTAACATTCTCAAGTGACTGCTCTATATATAGACAAAAAGGCGTTATTACGCCTTTCTAAAGGCGTTATAATGCCTTTCGATTCGCGTTATTACGCCTTTCTAAAGGCGTTATAACGCCTTTATTTCGCGTTATAACGCCTTTCAATTCGCGTTATTACGCCTTTATTTCGCGTTATTACGCCTTTATTTCGCATTATAACGCCTTTCAATTAGCGTTATAACGCCTTTTTTCGCATTATAACGCCTTTATTTCGCGTTATTACGCCTTTTAATTTTTTTTATTCATGAGCTTAATAGGCTTTCGTAGTTTTGAGCCCATGGTTCAAGACGTTGACAAACATGGACACCTTTAGTACCGATGGAAGCCTCAATGAAATTGCGTTTTGGCTGCACCTATAGACGGCGTATCGGTTTATAAATACGGAAAACCATTTATTGGGGATGTTATCTCAAACATAATTTCCGGACATGAAAAAAACAACCTTCCACCAGTTGATGATGAACCGAGATGGTGTGTTTTAAATAAGTCAAAATTAATCACAAACATATCGGTCCATGTACAAATCACAATCCCCCAAAACAAAGCAAATTAAGTCAAACACGAGTCTGGTGCCCCACAAAGCTTAGCGTCTCCTTTCTAGCTACATTCACTTAGTGTGAAATGAAATAAAAATGATTGAACTGGTATTGGGAATGATTATATAACAATAACTACGCGGGGTATTAAGCGTGTAGCCTGTCTCAACCCTAGGGTGAGACAAGGAAATCCCACATGGGTAAAAACAAGGGATTTCCATGTCACAGGTGTGAGAATTATAGAATCTTATATCGGTAACAGGGTAAGACAGAGATATCTCAAACGAGGATGAATATTTTCCTGTCCAGAACGAGCTTCGAGTTTGAGATTAATAGAATCTGTTATGAGTATCCATGTAGGATAGGGAAATCTCAACCGAGGGGTTGAATTTTTCAGTCGGAGACGAGGCTTGTCGAGTCTCTGACAGAAATATTTAACCCCGAGGGTGAGATTTCCCTATCATACATGGATCAACTCATGATTGATTCTTTTTCTTCCATTTTGATGACAATTTTTTCCTTAAGTATCAGTCAAATCGACATCGACGCCATCTTTGTAAATCTAACTTTGTTAATTAACGTTTTACATAAAAATAAATATGACCATCGGATAGAAAATACCTGATTTTGGTTTATACAAATGTATAAACAAGAAAACAAAACCATTTATTCTAATCTCCCAAAATAAACATTTGAAACACAGTGAAAATATCTAAATTTTTTTGACTCGGTGTCATTTTCCCGCAAGACGACGTCCTGTCTCCACGATATGACGTCATTCAATTGTCCTTTGATTGTGACGTCACTGAAAGCCGCACGTGGAGGTGAAGATAGAAATTTCTTCCATCGTTTTTTTAAGCGGAAATCTCTATCTCAAACATATGAAAGAATAAAAGAATCTATCACAACTTGTGGTGCCAGATAGGGAAATCTCAACCTGAGTTCTAATATATTTGGTCCAGAACGAGGCTTGCCGAGTTCTGGACCAAATATATTAGAACGAGGGTTGAGATTTCCTTATCTGGCACTACAAGTAGTGATTGATTCTATTTCTTGCACCAGAAAGTACAATTATTCAATTTAAAATCAATTTCAACTTTCGATACACCTCTAATTTTGTTGATAAAAGTTTGCAGGAAAAACGGCGTGTAGGCTATCTTGCACGGGGGGGGGGGGGGGGGGGGGGTACAAGATGGAGATATCTTGCACCTCTCTTTTTATGGATTTTTCTATCTGGGGTGCAAGAAATCTCTGTCTTACCCTTTTACTGGTGTAGGATTCTTTTTCTCACACATTTGAAACATAAAACATGATTTGTAAACAAAAACTTGCATCAAATGTTCAGTTTTCATGCCACCATCCGTGCCTACTGAAAATGACGTAATCGATTTTTGTTGACGTTCTGACGTAAAATCATTATGACGTCATCAATTAAGGTAGTTCCATACCATGGTGACGTCGTTGTTTTGTGCGTACGGTCGAAATGTCAGAGTTGACGTCTTTTTTATCTATGACGTCACGAATGTGTGGTCTTCGACGCCTACAGAATTATGGCGGGAACGCTGTTATGATATCATTCAGTAGAATAATTTTCTGCATTCACAAAAGATTAGAATTCACAATATCAAGTCTGTGCACTATTTTTAAGAAGAAAATGTATATTGTACATAACGGAAATTAGGTAGATCTACACTGTTGAAATAGTCTAAGAGATCATGGCTAAAATCCGGGTGAACGAGGCCAAAAGGTTTGAGTGTTGATTCCTGTAGGAAAATGTCCCTAGTTTTTGAAAACCAATTTCTTACGCGTCAAATCGTTTCCGATTTTTTAATCAGAAACAGTTTTTGAAGAAAAGCCTCTGCAAATGTTAAAATTTGGTAAAAAATAAAAATTTCCAGAATTTGAAGCATTTTGTGGCAAAAACAACACAAAAATGTTCATTCTATCTTTCATTGTGGGCACATGATAGATTAAAATGCAAAACATCCTGACAGTTATCCGATTTTGTGTCAAAATTTTAAAATAAGCGATAAAATCGATGCTGTAAACTGCGTTTTTATCATATCTACCGTCTTTCGATTCTTGTAAATCTGTTGTTTATGCATTAATATGACAAACTATATATTTTTATAAAGCCTTTGTAGTCCTGTAGATAAAAATGTTACAAAACTTTGGAAATATGGAACAGTAATACCGTAGCAAATTATTATGTTTCCCCTACCCCAAAAATACGAAAATGTCAAAAATTCATTATTTTGGCCTATTCTTGCCGATAAGTGTTTAAAACAAATCATTATTGTTTGTTAGATCTCTCGTCTGTTCCCAGCATATTTATTAAACAATTATATGTAGAGTGCTTAATGATTTTATATGAAAATTTGCACTTTTCATATAACAATAGTTTGGAAAATGAGTTTTCATTAAATCTGTTGTACTCTGCTTCTTGTAATTGTGTTATATAGACATTGGATCTCGAAATTTATATGTTTCTGTATTGCCGTGTCACATTTGAGTCTGACAACATAAAAAACTATCGGAAATATCGAAGTTTATAGACGAAACGGATAATTTTATTTCCCCTACCTCAAAATTGAAAAACATGTGAAAATCCATTTTTATGCAATATATGCCGATTTGTGTTGCTGATAAAGATTTCGAGCAAAAGTATCCGCAACAATGATAAAACAAGCTTCGAGAATTTTAAATATTTGTGAAATGCTTAAGCTTAAGGTCAGATAGGACTAACTAATTAATATAATAAAATTGCTTATTCTATTCATTTATATGTAAAATGTTTTTTTTAAAAAAAGCTTCGCCTCTTGTATTTTTGTTATTTAGGCATTGAATCTCGACTGTTATCTATTGACGTAATTTCTTGACATATAAGAGTCTAATTACACCAAAAACTGTCGGAAATAGCAAAGCTTGTAGATGAGGCGAATAAATTTATTTCCCCTACCCCAAAATTGCAAAAAATGTGAAAAGCCTGTTTAGCCAATATGTAACAATTAGTAATTCTAATGGAAGTTTCAAGCAAATGTGCATGTAAGAATGGAAAAAGAAGCTTGAAGGATACAATATAATTTACAAACTGCATCATTTTATTGGCAAATTGGTTTATTCATAGAAAAATGCCTACTTATTTCATTTTCAATTCAATGTGCTATGGCAAAAACGAATCTTTGCTGTTTGTATTTTTGTTATATAGGCATTTACTTTCAAATATCAGATATTGATTCAATGCGCGTACACTAAAATCACTAAAAACATGAAAATATGTCGGAAATGTCAATTTTGATAGCTATCATGAATCAATTGATTTCCCCGTCGCCAAAATGTGAAAACATAGAAACCCTCTCCAGGCTAAAAAGTCATAGCTCATAAAAAATGGTCATATGAATTCACAAAAGGGTAGATTTTAGGCATGTATGCAAATAATAGTACAAATGTAAGTGAACGGATGTTTTCAGATTGGTAAAAAAAAGCAATGTCATGAACCATGCGTTTAAATTCTACTCTGTATTCATAGAATGACAAGAAGAACACTAGCATTTCGGTAAATTACTATACTTGAAGAGTTACAATATGACTGCCGCATTTAAGTTAAGAAACATACTAGATCACAACTTCAAATATTGGGTACAGGGTCAAGTATGGAAAGTGAGGATGAAAGGCACTGAATTTTATGTTGAACCACATTTGAATAAAACACATTGTAACCATTAAAACAACGACTATACCTTCTGGCAAAAGACTAAAATTCAACTGATAGAAATCCAAAATATTTGCAAACAAGACAATGCGCAAAAATTATTGTGTAAGTGTTACGCACTCTAAACATTAAAAATAATCAACACTTTGTCATTTGGAAGGCAATGTCAGTCAGTGTTTGGACAAATCCTTAAAATCATCTTCATAATTACAAACCATTTACTTGGACGGTTTATTCATGATTGTCCCTTTTTTGAAAATCCAGGTAAGAATTTTGTTAAAAAAAAGAGGGACAATCATGAATTCAACCGAAATAGGGAACAATAGGACTTCAGTTAAGCTTGGGGTATAGTTTATTCCAGAAAAGAAGGTAACCGAAGAATTAAAAATATATCTTACATTATCAGCGTTTTATTTTTAAAATTTATTCATAAATTAAACAAAATCACAAATACATGTGTCTAATTAAATAACTAAATAATATAAAATATAAACCCAAAATAAAAACATTTTGAAAAAATCAAATAAAACATTTTGAAAAATCAAATAAAACATGCACATATAAATAAATAAATAAATAAATAAATAAATAAAATAAATGAAAATCAAAATACATGTAAAAAAAATACCGTTACATTGCATTTTTAGAGAAAACTTTTTGAGAAAATGTCTAACAGACACATTTTTCCAATGTTTCTTTTTGAAATTTTAAATATAGTTTCTACCAATATGGAACTTTAACATATATGAAAAGAGTATTTTACATTTTTTGGGGTAAAAAGAAGCTTAGAAAACAGTTTTTAGAGAAAACCTTTGAATTTTAAAAGAATAATCTAATAGACACATTTTTCAATGTTTCTTCTTAAAATTTTTGAATAAAGCTTCTACAAAGATGGAACTTTATTTTACATATATTATCAGTTTTTTGAAAATATTTTACATTTTGTTTTGAAATTTTAGAGGAATAAGTACAACTTTAAAACCAAAATAAATTATAAAATCTCCTATAAACCTCTATGAAATTGGCATACATGTTATGTGATGAGTTTGCAATAATGCAATATCTGCTTATTATTTAATTCGAAATAGGATAAGCTTGACATTTCTGATAAAAAAATGCAGATATTTTTTCCACTAATTTAAATTTTTACTGTATTTAAGTTGTAAATGTAGTCGAAAATTAACATTTATATGGAGTGGAAAGGCTATGTAAGTCTTGGTTGAATTAATGCAGAATTTGAAAAAAGTATTTTCTTCAAAAAATGTTTACCAGGCGATAAATCTAACTCCATGAATTCCTGTTGTTCTTCATGTTCTTATTGGTTGAATTAATGCAAAATTTGAAATCAAAAAAGTTTACATCTAATTCTGTGGAATTCCTTTTAATCTTATTTTATTTGTTTTTAGTAAATAAATCAATAACATTTAAGAATGAGAAATAAAATGAAACAGACATAGACTAAAATTTCAAATTAAAAATTATAATAAATGTTTACCGTAATTTAATTTTTATTTCATTTGTTCAAGTAAAAAGTAACATTTGAATAAGTTTTTTTTTTAATTCAAGACAATGAAAGTTATAACTTATTCCATTAGGTTCACCAGGTAAAATTGGAATAGACTATAATTGTTTGTTTGAACAGCACATCAAACTCAGAAAGGGACAATAATGAATATCTGTTTTTAAGGAAAGGGACAATCATGAACAGACCACTTGGACATGCATATCAATCTACATCCTTCCTCTTAAACTGATTAAAGACACATTAAGGTGACACAGGTCTGTTTGTCGAACAGTACATGATGGGATGGCAGAGAGTGGTTACTATGTTCAGCTCTTCTTTGGTTTCTGTCAATCTCTAACAATAAATTGGTTTGAGATCTGGTTTTGTTTTGTTCAATTTCCTTCCAAAAGTTCTGAATTGAAATGACTTTTCTTGTTACTACTTTCACTCTCAATTTTGATTCCACATGTGGTGGCAAGAGGCGATTACCCTTCCCAAGCACCCGGAATTTTCCATTGTCAATGTTTACGTGTTTAACTTTGCCAGTTTTTAAATTCGTTTTTGTTATAGTGATATAATAACTATGTTTGTGTTTATGTTAACTGATTAACAGAGCGCATTTAATCAGTTCTCTATTGTCTCAATTCAAATTTTTTTTTTATAACATTGATCTCCTTCTATTTTTCAGTTGAACACTTTACTCATATCGTCATATCCATTGTCCCCTCGATTTTTGCAACTCCGGTAATGTTAGCAATTCACTTTTTTCAATCCGACCTTTGCTGTCCACATCTAGCTTATTTTAGCTAAAACATAAGTATTTACGGGGTTTATATTCTTTGTTAAAACATCTCAATCTAAAAGCATTTCTCATATCCATGATTCTCCTTTTTTCTGGTTATCTATGACCTCGGCTATATTATGTAGTAGTGTTTTCCTATTATTTGTGATTATAAGGCAAAAGAAGTTTACTAAACCATATTTATTATTACTAAAACCCCGTTTTTTTAAAGATTGCAACCATATTTTACATAACTTTGCAACTTTTTTTCTGGTGTCATCATTTTATTAAGAATTGACCTATTGCACAATTTCAGTCTCTGCTCAAAATCTTGTATTCTTAAAAGAACGTGGCACTGGGCACCTGGTAACAGGCTTAAGGTTGAATGGTGTGTTACAACCGCTATTGAAAAAACGACCACTATTGAAATAATATTTCAATAACGGTTGAGAATGCACTGAAATAACGACCACTATTGAAATAATTTCAATAGCTGTTGAGAATGCACTGAAATAACGACCACTATTGAAATTGGAATAATTATTTCAATAGCGGTTGAATCTGCACTGAAATAACGACCTCTATTGAAATAATTATTTCAATAGCGGTTGAGAATGCACTGAAATAACGACCACTATTGAAATAATTATTTCAATAGCGGTTGAGAATGCACTGAAATAACGACCTCTATTGAAATAATTATTTCAATAGCGGTTGAGAATGCACTGAAATAACGACCTCTATTATTTCAATAGCGGTTGAGAATGCACTGAAATAACGACCACTATTGAAATTATTTCAATAGCGGTTGAGAACTAAAATAACGACCACTATTGAAATAATAATGTCTTAAGAACTTTTTTCTACACGAATAACCTAACCGCCTATTGAATATATTTGCGATGACGATTATGTTTATCACTGCACAACCAGTGAATATGGTTCATTCCCGATTCTCCCACTTTTAATTACCTATAGAATTATAATCCCTTATATATACAATTAGAACAATAGTATTGAAAATATAGTCTGTTTTAAAGAAGACTAATACCTGGTTATTTTTATCTGAAATTTATTAACTTAAACATAATTTTAATGTTTATATTTATCAAGTTTCTTTAAAACATGATATGATCTTATTCGTTAATTAATAGTAATATATTTTACCATACCAAAAACAAAAGTTATAGGAGGTATTTGTTGAGGAACAGTCGTAATTGACCTCTGTTTTCTAATGTATAGTATATACATGCAAGTTTATACATTAGCTTGTTTCCTATAAACAGTATATACTGGTCAAAATCATTACGAAAATCTTGCATGTACAGCTGCATTTTTCGAATTTAAGGTGCTTTGATTTTATTATTAAGATATCCGTTTAAATATTTTTTAGAAGGGTTTTTTCTATAACATTCAGTTTATAAACATAATGAACTATGATCCATACATATTAACCGCAATTTTTTTCAGAGAAGAAAATAAGATATTTCAGATCTGATATATAAGACCCAAGTTAAAAAATAACATTGAGCTAAATTATACAATGCATTAGTACAGGACTTAAAATCTTCTTCAATGATACATCAAAATTGCACTGCAATATGTATTTCCCATTATTTTAAAAAAGAGATGGGAGGCAATAAAACGATACATTAAAATATTACCGTATGTGACAAGTTCATCTGCAAAGGCATTGAGACAGAAAAGGAAGAAAAAACTAGTTTTTTTCAGTGCCACTACTTATCATTTGTTATTGCTAACCAATCGAAATAGACTCGGAGTCACGGGGTGCTTTCAAGAGAAGTCACTTTGTACTGATCAACAGAGGTAAGTGTTTTTTAAAAATAAAAAATAAATAAAATTTATAAATTACTCTGTTCAGCTTGTCCAGTGTGGTTGGAGATAACTTATTCAATTTTGTTAGCTTTCTTAAATATAAAATATCGCACTTTGCTTAAAATATTTAGATTAACTGCAAAATAATCTAAATATGGTTAATCTTTTATTTTCTATGGCACGTCTGTACTGTCTAACGGTCAGAAGTTATCAACCATATTTGAACGCAGCGCGCCTTTTATAATTTACTGACGTAGGTTGTCACATGACCAAATTAACCAACGGCAACTCTCATCCAATCCAATACATGTACGGAATATACATTAAGAACTTCAATCATTTTACAATAGAATGCATGAAAACAGTTACGGTAAGTAGAAATTAATAATAAAGTGGGCCGAGGCAAGGACATCCTGATGAGCAATTATGTAAAGTTTGAGTAAAATCCCTTCAGTAGTTTGGAAGGAGTTGCAAATACAAGCTTTCTGGATGGACGGACGGACAGCTAAACAGACAGACGCACATCTGACAACAACGCCCTTTGGATATGCATAAAAGGACTTCCTGATGATCAATTTTGTAAAGTTTGAGTGAAATCCCTTCAGTAGTTTGGTAGGAGTTGCGGATACAAGCCCGGACAGACTGACAGACCGACAGACCGACAGACTGACAGACCGACAGACTGACAGACGGACATCGACTATCACTATAATCCCCTATCGGTTTCACAGATAGGGGACTAATAATTATTTCAATATAGGTCGTTATTTCAGTGCAGATACAACCACTATTGAAATAATTATTCCAATTTCGATAGTGGTCGTTATTTCAGTGCATTCTCAACCGCTATTGAAATAATTTCAATAGTGGTCGTTATTTCAGTGCATTCCCAACCGCTATTGAAATAATAGAGGTCGTTATTTCAGTGCATTCTCAACCGCTATTGAAATAATTATTTCAATAGAGGTCGTTATTTCAGTGCATTCTCAACCGCTATTGAAATAATTATTTCAATAGTGGCCGTCATTTCAGTGCATCCTCAACCGCTATTGAAATAATTATTTCAATAGAGGTCGTTATTTCAGTGCAGATACAACCGCTATTGAAATAATTATTCCAATTTCAATAGTGGTCGTGATTTCAGTGCATTCCTAAACGCTATTGAAATTATTTCAATAGTGGTCGTTATTTCAGTGCATTCTCAACCGCTATTGAAATAATTATTTCAATAGTGGTCGTTATTTCAATAGCGGTTGCAACAATGGTGTCCAATACCACTTTGTTTTATCATTATAATATGGCCAGGCAATTTGTGATGTGATAGCTATCAATAATTCCTTTAAAAGATACAAAGATGGAGTTATTGTACATAGAGATTCTGTCTGTTTAAAGTGAAATTGAAAATTTTACGGAGTGTGTAGACTTTTTGAAATAAGATTTAATGGAGACTGACATTGTACATTAGGTCACTTCCAAATGAAATGATTCAACAAGAATAAATGGCAAAGTTTTGTAAAATGTGGCTACAATCTTTGATAGACGGGTTTTGGTAATAATGAATATGGTTTAGAAAGCTCATGGTTCTGATTGAACTTAATCGAATGGGGATATGTCTTATAAAATCTAATAGCTTCATATAAAACTATAACCAGAAATGCCTTACGCTAAGTTTTATCATATTTTAACAATATGTTTCACTAGAGATGACCTTATTTGCAATTATTATTTTATAGTATCAGGTTGTTCGAAAAAATATGTGTATTCTTAATTTTTCACACGTGGTGGGTGTAATTGCTAAACAGGAGGTGCTTAAGGAGTACCCCGCCAAATTTGCTAGTTTCGAAGATTTTACTTTTGTGGGGATTGTGATCTTGACAAGGATTGGTATGTTTGTTTTTGATTTTCAAGTTTAAATATGAATATTTCATAATATCTTTTCTTAAATTAAAAAAAATCATTTTGCTATGACTTTGAATAATTAAAACATAATTGTTGCATGGACACTTGCTTAAAACCTCCACCAAAAGCATACATGACCTAAAAAGTTTTTTTTCATTAATTTGGGGTAGGGTAAATAAATTTATTGGCCTTATTTACAAGCTTTGCTATTTCCGACAGTTTTTGGTGTAATTAGACATTTATATGTCAAGGCATTACGTCAATAGATAACAGTCGAGATTCAATGCCTAAATAACAAACATACAAAAGGCGAAGCCACTTTTTCTCATAGCATTTTATATATAAATGAATAAAATACGCAATTTTATCATATTAGTTACTCTTCTCTGTCCTTAAGATAAAGCTTTTCACAAATATTTAAAATCCTCGAAGCTTGTTTTATCATTGTTGCGGGTACGTTTGCTCGAAATCTTCATTAGAAACACAAATCGGCATATATTGCATAAAAATGGATTTTCACATGTTTTTCAATTTTGGGGTAGGGGAAATAAAATTATCCGTTTCGTCTATAAACTTCGATATTTCCGATAGTTTTTTATGTTGTCAGACTCAAATGTGACACGGCAATACAGAAACATATAAATCTCGAGATCCAATGTCTATATAACAAAATTACAAGGAGCAGAGTACAAAAGAGATTAAATGAAAACTCATTTTCCAAACTATTGTTATATGAAAAGTGCAAATTTTCATATAAAATCACCAAGCACTCTACATATAATTGTTTAATAAATATGCTGGGAACAGACGGGAGATCTAACAAACAATAATGATTTGTTTTAAACACTTATCGGCAAGAATGGGCCAAAATAATGAATTTTTGACATTTTCGTATTTTTGGGTAGGGGAAACATAATAATTTGCTACGGTATTACTGTTCCATATTTCTGAAGTTTTGTAACATTTTTATCTACAGGACTACAAAGGCTTTATAAAAATATATAGTTTGTCATATTAATGCATAAACAACAGATTTACAAAAATCGAAAGACGGTAGATATGATAAAAACGCAGTTTACAGCATCGATTTTATCGCTTATTTTAAAATTTTGACACAAAATCGGATAACTGTCAGGATGTTTTGCATTTTAATCTGTCATGTGCCCACAATGAAAGATAGAATGAACATTTTTGTGTTGTTTTTGCCACAAAATGCTTCAAATTCTGGAATTTTTATTTTTTACCAAATTTTAACATTTGCAGAGGCTTTTCTTCAAAAACTGTTTCTGATTAAAAAATCGGAAATGATTTGACGCGTAAGAAATTGGTTTTCAATAACTAGGGACATTTTCCTACAAGAATCAACCCTTAAACCTTTTGGTCTCGTTCACCCGGATTTTAGTCATGATCTCTTGGACTAAAAGTACTATTCCAAATAATTGAAAGATTTGAGTACATTGTTTAAATTTTGAAGACGGTATTTTAAATGCCGCTTTATGTTTGGTTTTTTTCTGTGATTTTAAATACAAATAGTAGGACACAAACTGACGATTCTTCAATAAACATAATGTATGATAATTTTTCTGGGTGTCAAATTTTAGCAGTTTGACTATGCTCTTGTATTTGCGTTTCATTCAGCGGCCTAGAATCAAGAACGCTTCATCAATGTATACGAATCCCCTTTCCACTTTAACTGATCTATGATGGATAACGGTTGCTATGGGTTTCTATGGGTAACAGACCATATAAAATTGGAACTACCTTAAGCGTGTGTAAGTGGGAAATTGAGCGTGTAGCCTGTCTCAATCCTAGGGTGAGACGAGGAAATCCCACATGGGTAAAAACGCGGGATTTCCATGTCACAGGTGTGAGAATAATAGAATCTTACACCGGTAACAGGGTAAGACAGAGGTATCTCAAACGAGGATGAATATTTTCTTGTCCAGAACGAGCTTTAGCGAGTTCTGGACAATGAAAATATTCATCCGTGTTTGAGATATCAATGTCTTACCTTGTTACTGGTGTAGGATTCTTTTTCTCACACATTTGCAACATAAAACATGATTAATAAACATAAAATTACATAAAATGTTAAGTTTTCATGTCACCATTCGTGCCTGCTGAAAATGACGTAATCAATTTTTGTTGACGTTCTCACGTAAAATTATTATGACGTCATCAATTAAGCGTGTGTAAGTGATTGTTACGTTGAGAAATTGTTGGTTGACTTCGGAACTTTTCTCAGTTTATTAAGTCCTTTCAACGATAAATCCAGAGCAGGTATAACTACGCGGGGAATTCGGCGTATAGCCTGTCTCAACCCTAGGGGGAGACAAGGAAATCCCACATGGGTAAAAACGCGGGATTTCCATGTCACAGGTGTGAGAAATACCGATATTTGTGCGCTAACTTTGTTCCAGTTCGAAGTTTCCCGAATCAATTTTTCATACTGCACGCTTTGTCACATGACGCTGTCGTTTATGACGTCATACAATCGTTGTGACATGGCTGCGGACGTCATCGCTGTGTTGTTGTTATTTAACCATTGAACTGTCTAGAAATGGCGTTTATTGTGCAATAACTGTCATTGTCGTGCAAAGCAAACTGAATAATGCGCGTTAGGAACTAGTGTAATATTTATGCATTGTAAGACAAAATGGTATTTTAGACGAAATACTTCACGGAAGTAAACGAATTTTTTTTCCCTGTTGTATTCATCTAAAATATCATATCGTCTCACAGCACTAGTTCTTGTGAATAGATATAAGATCTAGTGCAATGTGACAACAAGAAAACGATGACGTCTAAATGGTCATGTCGCAACAATCGTGTGACGTCATGAACGACATTGTTGCAATATAATATGAAAAAATTGATTCGGGAAACCCCGGACTAGAACAAAGTTTGCGTGCAAATATTGACACATATTGCACGCTAACACCTCCGGATTTATCGTTTAATTTCTATGCGAAGCAAATGCCGCTATATACTAAAATATGTTATTTCCACCTGTTTATGCAATGTTTTTATTTATATAGTCAAAACATCAAGAAATAGTTGATCCCGATGGTAAAATATTTGACGCCTACATTGAGAATGACGAGGCCGAGGAAAGGGAGATGGCGACAGTAACTAACAATGGCACGGTGGTAGAAAGGATATACATGGACAAACATACGGTAAGACTTCCGGAAGACGTTATACATGCGCAATGCCTGAGAAATCCGGTCAAGATACAATCGGCATTGCCAAAGGAGACTAAAGACATGTGCCAATCACACATAATTCCCAGACTTTTTGCTTTTGAGCAATTTGATTTTTGGTGCGCGAATGTACATTTTGAGCTATGTTTGCGTTTTGCTTTGTGTGTGTGTGTGTGTGTGTGTGTGTGTGTGTGTGTGTGTGTGAAATAAAAGTTGAGACACCATTCCTTTGGTTGACATGTGATGGATTTCGGATACATGTTGACCAAAGGACAGATACTTAAATAGTGATTTATATTTATTAATAATTTTAACAAATAATTCAATGTAGGCATATACATGTGTTGTTTTAATGTCTGTTTATTGACACAAAAGGTGCATAAAGAAATTACAAAATAATTGAGCAAAAGTAATTAAATCAAATGGTAGCAATGATCATTGTATAGAACTCAATCTAGGCATATGCACATATTAATAAGATTATAACATAAATTAAAATGTTGATAAGTATAACCGTGATATTGATCCCTTATGAATTAATGACTCAAACAATGAACGAACAATACAAAATAAATATAGTTATCACTCGTTATAAAACATCCGACTTCGAACATGTAATGAATATATATATATCCTACCTCTCACTAGTTTCTGTGAATTTCATTCGACGATACTGGTCACGTGGTGACCTAATATAATCCATATCGGGTCAGGTCTGTTCATATCCAGTCAGTATGAGAGTTATTTCCCCTGACCAACGTCAATGGCGCCCGCCTCGTAGTAAACACGTCATATTTACCACAAGTATTTACGGCAAATACAGACACTAGTAAAAGTACTAGTGTTATGATATTGAAACAAAATATTTGATATCCAAGGATAAAAGTGCAATTGATTTCTTTGACGGAAGTTGCTAGTAAGTCAAATTCATTATTATTTTCAATATTTTGTCAGACTGAATGTCAAACGACGGTATTTCAAACTCAGTCACCATTCACATGTCGCTGTGTGGATACATTCAAATTGGTTTTGTAAATGATTTATTGATATGATCGGTATGATATCACAGTTACACAGTGTTTAGTGACATAATATGATATATAAAGGGTTTGTTTGGAGCTATAGGTTACTAAAACATACAGCAGTGTCTCATCCTCAACTTCTCTCCGGTCTCCGTATCCGTGTACTGTATGTTTGTTTAAAGGTATCCACCGTGGGTCTTCAGGGTGATCGGTAGGATATAATCGTTACACAGTCTCTTGGTGACCTAATATGGTTTATACAGGGTCAGTAAATTCCATATCTGGGATCGGGCTTCGCCCTCGCCCGATATGGAATTTACTGACCCTGTATAAACCATATTAGGTCACCAACAGACTGTGTAACTAATAATAATAATAATAATATATATATATATAATTATATATATATATATATATATATATATGTGTTACAAAGTAAATAATATAAACTTACCTTAATAAGCGAAAGATACTTTAATTCATCAAACCGAAATATATATATATATATATAGCCAATTTACAATATTCATTTTTGAGAAATTTGTCTATTTCTTCTATTTGCTTGTTTTATTATATATATTATATATATATATATATATATATATATATATATATATAGAGAGAGAGAGAGAGAGAGAGAGAGAGAGAGAGAGAGAGAGAGAGAGAGAGAGGATCTTAGACGAGTGGGGGTTTAATAGGAAATTTATTAAACGAGTTAATAAGTTAAACCCTTAAGAGTCTAAGATTCTATATATCACATAACTCAAAATACTGAGACACATGACATGTACATATTATTTGATGTCATATAGAAACAGCTGTTCTAGGTCAGATAAATCACCTCCAAAGAATATAGTTCTATTTAGTTATAGTAAAGGTAAATTAATCACCTAAAATAAAAAAAGACAAAACCAGTATGTACGTTTAAATTATGTTATATTTTTTCGAATGCATCAAAATTATTTTTCAAAGAATCGGAAAGTCTTTAAAAGTCTAAAAATAAACAACAGACCGACACAGTTTTCAAATGACGTCATTAGGCGCGATCAGAAGCGTGAGAACATATTACGTCACAATCAAGTGATATTACATGGGAACCTGTGTAATATGAAAAATATTACACCGTTTTATTCCATCAATAAACAGAAGGGTTATGTGATATATATATAATATTGCGGTTTGATGAATTACGGTTGTTTACAGTGATGTGGTTCAAATACCTTACAGGGCCAGTATCGTGCTAATTATTATACAAACAATAGTCTTTACAATAATCATATTTTTATATATCCCAAATAGTGAGTCACCTTTATTACAGTCGATTCAACTAATACACGATTGTATATATTCTGTATTTGTTTCTTCAGGGAATAAAGATTACTGAATCATTAGAGAGAAACGAATGTTACATCCAGAAAATGGATCAGGAGAATGGTACTGAGGTAATAAAATAAAAATAATAACAACAACAATAATAATAATAATAATAATAATAATAATTTTATCCTCCGTCGGAGTTGACCTATCCACTATCTACCATCTTTGTTGGCTTATCCATCCTCGCCTTCGCAATCGAACTATCTACCTTCGAACTCCACTATCCACTTTCAACAGTAACTTGCCCACCTACCCTGCTTCGGAATTGATCTCCAATCTTCAGAATTGACCTACTTACCTACTAAATCCTCACCCATCCAAACTTTATAAAATCATGAATGAATGGTCGCTAAATCCGTAAAGTAAAGTATACATACGAAACATTAGCATGTCACTAAAAAGTGTGTGTGTGTGTGTGTGTGTGTGTGTGTGTGTGTGTGTGTGACGTTGTTCTCTTGATTGTTGTATGCAATGTGAGAGTACATTATTATTATTATTATTATTATTATTGTTTATAATTAAAATGTACAATAAATGTTTTATAATTTAATGGTTCTTTGGTATCAAGCTAGCAAATGATTGAAAACTGACATACTATATATGTGCTGACTATTACAAAATCTGTTATGCATGTAGTGCATTATAGTTCACAGTACAGGTATATACATTCAACAAAAACAGTTAAGGACCACATTAAAACATAAACGTTAATCATATCATTTTATCTTCGCACTTCTCGTAAATTCATTAATGAGATATAATGCACAAAAATTACTTCATCACATAAAATTTACACCATACACAAACATATCGGTTCAAGGTCCAATCTATTTTATAACAATATTTCAGGAAGAAAATGGCACTAGCTCTTGTTTTACATCTAAACCCATGGATGCTGCAAATATCACCAACCAAATAAAGGAAGTATGTCAGGACAAAACCATGTTTCAGATGGAGACCACTAGCTGTGAACAACAAGGTAATGTAATACGGGAATTTCCCGTCTATAGGTAACACGTATGTACTATGACGTCATAGAAAATTGTAGAAAAATTGCATAGACCATACGTCCAAATCATTTGACGCCGCGCGTGCACCACTTTTTTCAAGGTCATTGAAGCGGTCAAATCGACGGGAAGTGAGCTCCATATGGGGGGGGGGGGGGGGGGGAGGGGGGAATCTCGCCCGTCTCGTACATCAGAAATGAAACCAAAAAACGATTATCGTGAAAATAATTCATTGAAACAAGTAATAACTTAAATAGGTTGATCGAATACCAAGTATTTACGTTTCTTTCGCCATTCTGGCTGATCTCCAAGTGTAGCGTTTCGAGATTCGCGGTGACGTTATTTCTTTTGATTAGGAAAAAGTTCAATTTAGATCGATAACTACTATTAGCCAATCAGCGATCGGCATTCCCACGTGCATCAACCATGATCACACAGTATACAATGCGGCAAGATACAAAATTTGCCGATTTCAAGTTAGATAAATTGATAACCATAGTTACCTGACACAAAACTATTACAAGGTTAGCATAACCACTGTATATGACTTCTACGGTAACTCTTTTTCACATATTATTACTTAATTGAATGGAAATTTTGAGTGCATATGTGACCCTTGCTGAATGCGAGTAAACAAAAATGGCGTTCGTCAGGACGGGAAAGACGTTTTCACAAACGATCGATTTTTAAGAAAAATAACAAAATGCTTTTTGCGAAAGAATTAATTAACAGATCGTACCAATAATCGTTTTTATGAAAGTACAGATAAAATTTATTGACATTTGTTCCAAATTGAATGTAAATATTGGCAAATCCTCTGTTTGTTTACATGTAACGTGGATATGATCAGCTGATCGAGCTGGGACATTTTGATTTTAAGGTGCTGACTAGAACTGACTTTGAACAACTTCAACTTCAATGACTGGACTCATCAATATCTAGCTTAGATACAACTGATGAGTAAACTGCAATGAGATGGACCGCTGTCCTAAAAGTTGTGATTAAAATAACAAAAATAAATTCCATACAATAGTGACGTCGATGTTTTGTGCGTACGGTCGAAATGTCTGATTTGACGTCTTTTTCATCTATGACGTCACGAATATGTGGTCTTTGGCGCCTACAGAATTTTGGCAGGAACGCTGTTACGCGTTTCATTTCGGCGGCCTAGAATCAAGAACGCTTCATCAATATATACGAATTCCCTTTCCACTTTAATTTATCTGTGTTTGGTAACGGTTGCTATGGGTACAGGCCATATGATATTTAAAACTGGTTTTGTTTTGCACAACCAAAATAGCTCAAAATCGGTGTTTTTGTTAATTATTTGTTTATAACAAACGAAAGTAGTATACTAAGACATTAATGGTATCTTCTTATGTAAGGAATAAGGCTTTTTTCCTGTTTCAGGATTTTGATGCAATTTTATGAAAAAAGTAGCTTTATTTTTTGTTTCTGAAAATCAAACTTATATATTTATGTGCAATATATGTGAAAATCAGGGGTCGTATTCGACTTAGTTTTTTAATTATCTACAAATTAACGAAAGGGTGATACTTTTAGTTTTCCGGAATTTTAATGTTCTTTCTTGATAGGTGGCACTGTAGAAAATCTCCACGTGACCGGAAGTAAAATTCCATTGGTCCAAATAATCTTCATGACGTAATAATCTAAATGCAAGACGCTTTTGGTTTCTAAGTATGACAAAAAATTATTTAAGCTTATTTGTTGATACCAGTGGTCATACTTTGATCATTCATCCTGTGAAAATGGCCACCAGGTGGCGCTTTAGAACTTCTTAAGCAAGTCGAAAACCTACCCTGAAATTTTGGCATGTTGAATGGTTTATGCCCATGTACAACATATCAGAATTTCAATATATGTTTTCAAGCGATTTGTAAAGTATGGAACTACCTTAACTAGGTCTGCGCCATATGCATGTTATATATATATATACAAAGCAAAAAAGCTTTCTGCAAAGAATTTTACCCCTGTTTGTATCAAAATGTAATTTTATATAATACTCATTTTATTTATTGAATTTTAAGGTCGGATGAGCAGAATTTTTGGGTGGATTCCCAGATGCATTTGGATACATATCGGCATCAGCGAATGTGATTTGCGCTATTCATCGTATTGCTGTGGATGTGGATTTTGGAGCTGTCGTCAATATTGCGGAAGATGGAGTTACATGTGTTCGTACAGATATGTGAGTGTACGGTTATGTTGGTAACAGTCGTAACATCGTCTTGAGCTCCATTCAACAATGTATAAACCAGAGTTATATCAAAGTGATTATTTAATAATTTTGTTTTTAGACTTTTTATAATCAATTTTATCTGATTGTTAATTTTTCATTTGAGTGTTATTTTCAATGAGTGTAATTGCAATTGTCTGATTTTCACTTAAAAACACTGTTATTGAAACATCTGATTTTGATTATGTTACAGACCTATCGTTCAATTACATTAATTAGCTCAGACAATTCTTGTATTTACCAAACTACGATAAAATAAAATCATTGAAACAATTTATAATATAGAACTTAC
Source organism: Anadara kagoshimensis (assembly GCA_021292105.1). NCBI lineage: Eukaryota > Metazoa > Mollusca > Bivalvia > Arcoida > Arcidae > Anadara > Anadara kagoshimensis. Next base: position 44,574,501 of record CM037864.1, read on the forward strand.
ATTGTTAATTAATCCGTTAATCTATTTGTGTTGTTAGTTCTTTTAACTGCCAATTAAAATTACCAATTAAAACTTGTACCAGATCACGACCCTTTTGCTCAGATTGAGTAGGGACAATGTAAGTACACATGTACTAAAACTTCTCACTCTGGCAACGTGAGTAGAAAAACCTGAGCAGATTCGGGTGGTGTATTGTAGTGTTGTTACTATGATACCTCCTACCAAGCAGTACCGGTCGGTAAAAAATAAATAATTAATTACTAATTACATTTTATTTGAAATCAAACATAATTAGAATGCGTTGGAGTAATAATAGTGCTTTAACACTCAATTCAAGTTTTTTCATCTATATCAAGACTATCAATTTCTAGGGTGGTGGAGGAACTGCGGGGCACCAGAGAAAAACACCACCCTTTGTAAAACAAAACGACAAACTTTCTTGCACTTGAATCTGCCCGAGTGAGAATCAAATCTGAGCAGTAAGAGGTGTTGCGAGATTTCTAGAAAGATAAAGGAAAACGCAGAGCACCTAAGAAAAAACACCACTCTTTGTGAAACAAAACAAAAAACTTTCTTACACTTGAATCTGTCCGAGTGGGAATCAAATCTGAGCGGTAAGAGGTGTTGTGAGATTTCTAGGAAGATGGAGGAAAACGTGGAGCACCTGAGAAAAAACACCACTCTTTGTAAAACAAAACGACAAACTATCTTACACTTGAATCTGTCCGAGTGGGAATCAAATCTGAGAGGTAAGAGGTGTTGTGATCCATTAGAATGCCTAAGACGATTCGGTCACCGAACCCCTCCCTCTCCCCAGTTAGAAATAACAACATTATATATATCTTACAATAACCAACGTTTGACAATAATATAAATGGTATAGAATGCAATATATAAAAAAACACATGCTTAACACGTGATATAAATGAGATAGCACTGACCAGTCTGGACAGAGCATAATGATAAAAACGTGTCCATTGATCCAATATTGAAATATTTCAGTCTCATTGGGTACTGGTGTTCTTTCAGAGTTGTCATTTATTTCTGTTTTGCCTCGAGCAGTGGACCAGTGATCTAAAGTACGGCGTTACAGATTATACTGCCTCTTGCCATCTTCTTGCAAAAACGTTTGTCAGATTAATTGCCGAACGTTGCTGATTTATTTATTCGGGTACTTCTTGATTTGTTTTACCTTTCCAGAATTTATCGACTGGATAAGTGAATGAATCTTGTCTGGGGAGTAAAACACCAATTTTCACTTCACTTTTTCGTCTAACAGAATTTGTACACAGAGATAAATACACAATGCATTTAATTCTAATCAAATATATAACCCAATAGGAATCTTTTAATTATATATAATACCTTTGATTTTGAGTCGTAGTTGTAAATGAATACAAACACAAGTTAAGCAAATTAATACAGAATCTAAGATATTTACAAGAATTTGAACATATCAATACCATGTAAAAAAAACTAATAATTCATTTGAAGAATAATTGATAAAAATGCTGAATTAGGTATTAGCTTGTTGACATATTTACTTGTATGCTGTAACGTTAACAGGACGGTGTTATGTGTGGTTTTCAGTATCACTATCACGTGATTTATAACTTTCTCATTTTTAAAAAAAAAAATATAAAATATAAATATGAATGTAAAAATAAAATAATGACAATAATAAATTTGTTATCTGGTCTTGTTTTACTGTGTGGGGCAGAGTATTTGTCTATTATTATACCGCAGTACAGTTTTTGAAGTGCCATATATTTACACAATACATGCTATGAACAAACATGACTACAATACTATAGACGCACTTATTGTTGATTAGTTCATTGTGTATACAGCGTATAACTGTCATAACTGGGCACCAAAATGTTGAATCGATTGAAAATTTTAATTATGCATATTGGATGGATAATGGACTTAAAGCTGCATTCATTTATTTGCATTTCTTTTAATGAGAAAATGTTGAAACTATTTTAAATACAATATGCTACTGTTCAAATACTTGGTACATGTCCAAAATCAACTTAATTATTGAAACATTTTCAATTGGAATATTTAAACTTTAGTCTATCAATATTCTACTACACATGTGTCAACATCTAAAATATTCCCAGAGGAGTATACTTGTATTTGGAGCACATAGCTATAGGGCGGTTTTCTGTACAAGGAGGGTTACACTAACTTAAGAACTTTTTTGTCAAAAACAAAAGTCTATACGGACTTTTTTTAAATAACTGTTGAGAACATTTTAGAACACATGTGGAAGTTTGACATACTCTCAGAATAATTGATTTTCATGTCCCAATTATTGCCCGAGAAAGATAAGTAAAATGCTTACTACTGTAGGAACCACTCTGTTAGTGACAGTGAAGTCTTTTAATAGCCATAGAAAATCAAAATTTATAAATTTGAATAAAGATTGATATTTTTCATTTACTTGTACCAAGTCGTAACAGGAAATCTGTATGCGCATCCGCGATTAGCCCAGAATATATCTGCACAGGGTAAAACGTTGACGCTATGGGGATTTAACAATTTGAAAAACCAGGCAAACTAGTGGCGGATTCTGTTGCGCATATGACGTAAAACGTCACCAAGGACATCACTTCCGGTGTAAACTTTAACCCTTTCGCGATGTAAAATCCCCATAACGTCAAAATTTTCCTTTCTACAGACATATTTTATGACAATCACGGATACGCATACAGATTTTCTGTTACGACTAGGCACAAGTAAGTGAAAAACATCAACATTTATTCAATTTAGATATAAAGAGTATTTCATTGTCACAAACAGAGTGGTTTTCTACAGTAAATCAAACACACAAAGCCAAAGATATACCCACAACAATGGAACAAAATAAGATGTTTGTTAAAATGAACTAAACATGTCTGTCTTATAAAATACCTTTGAAAATATGAAAAATGGAATTTTAGTGTTTAATTTAAAAATTAAGCATACAAAACTTAAGAACCTTATGACGTGTTAGTCACATGATTGATTGAATAATAAATTGAATGGGGTTTTTTCGTTTCAGTCAAGAATATTTTACTGATATCGAGATGTCACCAGCTATAGGTGAAGTGGCAGAATGTTTTACTTTTGCAGTGCGCCATAGGAAATGTGCACGGGTGATTATTTAACGTTCCACGCCTGCCGTGACACTACTGTAGGAACCACTGTGACTGTGACAGTGAAATACTCATTATATCCATAGAAAATCAAATAAATTTGAATAAAGATCGATATTTTTCACTTACTTGTACCTAGTCGTAACAAGAAATCTGTATGCGCATCCGCGATTAGCCCAAAATATATCTGCATAGGGTAAAACGTTGGTGCTATGGGGATTTAACATGGTGAAAAACCAGGCAAATGGCGGATTCTGTTGCGCATATGACGTAAAACGTCACCAAGGACATCACTTCCGGTGTAAACGTCGTCATTTCTGCATGTGTAAAATCCCCATACCGCCAAAATTTTCCTTTCTACAGAAACTTTATGACAATCGCGGATGCGCATACAGATTTCCTATTACGACTAGGTACAAGTAAGTAAAAAATATCAAATTTTATTCAATTTTTTTTTTATTTTCTATGGATATAAAGAGTATTTCACTGTCACAGTCACAGTGGTTCCTACAGTAGACATCGGTTTTAAGGTCTCTTCCAAAAGACGCCGTAACTTTCATTTCTAAATTTCGAGTGATTGGCAAAAGAACAGTCACCATCTATTTTAAAGTGTTGTCCAGACCTCGGTCGGGGTTCGAACCTACGATCTCCCACATACGTATACGGAGAGTTATCTACCAACTGAGGTACCGTAATAATATTTTTGGTCTCGTGCCCTCTGCCATTTTGAATGCATTTGGCGTGCTGTTAAATATTGTGATTTGAAGAAAGACCATTATTAAAACTTTATGGGTACTGGGGAGATATGTGGTTCGTCAGCGTAACAAATGTTCATTGTCTATTTTTAATACGTTTTTATGATAACGATATCGAACCGTTTTCGTCACAAAGCCCGGGAATAACGTCATCTTGCGGGAAAACGTTTATTGATGCCATTCCAGAGAGAGAGAGAGAGAGAGAGAGAGAGAGAGAGAGAGAGAGAGAGAGAGAGATGTTCCGCATTTACGTTATGGGTTTAACGCGGGACGCTGGAAATGAAATGGATATAAATTTCCGCGACTTATGTTAATATCCGCTTTCTACCTTATTTGGCAATTTATAAAGTACATGTACATATAATTTTCAATGTAGCACTTTTAAAAAATCGATTTTAAAATTTTAATTCCACATGTATATCATCATGCTATTGATCGCGATTTTAATTTTGAAATCAAGTACACAACTTTTAACTTTTCTGCTTCAGAAAAGAAACAAAAACGGTTGAGATTATTAATACTGATTGCTATATAAAAATCTTATTTCAAACACAGTGGTGAAATCAATGAGCACACATGTATCTGTAACATTTAATGTAGGCAGTGATAAAAATACCAAAGAATTAATTTAAAAGTGCTCAATGTGCAGTTCAAACATAGAACCATGCTACGTTGTTTCTTTGTATCCTACGAACAAACATTTTTCTTCAAACGATCACTGCTTGCATACATTTTAAGGAAACTGTAAAAGACGGCTGTAGAAGGTTGGGATTAAAAGTGCATGTCGTTATTTAATAGAGTGTAAAAGTTGAATATATAAAACATAAAATTTTCATTAAGCTTGCTGGCTTTTGGTAAAATAAAAATCGTGTATTTTTAAAAATTTTCTACTCAGGCGTCTTTCTTTGTTGTTTTGTTATAACATTCCATGTGACTTTCTATGCTAAGGAATGATTGTGAAACCGGGGCCAGGAATCCATTATAATTATAATTAATAATGTAATACTTTGATAATGACAACGTCTTGTTTCAATGGGTAACTGTCTTGTTTTGAACACAGGGTCAGTAGGATAATATCTATCGTGTCAAATTTTATGTATTTGTAATTGCTTATTTATTTATTTATATTTATTTATTTATTTATTTATTATTATTATTATTTCTATTATTATTATTATTATTATTATCCCGAATTCTTAATTATGTATTACTTAAGTTATACCCATAAAAAGATACTTGGTTTACAGCAATAAAGTGTAGAAACAGGTATCTTAACAATACATTTTAAATTTAACAGTTTCATGGGTTATTGAAAATGCCAAAACATTTGTGATACAGGCAAACAACATTGACCTGTCCGCTAGACCTTTGAATTAAATATTCATTATGGACGAGTAAATCTAAGAATAGGCCTATATATGGATCGCGCGTGTATATTTCGTCTATATGATGTGAACACTAATCATAAACAAGTGTATATGTATTAACTGTAAATCCTTACACTACCCATTTATTGAATGGACCCTCCTATATGAATATTCCTAATGAAAGGTCAAGCGGATAGGTTAGTGTTGTTTGACTATACCAAATACTACCAATTGGTATCTAGTTTACTATCACTAAGCTAATACATAGACAATCACTATCTGATCCCGACAGATATAGAATTCCTCTTTATTTATTCATTGCAATTCAGTTCTGAATTTATACATTTAATATTTAATATAGCATACTGGGAATACTTCCCTCGTGGAAACTTCACGTGTTTAACGTTCTCAAAGTTCTGACTTTGCTTTTACGATTGTGATTGCAACATGGACTGATACCAGTTTTAGTTTTACAGCACTAAACTGCAGTTTTGGAATACAATTCTTCATCACTAGTGTTTGGACCAAAATTAGACCCAATATTTCTTCAAGAGGTTGAAAAAATTTCCATTGGGCCAAAATATATTTAACCAAATTTTGCTTAGAAAATATAATATAATTTCTGCATACACAAAAAGAAGACTGTAATATCTGAGACTGCATTGAGTTTACATCGTCGATTACATTCCGAGGTTAACACGGCTTAATGGGAACCATGTCTAAAGGAAGGTGAATTTGCACCACGACCAATCGCAAAGCCGCGCTTAATTCACAATGAAGGGTTTATTATGTCCCCCGCAAACGAAATTGAGGGGGTATATAGGAATCACCCTGTCTGTCTGTCCGTCCCAATATTGTGTCCGGTCCATATTTTCCATGTTTATTGATGGATTTTGATCAAACTTGGCACAAATGTAAACCAACATGAGACTATGTGTCGCATAGCAAAAATATGTGCATAAGTCAAAGGTTAATGTTGGGAGCGGGGGTATTTGGCTCTCAAGAGACAGTTTTAGTTCAGTCAGCTACGCCCTGTAGAAAGTCTATATATTTCATATTTTTACACGTCTCTCAAAACCTCTGCTGTCTTTCTTTGGTAATGAACTACTTTGTGACAACTGTAATAAAGGTTGTTTAAAATATCATTGATTGGTATCTGGTTATTTACTTGTAGCGTTTGTAAGAAACAAAAGGAATGGGAAAATACTTCTGAGACATTAAACTAATAAAATAAAATTTTGTAAAAAATAAAAAAAAAAAAAAAATAAATAAAAATCATGCACAATGACAGGTTATCTATAATTCTGGTTCATTTAACCAATGGTCCTATCATTTTTTTTTAATTAATTATAATTTTTATTAAGGTAGTATATATTTAATGTTGTAATTATCTGTTATTGAAGTTACGCTTGACACATATTCTTTATACATCACCACACATGATCACCTTTGACTAAATTATAAGTAATAGAAAAGAACTGATGATGGTATCGATAACTCTTTGAAGAATTATATCTGATTGAATGTGAATGGAATTATAACCCGTAAACAACAATAACAACGATGACGACGACGACAACAACGCCAAGTTTGTATAGTTTTGAATTTTAATAGACGACTATAAATATGATTAAATAATTGATTGGATAGGGTTTAACGTCCCAGTCACTTTTATCGAGACTTCACCAGCTATTGGTGAAGTGGTAGAAATTTTTACTTTTGCAGTGCTCGCAAGGCAATCTGCGGGTGGATTCTTTAACAGGCTCGGGCATTGGTTCTAACGAAGGAGTGCTTGGAGAAAGAAGAGTCACTACCTATTTTTAAGTCTTTTTCAGACCCGGCCGGGTTTAGAAACCACGACCTTTCATATACAAAGCGTGCAGTCTACCAATTCAGCTACTGTAGTGGCCATGAAAGGCTACATTTAAAACTTTATGAAAAACGTGGTGACTTTAATTTTTCTGTTGTCAACTTTACTTTCCTTTTTTATGCAGCAATATATACCTGCTTCTCCTGCTTATAGTGTATTTGTTTCTCAATTAATACGCTATGAGCTTGTTCCCACTATGAGAACGTTATACAAAATTATTATTATTCAAAATTAATTGTTGTCCAAGGGATATTGCAAGCCTAGACTTATTAAGGCTCTCAAAAAGTTTTATGGACGTCATCACAATATTGTTGATATGTTTGATTTCTCTGTGTCCAGGATTGCCCTGGATATATTTGACATCCCATAGTTCCATGTTCCTTTCACTCATTTTTTTATTACACAATTAGCGGATGTAGCTAGCCAAACAGGTGGTGCTTACCCTGCTGGCCTTACTTCTCTGTTGGAAATTAATGTGGTTAGCTAACTTGTCTGTTTCAAAGGTTTTACTTTGCTTCTGGGTTGTGATTCGGGCATGGATTAGTATGCTTGCTTTTGATCACTATATATATGAACGTTATATACTGGTAGCCGAAAAAATGAAAGGAGCGAAGTGCGAAGTTCATACTAACCAACATAATATTCCTAGCCTATATGGTTAAGCACAGCTATAAGTATAAATGTGCAAACAGCCAATGATGTGATAGTTTTGGAATTTATCTTAAGATCCCTGTAGTTTATTAACATACCCATACGACAAAAGAACCTTAAGGAAGAAAATGACGTTAACAATTATTATAAAATATTTACATTTATGGTGTTTGATTGTATTAAACTCTGATTTAGACCAAATGAAGTTATAGGACTATAACACGACAGTGTTTTAAATTTATTTCAGGATTCAAAGACAAAAATAAGATTTTCAAAAAATGCGAAATGTAAATATAACCATTGAACTGTCTAGAGACGCGATTTCTAAACAGTTTAATGGTTAAATAATACCTAATCAATATAAACACAAATTCTATTTCTGAGAATAGTGTTTCTTTCTACAATTTTTATCCTTCTACCGTTTTAAAAGTTGGGATTAAATGTTTTATATTTAATGGCCAAAAATTCACTCGTCTTTATTGTCATAAAACAATATAAGATCTAGTCTAGCAATGAGCACCAATGATTTATATACCAGAGTCAACAATAATTTGAATCAGAAGGTCTTTTGCGCCAAGGTAATTCATGTTATAACTGTTAATCGATAAGTGTTTCAAACTTGAGACTACCACATACATCAAGCTCAGAAGTAAAATGCAGCTGTGCATGCTGTATTAATGTATAGTTCATCTTTTCAATTTGTTCCTAACAATCCAATAACAAAAGTGACTAAAGGGTATAGCGCACTTTAGACTACCGATTCGCCCTTAGAAATAACAATTTACGATATGTGGTAAGCACATAATGTTTCATCTCTCCGGTGATTAAGTTTTGCGCAAACACTTTCACACATTGGTTAGTTTTTTCCCTGTACCAAAAATTGTCTGTGATATTCAAAAGTTTGAATATATTTTTTTCTCAGAGATTCGTCATTTCTTTTACCTATTTTATACCCCTTACGCAAGTGTACATATTTTAATGAATTCCTTTGTCAGCGGCTTTGGCTGTCTTTCAGCAAATTTGTGGTACGCTAATGCAGGCTGTTTTGGAGCAGGTGAAATGCACCGAAAATGAAGTACATGTATACTGAATGCAAGGCAACCATTGCCAGGTTATGTGACGTAAACTACATGTGTGATTGATTGGTTGGAAAGGTTATCTATGCGGTCATATCTGGGATGGTCGAAAAAAGACGGCTTTTGACAAACAAACTGATAATATTTCCGACCGTAAGCTTTGCATATGCTCCGAACCTAGGCGGCATTTAAACCTTTTAGTGCCGTGGGACCGAATTGGGGCGATACACTATGCCTGAGACTGTCATTGCATTGGGCTTCGTAACGTGAACTTTTATAAAATAATACAATTCAACAGTTGCACATTCTATAATTAAGTGAAAGGTATGTTTTCAAACCATTGCTTTGAAGAATATTATTTATAGTACACCTAATTAATAAAACCGTCTTTAATTAGAACTTGTATTTATTTGATCACGCCTTCTTTGCTAACTTTGTATAATTGGCTCGAGTTTTAAAAGTCTGTTAAACCTTATATATTATTTATACCATCAGACCACCCCCATAAATAAATACTATAAAACTCATGCTTAATTAGTCTTGTTTGTTCTTGGTTTTTCTTCAAACATCTTACTATATTATTTTTTTATACATTTTTAACGCTGATTAAAATTAGTATTACTGTTCGTTTTATTTCTGGCATATAATTCAATGATTTATATTGATGACGTACACGTTTTTTTTTAATTAAAATAAATTTTATATTTTATTGACACAACTAATCAAACATATTACTGTTACATTTACGTATATCATACAACTATTGGTAGCTAGTTTAAATTGATATCATTAAGACATTGATATTTTGAATTGACGTGTTTCTATATACAGTAAAATCTGCTATAGATTACAGAAACACATTTTAAAACACTAAAGAATAGAAAACAAACAAAACAAAATAAAACAATATGAACTACATGTTTTTGGGAAATCTGATGTATTCACTCTAAAATGGGATAACTATACAGCACCTTTTGAAAACTAAATAGATTAAAATCTTCAAGGATCGCCAGAATACATGTTATTAACTACTTTACTGTAACTTGACTACTAGTATTTATATGGATTTTATACTGCATTGATGTCATTGTATTTGTACAAAGGTTTCATGTATGAAAGGTGAATGTATGTGTATATGAATGTTGGCTTTGTCTATCTCATATTTTTGTAAAAATGTTAAAGAAAAAATCTTAATAATAAAAATCTGCTATAGACGCCATCTCTAATTAAAGACTATCTATCTATTTCGACCACCTCTGTGTAAAAAAAATTCTTTATAGCAACCACCTCTAAGTAAAGACTAACCACTGCGGTAGCTCAGTTGGTAGAGTGCTCGCTCCGTAAGTGGGAGGTCGTGGGTTCGAACCCCGGCCGGGTCTGACCCAAGACTTGAAAGTGGGTAGTGACTGTTCTTTCGCCAAGCACTCGGCATTACGAAATGAAAGTCACGGTTCTTTCGGATGGGAACTTAAAATAAACGAGGTCCCGTGTCACGGTGGGCTTGGCACGCTAAAGAACCCTGCTGTATAATGCCATAAGCGCAACGCACAGGCAAAATTTCTGCACCTTCGCCTATAGCTGGCGACGTCTCGATATAAGTGAAATATTCTTGACTGGGACGTTAAACACCATTACTCACTCACTCACTCTAAGTAAAGACTAGCTGTCTAAAGACTTAAACCTGCTAAATGGACCACCTCTATGCAAAGACAGCCTGTCTTACAGTAAAACTGGAAACCTGTTTTATCTATCAAAGACCACGAGTCTATACAGAGAAACCTGCTATATTGACCACCTATATGCAATAAGCACCTGTCTTTACATAATCTTCTATAGCGACCACCTCTTGGTAATGTCCTCAATGTATGTTTATTGGGCGATTTCAATCCTAGCACTAATAAGTTGGCTGATTTTGTCCATATTGATGAAAGTTTAATGAAATATTTTTGTTAATTGTCATAACAAAAAAAAAAAACAAAAAAAAAAAAAAAAAAAAAAACATAGCAATTCATGTCCAAACCACAATCCCAAAGCAAAGTTAAAACACTGACGCTAGCAAAATGTCAAATACATGAACTTATATTAAACCAGGAAAGTGAGACCGGGTGCTCCGGAAAGGTAAGTACCTCCTGTTTAGCTAGCTACATGCGTCACACGTGTAATCAAAATTAATGGAACTATGGGACATCAATGATATCCAGGATAATTTTGGATGCACAGACATCATACTTATCAACAATATTGATATGACGGCAATAACACGTTTTGAGGGCATTGAGAATATTAGAGAACTTTTGCATTTGTCTAGACAGATATTTAAGTGGTATTGGACAACCACATAGGAATAGAACTGTGTTAGGGTTGTAATTTGTTTATTGTGAACGGCAGAGTGGGGCAGAATAAACACATAGGTAGAGTTACATCGAAAGGTGTTAGATAACTTTTACTATATGAGCTGAATAAGATATGCTCAGATATACACTGTCCAATTAAAATGTGCTTTACCAGAAGGTGTTGTAAGCAAAAACAAACATACCATTCCATGTTCAAATTAAAATCCAAATGTAAAATTAAAACTTTGAAACAAGCAGTTTAAGTTAAACAGGTGAACTTCCACCAGGGAAGTGAGACCGGCTGCTCCAAAACGGTACGCGCCCATATTTAGATAGCTACAGTGGAAAGGATAATTGAACTATGGAACGTCAACTATATCCAGGGCAATTTTGGATACAGAAACATTATACTTTTTATCAATATTGTGATGATGGGCATAAAACTTTTTGAAAACCTTAATAAGCCTAGGGTTGTAATATCCAGGCATCAACAGTTAGTTTGTAAGCAACTTGCTTCGTTGTATAAGTCGAGTACAAGCTCTACTGAGATTATGTTGTAAATGTTAATCATATTCGACATCAAATAAAGATTATTGTATTGTATTGTATTGTATAAAGTTCATATAGTGTAAAACAACCTCTACCATAGGTTATTAATTGTGAATCAAATACACCATAAGCAGGAGAAGTGGGTATATTGCTTCACAGAAAACGAAAATTGAAAATATAAAAATTGAAGTCATCACGTTTGTATGTAGCCTTTTGTTTGCGACACAATTGTGGTATAAATCCAAATAGAAGCAGAACTTGGAGGATCAGTTGTGAGTGTGTCACGATCCTGTAATTATTGTTCAGACAAATCTGGGGTTTTGTAGACTATAATGATTTGATGCAGATATTGTAGATATTGTAATAAAAAACAAACATGCTAATCCATGTCCGAATCACAATCCAGAAGCAAAGTAATAACTTTGGAACTGACAAGTTAGGTTAGACACGTGAACTTCCACCAGGGAAGTGAGGCCAGGTGCTCCGGAAGGGTAAGCATCTCCTGTTTAGCTAGCTACACCCGCCACGTGTGTAATCAAAATTGTGTGAAAGGAACATGGAACTATGAGACGTCAAATATATCCAGGGCAATCCTGGACACAGAGACATCAAACTTATCAACAATACTGTGATGACGACCATAAAACTTTTTGAGGGCCTTGATACGCCTAGGCTTACAATATCCCCGAGTCAACAATTTATTTGCAAGCAGCCTACCTCGTTGTACAAAGTCACCGTAGTGTAAATGATTTCCAATCAATTAATAATGGAACAGACAAAAGATTAATTTTAAATACTGTAGTTAAGAAAATATGTAATGTCTGTACTAATTCTGCTAGGACATTATTTGGATTTTAAAGAAAAAATCGAAGAGAAATAAAACCCTCCATTGGCTTAAGAATGAGTGCCTTCAGAAGAGAAAACTGGTAATATTTTAAAGCTAAAATATTGTGTAAATGTTAAAACCGATATTGCTAAGAAATATCTAAATGTAGCCTGTAAATCCTACAAAACAGCGTCCAGACAACGTATTTATAAAAGGGTATTGAAATTTATTTTTGGTTAATATAAATGGAAAAGTATGCGTGTCAGTAATCCTCAGGATTACTGGAAGGCTTTAAAAATGTTAGTAAAAACCAAAAATGAAAATATTGATTTGGGGGGATTATATGAATATTTTAAGAGTTTACATTTTAATACTAGTGATTCTCGCAATTTTTACTTAAAATGTGTTATCTAGACAGTGTAGACATTAATAGTTAACTTACAGGAAAAGAGATTTTTGAAAATATTGGAAAGTTAAAAAATAAAATTCTGGTACTGATAGTTAAAAGAATACAAATAAGATGTTACTTGTATACGTACTTTTGTTTGATTTTATATTAGATACAGATATTATTTCGCGCCAGACGAATGAGTAATAGGTTTTATCGAACAAGGCAGATCCAAGAAGTCCAGATAATTATAGAGGCATTGCTTTTTTAAGATGTTTTGGAAAACTATTATAAATGTCTTAAATATCATACAGGTAGAAAACAGAGTATGTCATTCGTATGGAATTTGTTTTAGACAATTGGGAAAATTTACCCACTTTCTTATTTTCAATTTTTATTAATGATTTCATAGACTTCTTATTGTCTAAAGGTTGTAAAGGTATGGGGAATAATTCTGAAATAGACAATATTAGTACTTTTAAACATCTTGCTGATGATATGGTCATTTTTGCTGAGATCCCAGTGAATTGCAGCATGCTTTTGAAAGTTAATATTTCAAAGACTAAAGTTATTTTATTTTGTAGAAGAAAACCAAAGATTTTGCCTAAAATAATGTTTGATATTTGTTTTATTAGAAGATAAATATGTTTATTGTTATTAAGGAACTTTTTTTAGCGGAAACAACAACTATTTTAAAACTAGAAAAAATTATTAGATATAGATAAGAAAATAAGGCACTAAAAAAAATTATAATTTACAATTATACATAGAATGTCAGTAAGTGAATATCACCTATAACTTAAGATTAGTGTTAGGACCCTTTGCCTTAGAACATCCATATAAATCCAATCTGATTTTATGTTCCGCAGGTTGTCTTCATATAATGTTTACTTTTTTACAATTACTTTTTTGAAACAAAAAAAAATATTTTTAATTTAGATTTTAAATAAGCAAATATTTGAATTACAAATGCATTTTAAACTATTTAAACATAGGTTTTATTTGTAAATCAGTGTTTTTAAAACAAAAATAAAATTTAAAAATGATTAGTTACAATTGCATTATGAACCTATATATAAAATTGAGCTCTGAAAGTAAATATAATTACTTGTGTATTTGAATCATTTGCAAATAGATTTTTTTAAACTTCGATTTTGTTAAATCTAGAATAAGCTATATCTATGTCTCTTACATAATGTCTCATATTTTTATCTCCATATTTGTAACTTCTTCTTTAGCAGTTTTATATTAGTGACGTACGCGTTTTTTAAAATATGAATTTTAAGCATATATTTAATTTTTTTATCGTTAATTTTTAAATAATTATAAAGACGTATATGTGAAATAATCGAAAATATTGAACAATAAATTTTATATGAAACTTCATAATTATCAAAATAATTGTGAAACTAAAATAACTAAAGTGTATTTGACACAGTCATCATGCACTTTTATACCAACATCGGTTAGATATGACGAATTAATCTTGAAATACATCAAGTGTCTATTAGTAAACGTTTATTACAAAAATTTAAGCCTTCTCCAGATTAGCTATGGAAAACAAACATACTAATCCATGTAGAAATCACAATAACAGTGGTGAGCCTTTTATTCTTCCATCTTGACACCAAATGTAAGTTATCGCTTTGATAGATAGAAGAGGTTCAGTTGGTACATTTACGATTTTACAACATTTTAATAGTCTACTGCAATAATCAGATTCATATGTCAACTAGATTCTCTTGAGTATAATTCTATAATCAATCTTATTTATACATGTATTATATAAATATAATTGTGGCATGGTTAATGTCAACGTTTTAATGACAAATTCTAACAAAAGGATGCTACAAACGCCGCTGTAAATTCTTTAACCGAAGTAATTTTCAGTTAGCTTTCTGAAAATATTTGGTTTTCTGCGCATATTCTGGCTTTCTCCACTATCCCAAAACTGATTCTAGATCTCTTGATGTAAACAAAAAACTTAATTGTGACAACATATATATATACCAGAACCTTAATATGTAAGCGTTTTATACAGCTTCTAAAGATTAGGAGTTTACATACAGTTGAATTTGTGAACTTTCCTTTTTATTTTTTATGCAGCAATATACCGGCTATTCCTGTTAATGGTATTTTCATTATTCATATATATATATATTATATATATATATATATATATATATAATCGTGTTTTACAGTTATTACGCTATGGTAGAGCTTGTTTTCAAACAACTGTTGACGCAGAAATATTGCACGCTTAGGCTTATCAAGGCCCTCATATAGGTTTATGGCCGTCAGCATAATATTGTTTTCTCAATGTCCAAGATTCCCCTGAATATATTTGGCGTCCCAAAGTTCCATGTTCCTTTCACTCTCAATTTTGATCACACACATGGCGGGTGTAGCCAGCGAAACAGGAAGTACACCTAGCCTCTCCTCCAAAATGAAAGTTCACGTGTTATCTTAATTTTCCAGTTACAAAGTTTTAACTTTGCTTTGGGATTGTGATTCGGGGATAGAAATATTACTATTATTATTATTATTATTATTATTAGGCATTTTATTGATTTTATTGTCACTTGTAAATAATTCAACTATTCTTTAAAGGCTATAGATATCTATTTTTCATTATGAAATGTCCTTTCATTTATTGAAAACTGCTTAGAAAGCCAAAAACAAGTCTGACAGAACAAGTTCATATTGAATTGCATGATTAAGTCTCTATATTAAATGATACTTTACATGAGTATTACCACGAGTTATATATGTGCAGTCGAGGTTTCACATTTTCAAAATACTAGTAGCTGTTTTATGAATAAAACCTGTATTCGACAACATTAAACTGCAAATAAAAACGCACAACAAATGAATGAAAACGATTAAATATTAACAACCACAGTTTAGACGAACAAGTAATACAATTGACAAAAATGGTATCCAGTGGTGAGGTTCAAATACTTTTGTGGGACCCTTACCATCCAACTTATATACAGTCATTGTCATTGAACTCATATTATACACTTTTAAACATAAAACAATGCGTTTTATTTGACATACATAAGTAACTGCAAACATTTAAAAAATTTCTTCAGTACACGATGAATAATTAACTTACATGTACATTTGTATATCTATATATGTATATCTATATATTGATCTTAGAAAAGTTATAATTTTCTTTTCATTAAGATAATGAATATTCATAGAATGTATACTAAATTTAAATATAAATCCATAGATTATGATTGGAGAAAATCGATCAGGTGAATCGTAATTATATACCAGGTGAGGAGATTAGGTGTATTAACACGCTGAAGAACTTTATAGAACAAGTAATGTTAACTTGAGATTTACAATTAATGAACTAACTCGGAATATTGAAATGAGTTACAGACGGATATAAAATAAATCAAAAGATGACAAACAGACGAAGGGTAAGTAAATAATAATAATAATAATAATAATAATAATAATAATAATAATAATAAAAAAATAATAATAATTAATAATAATAATAAAATACACTGTAGTTTGCAAATTATCTGAACATTAATATTAGGCAGAGGGTTGCGAAAAACGTAACATATCTAATGAACTCATCTTAAAATTTTTAAATGTAGACTTAAGTGGGAAGGTTTGGATACCAACACGATAGGTCTAATTTTGAATATTTGTGTCAAAAACAGTCTGGGCACATACATGATTGGTCTAAGTGGAAAGATTTTGGTCAAACACGACTGATCTACATGATGGGAACATTTATGTAAAACAAGAAACGGCTGGTCTAAGTAAAAAGTAAAGGCAAAACACGACTAGTCTAAGAAAGATTTTTGTGAAAAAAACGGCTGGTCTAAGTGAAAAGTAAAGGCAAAACACGACTAGTCTAAGTAAGAACGCTTTGTGTCAAAAACGGCTGGTCTAAGTGGGAATGCTGAGTACCAACACCATTGGTCTATGTGGGCAGGTTTGGGTACCAACACCATAGGTCAAAATGGGAAGGTTTGTGTCAAACACGGAAGGTCTTTGTAGGAAGGATTTGGTCAAGCACTATACCATCGGTCTGTAAAATATTGTAGATGGGAAGGTTTGGGTATCAAATCGACTGGTCTGCCCAGTCATATATACTGAGTAGCAAGGATGGGTCAAA